>JAGFNQ010000535.1:153207-210622 GCA_024364735.1 Boesenbergia rotunda
TTCCTCATGAACCTGAACAATGGTGTAGCCACCAACTCTAGCTGGGATGACTCGATCTGTAATTTGTCAAAGACCTTTTTGTATAAGATGTTGACCGAACTGCCCGTGTCTACTATGGTACAGAGGACCTGATAATTGGCGATCACTGTCGTGATCACCAAAGCATCGTCGTGTAGGACCTCCAGTCCCTGCAAGTCCTGCCGCCCGAAGTTGATATGGGGCCCTTGTGCCTGAGCAGCACTCGTTCCGACTTGATGAATCTCCAGTGGGCGCACTTGTGCCTTCCAGGCTCGGTTGGAGTCTCCCTCGGTTGGCCACCTGAGATCACGTGGACGCCTCCTCAGACGATATTCTGTTGGTTGGCTTGCTCTTCGTCCATTTCTTCGGACTCGGCTTGCTCCTCCCATGGGAATAAGTTACGAGCAACCGGTGGATTTCGTCTAGGCTCCTCGGCCACTGAGATAGTCGCCGAACTTCCCCTACTCGAGCCGCGTCCTAGGGATATCTGACGCCCCCATCCTCGCCCAACAGGAGCCCGACCTCTTCTAGCCTGTTGGCACTCCTTAGTGTTGTGCGTGTTGCTCTAGTGAAATGCACAATAGGGTCTCCAGCGGGTCGGCAGACACCCTTGGGCCACCTGCTACACATGTATGTGCTCCATTCCTGCTCGATATATTGCTCCCCGAGGGCTACGAATGGGCCCGCCCGGCGATCGATTGTTTTGAGCAAGACTTGGGCTCGGCTTGCTAACCGCCTCTTTCTTCCGAGCAGCTTGTGCTTCTTCCACGTTAATGTCTTTGACAGCCTTTCCTAACAGGCTGTCGAAGTCCTTCGGCAGCTTCCTGATCAGCAAATGAAAGAAGTCTCCCTCTTGCAGCCCTTGGGAGAAAGCGCTGATCAATACCTCGGGTGTGGTGGTCGGCACGTCCAGTGCCACTCCGTTGAATCTTTTGATGCAGGCTCGGAGTGATTCCTTCGGGCCTTGCTTCAGTGCAAATAGGTTGAGGTTGGTCTTGTGATGCCTCCGGCTGCTAGCGAAGTGTTGCAAGAATATCCTCTTGAGCTCCTCAAAGCTCGACACAGACCCATTTGGGAGTCGGTCGAACCATCGCTGAGCCAGCACCAAGAGCGTCGTCATGAAAGCTCGACACTTTATGCCCTCGGGATATTGTGCAACAGGGCCGCACTCTCGAACTTCATGAGATGTTCCTCGGGGTCGATCGTTCCAGAATACTTCGGTATGGTGAAGAACCGGAGATGCTTGGGAACTGGGTCCTCGAGTATCTGTGAGGAGAAGGGGCAGCGCACCAAGGAGACCGGAGGCGGGTCGGCTGGGGCTTTCCCCTTATCTGGGTGCGGGTGGTGCGTCTGGCTGGATGCGGACGCCTGAGCGGGAATTGAATGAGCCTCGTCATCCTGGGCTCGGTAGAAAGTGGCAGGAAATGGGACCGAGCCGCCGTCTAGTCGGACAACATTTCCCCGACCCCCTGAGTGGCCAAGCGCCAAAGGCTCAGGAAATCGAGTCGCCGGGATACCATCCTACACAGGCCTCTACGGGGTTTTCTGAGCTCGGGCAGCCAACAAGATCTCGTACTCTTCGGGAGTGATGGGCACTGTCACTCGGTTGGGATCTTCCATCTTGCGCTCTTGATCAGGCGAATTGGCCCTCCTTCTAGCGCCAAATATGATCCTGTCGCAGAGCGAGGTGGACTCCAAAGGGTGAAGTGGACCTGAGTACTGCTGATGCCGGTTCCGATCTACAAGGAAAATGATCATCAACAACCCATCGGGAAGAATCTCTGGCAAGGTACTCCGACGATCAAGTCAGTCTCCTGTGGAATAGAGGAAAGCAGAAGAACGGTGCAAAAACTCTAACGCGCGTACCTACTAACGGAGCGCGGAGGACCTTATATAGATGAGGGAACCGACAATTCCTGCCCGCATCTGACGCCCTTTTTGTCTTATGCGGGGACAGAATCGGGAGGACTGCCAGCTCGCCGACTGGCTTCGACTGACACTGCCCAGTCTGACACAAGTAGGGGTTGCTGTGGTACGGAGTGTCAGGGTATGTCAGGGACGTACTGTGTCAGCGAGATATTCGCGATTCGGGCATGAATGGTGTCAGACATGCACCGACTCTCGTACCATGTCTGCCAGTATAGTGTCAGAGAGTAGGTGCTATTAGGAAAATGACAAATCCCGGGCTAGAGCGCCGACCGACCGTCCCGAGTGAAACCTGACCGTGCGGCCAATACTTCTTAGATTGAAATAGGATACTCTCCGAGTCAAGGAGCGCTCGGACTGGGCCAATCCGACTCATACAAGGGTCGGGTGATCAGAGCATAGGGGGACTACCGACTGGATGCCAACCGGATATTGCTTGGACGTCCTTATGCTCGGCAATCGACATTTCTCATTAGCGACCAATGTAATGTGCGTATCCGGTGACGGACGGCGTCGGACACTCGATGTTTTTCAAGGGGATCAGGACGGGGTACATCTGACTGGCTGCTCAGTCGGACAATCCGGGCCGAGTGGGCCTCGGGCCCATGACCCAACCAGCTATATTGATCTATTCGTACTCTGTGACCCTGACCTAGCCTTATATGGTGCCAGGCTAGCCGACCGAGCTACACGTGAGCTAGGCCGGGATCAATTAGGATCAAGCCATCTCTTTCAGACATCTAATTGAGATCGAGTCATCTTTATCAACCGTTCAATCGGGATCGGGTTATCTATCTCCGTCGCTCGGTCAAGATCGAGTCATCTCTCTGGGCTACTAGTCACCTTTTCGTTAGGATTAAGCTTTCAGTCCTAGTTTCTCGACTGAGATCTAGCCTTCTCTCCCGGCCTTTCGATTGGGATTGAGCCCTCCTTTCTGACCTCGCAGTCGAAATCGGGCCTTCTCTTCCTGACTAGTCAAGCAAGTTCGACCCTTCTCTTTTGACCTTTGGCTATGGACTGAGCTATTAAACTCTCTCAAATTTTGCTGATCTTCCAAATCGAGGCATCGAGGCGGTCCTCCATGTTATCCTCTCCTCAATTTTGTTGGTCTTCCGAGCCGAGGGATTGAGACGATCTTCTATATTACCCTCTCCCCTGCTTTGCTAATCTTCCAAGCCAAAGGAATGAGACAGTCTTCCATATTACCCTCTCCTTGGCTACGTTAGTCTTACTGAGCTGAGGGATCGAAGTGGTCTTTCATATGATACTCTCCCAAGTTTTACATCTGTAGAGGGATCGAGACGGCCTTTCATATTACCCTCTCTCCGGTTTCATATTCTACTCTCTCCGACTTTGTTGGTCTTTCAGATAGAGGGATCGAGATGATGTTCTATACTATTTGCTCATCGAGCCAAGAGGAATCAAGATTGGTTTTCTTACATTCTCTAGGTCCATATCTTTCTCTATTACTCTCTCCCTTAGAAGAATTGAGGTGGCATTCCCTTATTCTTTCCCCAACTCTATGAGCATTAAGTTTCTTTCCTCCGTAGTCTGATTATTTGCTCCAGAGGTATTTGGCTCGAGATTGAGTTTATCACCGTGATGCTTGATAATCGTGTGTTATATGATGGTTTCAAACTCAATTTAATTATCGAAACTCTCTATACTAATATAACATAGAAAAAAAAATAATGAACCAGGCAGCAGACAAATTGAATTTGGAGTGATTGGCCCGGTCCCACGGAAATTTCCCACCGGTCACCAAGGTAAATCGGGAAACGCTCACGGTGGGAAGTCTAGAAGCCCAGCGTCTCAGGATTCATGTCCCATTTGAAGGAAAAATACTAATATAGCATAGAGATGGTTCGAATTATTGCTTGACAAATATATCGCTAGAATGGTAATTCTTACAATTGATTTATTGTTTGGGGTTATAATAATCAAAATGCAGTTTGAATTTTGAAATTAAACCTAACAAATGAAAAATAATGCATACAATGAAAATCTAATCTAAACTAAAATGCGATGACAAGAAAATTAACAACACAAAATAAGCAAAGCAATTAATGAAATTAATATAGAACCACTAACACAAAATCTATTTTGTCCTTACGAAAAAGACTGATGGCTAATGTATGAAGTGATGTCACCATGAAATTTGGAGTCAAATCATAAGAAAGTCAGATGTCTGCCGTCTCTTATGTGTTAGTCACTGTCCGAACTAATAGTCTTTATAATTTATCTTGTTAAAATATGAAAACTCAGAGGGCTGAAACGGTTAAAACCCTTATCTTAAGGGCATGATTTGGATTTCGCGAAGTTGAAGGGCTTTTCTGAAAAAAAAACCCCTTACATTAAAGCCTTATTTCTGATCGCCGCAACCCAGTCAAGCTGAACCCTTTCTTCTCCTTCGTGAGACCTAGCCGCGGCCAACACCTCTTTCCCGATCCGATTCATCTTCTCTTCCTCCGCCTCGTTCACCTCGTTCCTCATCCTTTCTTCTCTCTGCCTGAAGCCAGACAAAACTCCACCGGATGCTGTGTTCTCGCCATCCTCGCCAAGATACAAGAGCCGACGCCGATCTCCTTCCTTCTTCCTCAATCTCCTCGCTGGTCTCGCATACTTGGGCTCCATCAAAGGGGATTTGGCCTCTTGTGTGATCGATTTGGAATCCGGGAGGGCTGTTAAGGGGAAGGAAACTCGTGAGATCCTTTGACCTCGCCGGCGCACCTCAGATCGGGGATTGTGGTGGATGATCAGCTGGGATCGGGTAGAAGAGCATTACCGCCAGCCACATCTCAGGTAAGGATCTAGGTTTTCTTGTAGATGAGCTTGGGGTTGTTCTCATGTTGGATTTGTAACTGTAAATCGGATTTGTTTCCTTGAATCGGATTTGGAGATCTGATAGGGAATTTGATTGGTGTAGAGGTAATGATTCTTGTTTTGGGTTGTTACTTTGATCTGCAATTGGGCTCTTTGGTTCTGTTCTTCAAGCAAATTGGATTTGTGTTAATTAGATCTTGATTCCTATGTTCTTCAGCCTCTGTGTGTTCCGGGAATGTGTTATTCTGATCCAGTGGAGCAGGGCTGGTGCGTGAGTTTGGGAAATTGTGATCTTGGCTCTGCTAGGCGTTCTTGTTGTTTATATCAGTTTGTATCAGCTTTCTTGGATTCGTTCTTGTTGTTTATATCAGTTTGTATCAGCTTTCTTGGATTCCATTGGTTCCGTTTAGATTCTGTATTCTTGCTCTCGGAGTTGGTGTGTAGGACTAATGGGTTTGGTGTGCAATCATATGATCTGTATTCTTGATTTGTTTATGTTGGTGAAGGAATTTCGATCAGTGTGTATCTTCTGTTTGAAATCGATTCTGTTATGAGGGATGAGTTCTGAATTTTTGTGTGTTCTTGTGAGGACAGTGGAATTAGATTCATGTTGGTTTTAGTAGATGATTTGGATCTACTAGGATATGAATCTTGAATGTAGTAGGATCTATTGGTAGGATGCTCAGTTCCATTCTGATATTTCTGCTGTGTGCCTGTTCTTGATTTGGTTTGGGAAGTTGTTGTTGTTCTGTCCTCTGTTCGGATGCTGAGTTAGATTGATTGTTTTGGTGTTTGATTCTAATGTTGTGGGCATCAGGTGGAGTAGAGATGAATTCTGTGTCTTCTTCTTCTCTGTCGGGGGTATATTGATTGGTTGAGACTTAATGAGTTGGGATGTAGTGGCATGTCTTGTTTCTAACCGTTGTTAAGTAGGGATTGAGTCCAGTTTTAACAATTTAAGCTATATCACTTAATTAGAGCTAATTAGGTGATTTCGATAATTGGGACTATCCCTAATACGGTTTAGGAGTTTTTGATAGTCATTTACTAATTATATAATTAGCTAAGTAGTATTTTTGATGCAGGACATTGATTGGATTCCAATCGTTGCGGATGTTATTTTGGATGGTGGCTTTCTACGCGCACGGACTTTGTCGTATTGAGGCGGGTATCTCTGACTCTTCTTTTAGATTAGTCTCAGATATATGCATGATATGCTTTGTTTAGCAATAGAGTAATATATTGTGGTATAACTCTTCTATTCGTCTTGCTGATACTGTTTGTGCTATACCTGGCATGTGATACCTATACCTTTAGGACTTAGGTTATGGTGCATTATTTACGATCCTTGCATATCATGTTGATATAGGTGGACTAGATAGTAGATGTTGTTTGACCAGTGTCATGCATCATTATGCACTGTGCATCACTGTCGATCAGGGGTCCCTTTGTGGGTGAGTCAGGTCGACAATCATACAGACCTACCCCTACGGCTACTCATGGGTTAGTGGTTGACGGAGTATGGGTAGTGTGCTCTGTGCTGCTTCACTCGTGCACTCATGGGTTAGTGAATCGGAGCGTGATAGCAGACAGAGGTCCCTCCTTGAGTAGTCTATATACCAGGAGATGAGAGAGAGAGGTCTCTCCCCCATTTATATACATGGGATAGGGGTAACACTCAGACAGAGATGTCCTCCAGAGATGACTTGGGGTAGACAGAGATGTTCCCCGGATTGGGCGTGGAGTAGGAGTGTTACACCGGCAGCATTCCGTCTACTCCATCGCTTAGGAGTAGTGATGGCAGAGTATGGACGGCAGTCACAGCCCTACGTCGGAGGGTGGCCTCCGCTCAGCTTCCTCCCGTACATAGGTGACGATGTCTGACCAACGGCAGGGGTGACCATGTCATTGCACCTTGTGTATATTTTGCACTTACTTGTGCTTGTTTTACTTGGATGCTGCATATGATTGACATGCACATACAGGAGACCCTTATGTCTGATTTTGACGACTCTACTACATTGATATGATTTTTCTTATTTTCCTCTTTCAGTTGTACTTACCGCTACCTGTACACGTGTTATTTCGATAGTCTGTTACACGGTTGCTAGCTTAGACTATCCTACATATATGATTAGATATCCGCTGAGTTTTATGACTCATTCCGTTAGTTTCCCGTTTTTATTTCAGGATGATCGACTGGAGTACCTTGCAGCCTGTCCCTCTACGTGTGTCGAGACGATTTCTTGTTGTCCTGTATATGTCGGTGATACTTGTTGGTACCTTTTTTGTTTGTCTTTCAGTTGTACTTTCATTTGCTGTTCCACTGCGGTATTTTCGATATGGTTGTACTTTTGTGAACCATGGTGGTCTTTTGTGCATTGTGCTTTGTCGTAAGTTGTACAGGTACGCAGTTTTTGTCTTTGTTGGCGTTTTCGTTTACTACAGATGGTTGTTCCAGCCCTATAGGCTGTGGTACAATCGGTCGAGGTGATCGTAGAGGTTAGAATTTTGAGTTGTTCGCCGGATCGAGGGAGTGACAGTCCGGTCGGTATCGAACGGGCGGCGGGCGTGACATATCTGATCCGTGTTAGTTCTGGAATTGATTGGCGAGAGCATTGAGATGGACGAATCATTTTTTGCCATCATTAACAAAATCTATACAAATTTAACCTAATTGCATCTAAATGAGAAACAAACATCATTACATTCAAATAATCTAAAAACAAGAATTAAAAACATGGCAGGAAGTTAAACAACTTAAATGCATTAAGTAGAAAAACACAAATGGATGAAAAATTTCATATAACATCTAACAAAGTATTTATCAATTCAACTCTAATACATGCAATTTGAAACATTGAAAGTTAACACTTTTACAATTCATTCAACGTCAACAAAAACAACCAAATACAAAACAACCAACAAGCATAAACCACACATAAAGAGTACGACCCGAGAGGGGTGCGACGTCGGCTTGGGGAAGAAGCTTCTCCTTTCCCAATCGGGAGAAGAAGCGATGAGGAAGAGGAGATGGATCGCTGTCCGGCCGGATATGGAGAGATGGAGAGAAGAGGCCCGCCGGCGGGGAACCCTGAAGTTGGAGAAGAGAGCGGCGGCGAGTGAAGAGCTTGGGAAAGAAATCGGAGGATTTTTGTTTTTGGTTTTTTGTTTTGTTTTTGGCGTAATGTGCCGATCGGGGGCACTGTTCATTGAAGGGTTTTGTGTTTGAGGATCCATTAAGGCTTCTTGGATCCGGATTGAGGAGCGAAGTCAGATTAAAATCCGATCCATTAAGGTTTGACGAAGAGATTTTTTATGATTGGGCTGGAGGAGTGGGCTTGAAGAGTGGGCTTTGGCGGCTTTTACATTTTATAGTCTTGTATGAACCCTTGGATGGTTTTCACGATCAACGGCCTATATACTCTCGATCTGAATGAATGCTTTAGATGATTTCATATTTCCATTAAAGGTTCATATCAGTGGTAAAAAATAATTTGCTCATCTTAGTACCCAAGTCAATCCGTTTCAGAGTCAATACAGAGGAGATAAATTATGAGAGTTACTAGCCTAAATATTGTAGCTAGCGTATGAAAAGGACGGATATACTGACTTTGTCAGACTTTGACTCCCAGACCTCATGGTGATAACACCTACGCACTAAGTATCAATCCATTCCGTGGAAACTATTAAAGGTTCAGATCGGTATAGATGTTCAGGATGCTTTAGATCTCCATCAACGCCCAATTCGTTTCTCTACAAAATCAAGAGGTATTTTCTTAGATAAAATTTCAAAAAAATATTAAAAAAATTACATCAAAACTCTAAATAGATCAACCATGGTAAAACATGATATAAAATTAATAATTAATTATACGAGAGGATAAAAATATCAAATATAAAAATCAAAATAATGTACTAAAATGCTAGTTATCAATGATGATGTGAGTTACCTTGTGGTCAAGATATTGAGCTTGGTTTTCTTATATCTAGTCGTTCAATTTGAAAACATCTTTACTCTGGAACATCTTCGAAAAGATTACACTCTGCTTATTCATTTTGAAACACCCCCATTTGATAATATTCCCTAAAAATCACACAAGATTTTCATCGTAGACTCGCTTTGAGAACATCCATGCTTAGAAACATTCATGAAAAGATCACACTCTATTTATTCACTTAGGAAATATCCCCATATAGGAACATCCTAAAAAAAAATCACACAAGAAATGCATTCACTCTGCGACATCCCAACTTGGGAATATGTCTCCTCTACTTATTACTTTAGGAGTATCCCCGCTCTACTTGTTCAGTTTGGGAGCATCTCTCAGCCTATCCGTTCTTATTATCTCCACGACCTTCATAAAATTGAGCTTATCTCCATAATCAACACAGGATTGATTTTCTTACTCTCGGTGACCTCGGTGGGGTTGAGGTTCTCTTCTCGATCGGTGCAGACTTTCCGACTTGGCTTTCTAAGTCTTTCTCGTCATTAGCTTTAATCGCCATCCAACTCAATGACTCTACTCCTCAACTGGACCTTCTTCATCACTTTTATAGCTCGGCAACCTAGGCAATCCATGCTTTCTAAATTGGACTTCGTTCAATTCTGCCCTTCAGTCTGACCTAGAGGGAGACTATTGATACTAAGGGAACTCTGCTCCCCTTCCAGCCTAGTAGATCCGGTCCACAACTCAAGATCCAATAGTTTGGCAGGGGGTGAGACCATATTCTTACTGGCGCATGCGTTAGACGCCCGCTAACGCATGTTGACATGTAGGTTCCCAAGCTGCTCATCTGATTGTAGGTGAGGACTCTACCAGTGGGGACCATGTGGCCGAGGGAAAGCTGCACCACCATCAAGAAGAAAAATACATTATAAAAAGGGAGAAATAGATAGGAAGTTAAATATAAAAATCAAATTTTCCTAAGGAAACAATCCATTTGTTTGATGTCTAAATTAATTAACCCAAAATTGACTAAGTCTAACCTAATTGATTTCTTCAAAAAAAAAAAAAAAAAAAAATAGTCATCCGGCCCATCACTTCTCGAATCCTCCCCGTCACTCAAACCCCTTCGAGCCCAACAGATAGCCCTCCCCGATATCAATTGCACAACATAAGGAAGAAGCGGAGAAAGGAGGAACTCTTCGAATCCTGCCGCAAAGTTCGCACCTCTACAAAACCCACAACCTGATGCTGCTTTTACCATAGATTTTGGCCAACCACACTGCTACATGAGATCGGATGAGCCGACATTAAGGGAAAAAAGGAGAGCACCTGAATACAAATCCAATCACAGCACCCTCATATACATAAATGGAGAACATAAACCAAGGTGCAAACCCAAATAGCTAACAATCTAGAAACAATTCAGAGAAAGAGAATCAAAAGAATAGATATAAGAGAAACTCACCCTCCTTCACGGCTACCCGATCGGATATGATCTGGATCCAACATAGGTAAAGGAAATGGATCCAACATAGGTAAAGGAAAAGAAGCAAGTGCCTCTTACCTTATCTCAAAAGACAATGTTGGCGATATTTACCGTAGAAAACCTTGGAACAATCTAAATTTTAAATTTACTGAAATAATAAATTTAAATTTATCTATTGAGAGACATGAACTAATCATCACAAACTTCTAAGCATTGAACGCTACTAAATTGTTTGAGTTGTTGAGTGCTCGAGCTAATCACGTAGCCATATGTCACACTACCAAGTCGATTTCCTTGAGCTCAAGTGGGACGTCACCGGCTGACGGCTCCCAAGTGTCGTGAGGTCCAAGTGGCCCGAGTGTTTCCCAAGCCCAAGTAGGAAGCCGAGTTCCAAGTGCCGAGTGCTACCCAAGCGCGTTGCATCAGCCGGTTGTCATTGTTGAGTCAGCCGAGTCCAGCTGCTAATTGTACTTCTGAGCGGGAAGTTGTTGATGCAATCAATCTCCAGGGTTTTGATATTTGTTTGTCAATATGTTTAATGAAGTTTAGTCAATGTTGACCTAATGAAAGGGAAGTCCTAATTAGAGGTTAGCCAAGTGTGAAAAGTCTATCGAGTGACTAGTCGTAATTGAAGATTAGGCAAGAGAAACTCTAACTAGAGGTTAGGCAAGGGTGAGAAGTCTGCCGAGTGATTAGTCCTAACTAAAAGTTAGACAAAGAAAGTCCTAACTAGAGATTAGGCAAGGGTGAGAAGTCTACCGAGTGACTAGTCCTAACTGGATGTTAGGCAAGTGAGAAGTCATAACTGGAGGTTAAGCAAGGGAAAATCATAATTGGCGGCTATGTAGATGAGAAATCTTGAAGGAGTGAACTCTAAGAAAAGGAAAAATCCTAGGGGACTGAGCCCTAGGTAGTGAAAAGTCTTGGATGAATGAACTCCAAGCAAGTGTGATTGGTCGACCGGACCAGCGAATCTTAAATGCTACTAACACTACTTTATTTTATTATTTTACTAGTATAATACCCGTGCGATGCACGGGAATCTTACACAATTCAAATAACATGTTTAGTGATAATATATATATATATATATATATCAATTTTTATTATTAAATGAAAAATTAAAATGAAAAGTAATTTTATTTCATCGATCATAGATTCATGTCAATATAAGATATACTATTATTTTTTATAATATAAGATATTAATGGTGATCATAAGTTTTATAAGGGTGGTGGATGTGTATGCGATCTAAAGTTTACTTTGTTTTGATAGGGGTGTGTCAGTCCTGTGCTATAGTGCAGCACACAGGCGACACATGAAAACCCAAGTAGCAAGCTACTGTGATGGGTCATCCCCCATATAAAAATTAATTTAATATCAAAGTCGACCAATGACCCACATATCAGATATTAAACTGATAAGAACAGATATTACCTTGATCTTAGCCAAAAGGCTGAGAAAGGTATGAGTTGCTTTACCGTTCTTTATCCATTTTTATATGTAATTCGCCATGGTAACTTAAATGCAAGGAATCTTATACAATTCAAATAACATGTTTAGTGATAATATATATATATATGTGTGTCAATTTTTATTATTAAATGAAAAATTAAAATGAAAAGTAATTTTATTTCATCATGATTCATGTCAATATAAGATATATTATTATTTTTTATAATATAAGATATTAATGATAGTGCAACACACAGGCGACACATGAAAACCCTAGTAGCAAGCTACTGTGATGGGTCATCCCCCATATAAAAATTAATTTAATATCAAAGTGGACCAATGACTCACCAATCAGATATTAAACTGATAAGAATATATACTACACTTGATCTTAGCCAAAAGGTCGAGAAAGGTATAAGTTGCTTTACCATTTTTTGCCAAATTTTTTTAATTGCTCTGTGTGTAATCCGCCTTGGTAACATCAGATGTGGGACTATCATTTTTCTTACATCAAAATTATTTTTTGAATTATCTTTTTTGAATTTGATAAATTACTTTTTAACATTTTAATTTTGCATTAAGATCTAAAATTTTCTTATTAGGATTTGTAATTATATTTTTTTTTTGAATTTGTATTTTTAATTATAAATTTTTTATTTAGAAAATTTATATTCGGTTTAGGTGGGAATCCTAAGCTCCCTGTGAATGTCACGTCTACATGCAAAACTGTGTTTTATAGATATTAATAGATATCTATTGTGTTAACTTAATATTGCGGCAAGTCTTAATTGATCAGGCTGATCAAACACAAAGCAACACCAAAGAAAGTCCAAACGGGTCTAGAGGACTAGATGTTTAGCGAGTAAGTTGAGGTAAGCTCCTGAAATAGAGTGGTAAGGTCGTGTCCCAGTCAGGACAAACCTTAGGCGTTGATCCAACTAAAGAAATTAACGGAGATTTTTAAATTAAAATCAAGGCAGTCCTAACTATCATATTCATACATCGCTATTATCTATTGTCTAACTCTATTTTATAGGATCATTATTTGTATTATTTTTGTGCAAATTTTGTTTTACAGAAAAGCAAAATTGTCGTTAACCAAGGGTTACAGTCGACTGAACAAGGATGTTCTATCAACCGATCCAAAGGGATAAGCACAGACAAGATTTGAGATCCGACCAAGAATGAAACCGGGTTCTGTCAATTGATAAGGATTATTAGTCGACTAAACCATATTTGGTAAGAAACATCAGATTTGATTGGATCACGTAGGAAAGGAAAACTCAAAGATTTTAAATGATCGAGATTCACCCACCCCTCTCGATTCTTCGATCCTATAGAGGTCGTGTGCCTGACTGTCGAGTCTTCATGGGAAATTAAGATGTTAAGGCTTACGTTTGACATAGTTGCCTTAAAATAGATTCATCAACTCCGTTGTTACTTCGAGGTCATAAAGATACAACATAGTTCTCATGAATGTGTTTGTTCTTGATCTTGAACATGCTTAGTTCTATAAGAAGTTCTATGAATTGTATATTTCAATTATCATTGAAGTAGCTTCATTTTTTTCTCATATAAGTGATCTCTCAAGAGTAATCCACATTACTCCATTGGATCATTAAAAATCGTATGCTTAACCTTCATCCTTTCTGGGTTTAACTAGTCCATTGGGCAATTCTGTTAGTGATATGAGAGAAGTGTCCTAAGGCAATCGCCTTATGATTGTAAACATTTATCTTAATAAATGATAATTCACTATTTGAGTATACATGTTAGTGTATTTGATTGGGATCTTAAACTCATCTACTGAATGTCCGCAATACAATTCACAGCATAAGAGAATTTGTGATGGGATCACAACTGGTGATTATCTCTACATGTGCAATTGTGAAGTATTGAAAATATCCCTAGTCGATGAATTGATAAAAACGGACACTATCAATTCTGTTGAGACTAGCATGGGTTATTCTCTAATCAGCTGATTCTCACTGGCTGGTGACATTGGGATGTCCGGAGATAAACATGGATGCTAGTTAAGGGAACTAGTTCATTGGAGTGACTAGCTGTAAGACTTCATATGGTTATCTATATAGATATGTCAATGAAGTTCTTACTGCAGCTTAAGTGCGATGTTCCTTTGACTTGCGGTGTTTAAGTCATCTTGGTCATGGAGACTTATACTTTAACATCTTAAGCAAGCATCTCCAAGAAGGTGTGGACCCAAGATGATTGGGTATAAGCCGAAGTGCCCGAAGATGTTTGAACAGCCTACAAAGGATTCACCACTCCTTGCGAGGAGATGTATACCCAGGCCTATCGTCGGATTGTTACTCAAAACCTCTGGCCAGAGTATATCATGTTTAGCGTGCGAGTCTCTTAAATACATGAGAGTAATTAGAAATCCAAAGGACGAGAAAGACACTACTTGGGCTAGGTGTGACGTAGTCAGCCTAGTGGGGACTGACACAAATAGACCGTGTCCTGAACCAAGTGGGTATAAGATGGTGAAGGGAATGTGGCACGATTCATTAGAGCTGCTGAAGGGTTTCGGAATTACTTCTGAGGTCAAACCGTTGATCTTTCGATTAATTGGGGATCATGATGTACTATTAGGTGCCACTCATGATCGTTCTATAATTAATGGGTTAATTATAGACGGCCAACATAAATCGAAAGCCTATTTAGTCACACGCACTACGAGTAATCCGAGGGATTTAAAACGAGTTGAAAATTAGATTTTCCGATCAAGAGAAATAAGTCGAATCTGAGTTAATCAGAGGCGCAACAGAAACTAAAAATGACTAAGTCTTTTGAAGGCTTAATGGGCGAATTAAATGAATTTAATTCGCGATGGAATCGTCTTGGTTTGGCCGGCCATTAAAAAGGGAATAAACCAATTTAATTGGTTTAATTAATAAAATAAATCTAGCGCGATTTGTTTTATGAATTATGGATAAATAAATTGATATATAAAGAAATTTATATAAAGAGATTTATAAATAAATTTGTAGAAATTTATTCTTTTTATGGAAATTAAAATGAACCATGAATTGGTTTAATTTTAATTTATAAAATCAATTATGAATTGATTTATTCATGATAAGAAAATTTTATACAAATTTTATTCCATAATTAAAAGAGAGAAGTAATAGTTTTATTATAAAATTAGTTATAATAAAACTTGGTTTAAACGGAATAATTCATATGAGAATTTATAGGATAAATTTGTTTTGAAAATTCCGTTAAGAGGGAAACTTGGCAAGGGAGATGCTACTATATAAAGGAACCAAAGGCAAGCCCTTAATTCTAATTGAGTAATCAAGAGATTAGTAGCTTCCTCTCTCTCTCTCTCTCTTATTCTCTTCTTCCCTCTCCCAAGCTAGGGCCGGCGCCCATCTTCCAAGCTAGGGCCGGCGCCCCTTGTCCAAGTTAGGGCCGGCGCAACCTCAACCTCCCTTGAGGTTGCCGTGAGCCATCAAGAAGAAGGAGAAGCCAACCAAGAAGAAGAAGAAGCGGATCACCTCTCCTTCCTTCCCGGAATTTGGATTCCGATTTTTGGTAGTGAGTTTCCTATCTTTTCTCTTGAACTTCTAGTTGTGCCTTTAGAGAATCTAGTAGTTCTCGTCGGCACAAAACTCGTGACTTTGCGAAGTCATCCCGAAGAGAACTCGGTGTGGACGCGAATAGAGGCGGAGCTTCCAAGGGACGCTACGGTTGGATCTCGTCCCTTACTTCGAGTTACGAGAGGTACTTAGTAAATTAGTTTACTTTTCCGCAAAGTTTTAATTTATGATTATGTCAACACATCATAAGGTTGCATGCTAGATACGTGGTTAAAATAATTTAGAAATTTATTTTATGCTAATTCTTCCGCTGCACGTAAAAATTTAAAATTTTACGAACCCGTATCCTTGTCGACATGCACCCGGTCTCAACAGTGGTATCAGAGCCGGTTAGTGTTCGACATAATCATAAAATTGTTTTGCGGAAAACTTTGTCATGATCTCAATTTTGGAAAAAAAATTTCAATTATGGAAACTTTCCAATTATAATAAATTTTAGATTTAGGAATTTCAAAGTTTGGAAATCCTCATGAAATTTCGCAAACGTTTGAAATTTCCTAGTTTCTGAAATTTTATAATAATTGTGAAAACTTCCCATCTTTGGAAACTTTCCAATCTTGGAAATTTTCTATTTTAGAAATTTTCCAACTTTGGAAATATGTAAGTTTTCTTTGTACCAGAAACTTACAATTATTCTGAAAACCTATTATGAAATCTCGCAATTTTGGGCACTTTCTTTCAAGAAAGTCTAGACAAATTTATGGACAATTAATTGACAATTAAATTTGAATTGGTTTTTAAATTAACAACAAAATTCTTTATTTTGGATTGAGCCTCGGGGAGCCGTCCAATTTAAAGTTAGTTGTTGTAATTTAATTTCCCAATTTTAAATGAAATTGTCATGTTTAATTTGGTTGCGCTTCCGAAGCGGACCAAATTGGATTTACGACAAATTACTTTTCTTTGGGTATCTGAGCCTCGGGGAGCCACCCTTAGAAAATAATTTGTTGTAATTAATTAAATCCATGAATAAAATATGATTTAAGAGGCGATGCTCTTACATATTGTTGTCTCCAAAATTAATTAGGCAAATGGTTTCCTATAGAGCTTTCTTAAATGAGATTTTCATGAAAATAATATGTGGTTGAATTAAGAGAATCTATCTCTTAATTTAATAAGATTTGATTTAGAGAAATCAAAGTCTTAAACATATTATTTCCGAAATTGATTATGACAATTTAGGAAATTGTTTCCCAAAACAATTCCTTCAATAAAGTATGAAATTAGAATTAGGAAATCCGGTTCCTAATTCAATTAATGAGACTTGATAAATTAAGTCACATACATACTTTATTAAGGAAATCGTTAGTCATGACATAATTATATGTCATGAATGTGTTTAGAAAAGAAAGGATGAGACCCAAAACCCCTTACAAAATATTAAGGCCAACACCTTCCATTAATATGGTTAGAATCGGAGTTTTGTTTCTCGTTTGGGTTGATGGACACATCCATGCCCAGCTTGAACCTCAACATGTTCAAACCATGAAATTAGTTTATGTATAATATAGTTGGAGTCAGAGGTCAATCCTTAGTTTTGGTTGTTGGACACATCCAAGCCTGACTAAACGGTTGAATGAGCTCCAACCATATTAAAACTATTTCTTGATTAATGGGTCAGCCTTAAGCTTGGAACATCGATTTGTTGTGCCACAGCCAAGGTCGATGTAAAGAGAGGTGCAGTTGGGTGCTATGTATAATGTTGCATACTTGTTAATGAGTTAACAACCCAATGATTTATGCAAACATTCAATTAGTTGATAGCATAAAGTGATAGTTACATATATGTGATATGTAATCGGTATAATTACCTACCTTCATAGCTAAGAAAAACTTGATGGCCACAGCCATGGTGGTTCTTATCTATGGTTGGATATCAACCTATTTGGAGATGTTCCTACGATCTCCCGAATTAATAATAAGGGTGACTCAATTCGTAAAATAAATAGGATTTAATTTATATATGATGATACATTCTTTAATCATTCTTCTCACATAATCTCAATTTGTATTTCTAGGATAATCACTCGATCATGTCTTCCCTAAACTTGCGTTCCATTTTGGACACCAATAAACTGACTGGGCCGAACTTCATGGACTGGCTTCGAAACCTGAGGACAGTCCTCAAGGCAAAGAAGCTTGCTAATGTCCTTGAAGATCAACTTCCCAACCGTCCTCCCGAAAGTGCAACTCCAGACCAGTTTCCTGAGTTGCTCAACCTGCTGAAGACTTTAAAGCCTTCTGTAAGCAGGATCTAAAGACAGTACTGTTAGTTGGTTCCTCGAAGAAAGGTTCTAAGAGGAAGGCCAAAGAACAGAATAAGGGAAAGGAGGAAAAGGCCAAAAAGACTGAAAATACCCTAAAAGGCACTTGCCATCACTGTGGCAAGGAGGGTCACTTGCGAAGAAACTGCAAGATTTATCTTGAGTCCTTGAAAGAGAAGGCATCCGATGCCCCATCCTCTTCAAGTATCTTCGTTATTGAATGTCACTCTATTTCCTCAAACACTTGGGTACTTGATACTGGGTGTAGCTCACATATATGTAATGACATACTGGGGCTAAGGAATAGAAGAAGACTCGTCAAAGGAGAAGCGAATTTGCGAGTTGGAAACGGAGCAAAGATTGCTGCTGTTGCCATCGGAACATATTTGCTAAAGCTCCCCACTGGACGTGTCTTAGAATTGGATAATTGTTATTTCGTTCCTTCGTTAATAAAGAACATTGTATCTATTTCATGCTTAAATGAAAAGGGTTATCATTTAACTTTTAGTAACAATTGTTGTTACATAACTTTAAATGTCGTTCTTTATGGGAATTGAACTTTGTGCAATGACATCTACACGTTAGATTTATCCAGTGACGTTTTCAATATCGAAGTTAGCAACAAACGTGCTAGAATAGATAATCGAATAGACTCCTACACTTGGCATTGCCGTCTTGGCCATGTAAGTAAGAAACGCATGACCGAATTACACCGATGTGGAATTCTGGAATCATTTGAACCCGGTTCATTTGATACATGCGAATCATGCTTAAAAGGCAAGATGACCAAATTACCCTTTTCCGGAAAAGGTAATCCAATGGGAGAATTGCTTGGTCTAATACATACTGATGTATGTGGACCAATGTCAACTCTTGCACAAGGAGGCTATAGCTATTTCATCACCTTCATCGATGATCACTCACGATTCGGGTATGTGTTCTTGATGAAACACAAATCTGAAGCCTTTGAGAAATTCAAAGAGTTCAGAAATGAAGTAGAGAAACAGCTTGGCAAAAGTATTAAGATACTTCGATCCGATCGGGGTGGTGAATACTTAAGTCAAGAGTTTCAAGATTATCTTAGGGACAATGAGATATTGTCCCAATGGACTCCGCCATATACACCACAGCATAATGGTGTATCTGAGAGGCGCAACCGAACCTTGATGGACATGGTTAGGTCGATGATGAATCATGCAACTCTTCCAAAATCCTTTTGGGGCTATGCACTAAAGACAGCTGTTTACTTGCTAAACAGAGTCCCGACCAAGGTAGTCTCTACTACTCCATATGAGACATGGAATAGTAAGAAACCTCACTTAACTCACCTTAAGATATGGGGTTGTCCCGCTTATGTGAAGCGGACTGTATCAGACAAATTGGATGCTAAGTCTGATAAATGTCTATTTATTGGATACCCTAAGGAAACGAAGGGTTACCAATTCTATCATCCCTTGGAACAAAAGGTGTTTGTTTCAAGGCATGCTGTATTTCTGGAAAAAGAGTTTCTTTTACAAGAAAACAGTGGGAGTGGCATTAAACTTGATGAAGTTCAAGAAACTCCAATAGACATTACAGAGACACCTAGTCTAGACCCACAACCAATAACTCATAATGATGAGCTATCAGTTGAACCTAAAACAACACCACCTCTTCGTAGATCTGATAGAACACGCAATATTCCAGAGAGATACGGATTTCTCATAAGTGAATCGAACGACGTGTTACTCATAAGCGATGACGAACCTATCAGTTATGAAGAAGTTCTGAAATGTTCAGAAAGGGACAAATGGCTTGAAGCCATGAAGTCGGAAATGGATTCCATGTACGAAAACCAAGTATGGGACTTGGTTAACCCACCTGAAGGGATTAAGCCCATAGGGTGCAAGTGGGTTTTCAAGAAGAAAACCGACATGGAAGGTAATGTTGTTACCTTTAAGGTTAGATTAGTGGCAAAAGGATATCGTCAGAAACAAGGAATTGATTATGACGAAACCTATTCGCCAGTAGCTATGTTTAAATCCATTCGGATGCTCCTAGCCATAGCAGCTCATTATGATTATGAGATATGACAAATGGATGTGAAAACGGCTTTCCTTAATGGAAACCTGCTTGAGGATGTATACATGATACAACCTGAAGGTTTCACATCGGTTGATAAAACCAAAGTATGCAAGATTCGAAGATCCATATATGGACTAAAGCAAGCATCTAGGAGCTGGAACATCCGTTTTGATGAGACAATCAAAGAGTTTGATTTCTCACAAAATCCTGACGAACCTTGTGTGTACAAGAAGGTTAGTGGGAGTGCAGTCGTATTCCTAGTATTATATGTCGATGACATATTACTTATAGGAAACGATATATCAGTTTTACAGACAGTTAAAATTTGGTTGTCCAAAACTTTCTCTATGAAAGACCTAGGAGAAGCAACCTATATCCTTGGGATTAGAATCTATAGAGATAGATCAAAACGGTTGCTTGGTCTTTCGCAGTCTACATATATAGACCGAGTGCTAAAAAGGTTTAGCATGTCAGAATCCAAGAAAGGTTACCTTCCCATCAGGCATGGGATCAACCTTTCAAAGTCTATGTGTCCGCGGACAGAAGACGAGAGGATTTGCATGAATAAGATTCCTTATGCATCCGCGATAGGATCTATCATGTATGCGATATTATGTACTAGGCCCGATGTATCGTATGCTTTGAGCGTCACAAGCAGATACCAGTCGGATCCAGGAATGGATCATTGGGCGGCTGTCAAGACAATCCTTAAGTACTTAAGAAGAACTAAGGATGTGTTCCTAATATATGGAGAAGGAGATATGGTAATACGTGGGTATACAGATGCCAGTTTCCAGACAGATAAGGATGACTCCAAATCGCAGTCTGGATACGTATTTACTTTGAATGGAGGCGCAGTAAGTTGGAAAAGTTACAAACAAGACACCGTAGCGGATTCTACCACGGAAGCGGAGTATATCGCAGCTTCGGAAGCAGCAAAGGAAGCAGTTTGGATCAAGAAGTTTGTCTCCGAACTTGGCGTGGTTCCAACCATTGATGAAGCAGTGCCGGTTTACTGCGACGACAATAGAGCTATTGCACAAGCAAAGGAACCAAGGTCTCATCAGCGATCCAAACACGTGCTTCGCCGCTATCATCTGATCAGAGAGATTATAAGTAGGAATGATATACAAATTGAGAAAATTCCCACTGAAAGGAATTTAGCGGATCCTTTAACTAAGGCCTTGCCTCAGAACAAGTTTGAGGGTCATGTTAGAGCCTGTGGTATTGGATATCGTAGCGATTGACATTAGGCCAAGTGGGAGTTTGTTAGTGATATGAGAGAAGTGTCCTAAGGCAATCGCCTTATGATTGTAAACATTTATCTTAATTAATGATAATTCACTATTTGAGTATACATGTTAGTGTATTTGATTGGGATCTTAAACTCATCTACTGAATGTCCGCAATACAATTCACAGCATAAGAGAATTTGTGATGGGATCACAACTGGTGATTATCTCTACATGTGCAATTGTGAAGTATTGAAAATATCCCTAGTCGATGAATTGATAAAAACGGACACTATCAATTCTGTTGAGACTAGCATGGTTTATTCTCTAATCAGCTGATTCTCACTGGCTGGTGACATTGGGATGTCCGGAGATAAACATGGATGCTAGTTAAGGGAACTAGTTCATTGGAGTGACTAGCTGTAAGACTTCATATGGTTATCTATATAGATATGTCAATGAAGTTCTTACTGCAGCTTAAGTGCGATGTTCCTTTGACTTGCGGTGTTTAAGTCATCTTGGTCATGGAGACTTATACTTTAACATCTTAAGCAAGCATCTCCAAGAAGGTGTGGACCCAAGATGATTGGGTATAAGCCGAAGTGCCCGAAGATGTTTGAACAGCCTACAAAGGATTCACCACTCCTTGCGAGGAGATGTATACCCAGGCCTATCGTCGGATTGTTACTCAAAACCTCTGGCCAGAGTATATCATGTTTAGCGTGTGAGTCTCTTAAATACATGAGAGTAATTAGAAATCCAAAGGACGAGAAAGACACTACTTGGGCTAGGTGTGACGTAGTCAGCCTAGTGGGGACTGACACAAATAGACCGTGTCCTGAACCAAGTGGGTATAAGATGGTGAAGGGAATGTGGCACGATTCATTAGAGCTGCTGAAGGGTTTCGGAATTACTTCTGAGGTCAAACCGTTGATCTTTCGATTAATTGGGGATCATGATGTACTATTAGGTGCCACTCATGATCGTTCTATAATTAATGGGTTAATTATAGACGGTCAACATAAATCGAAAGCCTATTTAGTCACACGCACTACGAGTAATCCGAGGGATTTAAAACGAGTTGAAAATTAGATTTTCCGATCAAGAGAAATAAGTCGAATCTGAGTTAATCAGAGGCGCAACAGAAACTAAAAATGGCTAAGTCTTTTGAAGGCTTAATGGGCGAATTAAATGAGTTTAATTCGCGATGGAATCGTCTTGGTTTGGCCGGCCATTAAAAAGGGAATAAACCAATTTAATTGGTTTAATTAATAAAATAAATCTAGCGCGATTTGTTTTATGAATTATGGATAAATAAATTGATATATAAAGAAATTTATATAAAGAGATTTATAAATAAATTTGTAGAAATTTATTCTTTTTATGGAAATTAAAATGAACCATGAATTGGTTTAATTTTAATTTATAAATTCAATTATGAATTGATTTATTCATGATAAGAAAATTTTATACAAATTTTATTCCATAATTAAAAGAGAGAAGTAATAGTTTTATTATAAAATTAGTTATAATAAAACTTGGTTTAAACGGAATAATTCATATGAGAATTTATAGGATAAATTTATTTTGAAAATTTCGTTAAGAGGGAGACTTGGCAAGGGAGATGCTACTATATAAAGGAACCAAAGGCAAGCCCTTAATTCTAATTGAGTAATCAAGAGATTAGTAGCTACCTCTCTCTCTCTCTTATTCTCTTCTTCCCTCTCCCAAGCTAGGGCCGGCGCCCATCTTCCAAGCTAGGGCCGGCACCCCTTGTCCAAGTTAGGGTCGGCGCAACCTCAACCTCCCTTGAGGTTGCCGTGAGCCATCAAGAAGAAGGAGAAGCCAACCAAGAAGAAGAAGAAGCGGATCACCTCTCCTTCCTTCCCGGAATTTGGATTCCGATTCTTGGTAGTGAGTTTCCTATCTTTTCTCTTGAACTTCTAGTTGTGCCTTTAGAGAATCTAGTAGTTCTCGTCGGCACAAAACTCGTGACTTTGCGAAGTCATCCCGAAGAGAACTCGGCGTGGACGCGAATAGAGGCGGAGCTTCCAAGGGACGCTACGGTTGGATCTCGTCCCTTACTTCGAGTTACGAGAGGTACTTAGTAAATTAGTTTACTTTTCCGCAAAGTTTTAATTTATGATTATGTCAACAAATCATAAGGTTGCATGCTAGATATGTGGTTAAAATAATTTAGGAATTTATTTTATGCTAATTCTTCCGCTACACGTAAAATTTTAAAATTTTACGAACCCGTATCTTTGTCGACATGCACCCGGTCCCAACAAATTCTCCCATAGTGACCTACTTAATCGATGTAGTTAGGCTATTTCATTGAACCTAATTCTTGAGATTTTCTGTCAACATAAGTTGAGTTTCATTTGAACTAACATATTCGACAGGTAATCATATTTCTCATGATGGGTTTACAACTAACTCTCTATTAACCCTTTGATTAGCTGATCTACTAGGTTATCCTTTGAGTTTATATAGTCAACAGTGATAACTCTAATTGAGAGTAGTTGTCTAATTATATTGTGTCTATGACGTATATGTCTAGACTTACCATTATATAGATGAATTTATACCTAATCAATTGCGATAGATTGTCATAATGTATGCAAATTGTCGGCAGAGGTTTCGACCATCATGAAACATGTTATAAGAATTGTTATAGTCATTCAACCTATTTACTACATTTGTTAAGGACTGTCAACTCAAATTCCATTGTGGATCTAATTATTATAGTTTACTTAAAAGATTTTATGAAATTGTTGAACCTTCCAAAGTGAATAAATATTCACTCATAGACTATGAGTTTTTCATATTAGCTATCCCATTCACAATGTTGTATCCTTCAATCACAACAAAATATCTTGTTATCCTTTTTCAGTACTCAACAACGGGATTACTCATGTATCTACTCAGGTTACTCATTGCATAGGCTAAGTCTAGTCATATATAGCTCATCAAATATATTAGATTTTCAATTACTCTTGAGTGCTCATCTGTGAGATACTCTTTCCTTGATTCCCGATAGATATTAGCTTTTATATATCGGAGTACATGCTAATGCAATATTACCCTTGGTGAATTTCTCAAGAATTTTGTCCACATAATGAGACTTATTAAGAATAACTTATTATGATGTTCTAAGAATTTTGATTTTTAGAAGCACATTAGCTAAGCCATGTTATAAGACCAATGCACATGGGAGGAGGGGAGGGGAGATGAATCAAGTGTATTTTAAAAACAAGCTTTTCGAAATTGAGTGCGCAGTGAAAAATACAAAACACAATCGATTTTTTTTAGTTCGGAGCCTTCAGTGGTTCCTACTCCAAGACCTAAGTCCCTTGGACCTTTCCGATGAGTAATTCACTAAAATACTCTTTTGAGAAACCTCTGAAAGAATAATCGAGTACAAACAGATAGGAAGTGTAACAACCCTATGCTTCCTATAAATAGTAATGAAATTTTATAATTAAATATTACCAACACAAAGATTATGATTCTATTAGGCTCAGGAGTTGGTGTCAGTCTTTCGACAGTGCTCAAGCGTAGTAGATGTTAATGTTAGCCATAGAGCCAATTATGAGATGATTAACTAAGGAACTTTTTTGTATTATGTCTTATTAATAAAGACAAAGTTTTGGTTATTATATTTACTTCATGTTTGCACCAAATGAATAAGTATAATAATGCCCATAGATAATAGGTTCTAATCTATATTATATCAATTAGTTGAATTGATAGTGAGATGATATAGAGAACACTACTCTTAACCATTCCTAGTCAAGTATTAATATACAATGACAATATTAATGCGATGAGACTAGCATTTAGGTCAATTGATGAGTTAATTTCATAAGTCATGAATATGGGATATCAAGTTAACACATAAGTATATATTAGAGAATATATACTGAATTGATTCGCCATGAGAAAATTTCATGGATTGTTATATGAGTGTCATAAACTTTCTCATAGTGACTATTGGTATCGTCAAACATCACCCGTAATAGGGTGAACTATAAAGTTGATCACTAGATATGTAACAAATTATACAAAGGGATGTGAGTGATGTAGATGGGATCTATCCCTCCCCTTGATCGAGTAGGACTACTAAAACACATAACCATGCTCAAATAAGTCAATATGAGATATTGAGATCATTTGTTTAAATGAGTCTACTTGGGGATCAAGAAATACAAAGATTGATAAAAAGATGACACGGTCTATGCCTTTTTGATCAATCTACATATCAATGATAGAAGGGCAAAGTAATACAATATAATAGACACAGAAAGGTTATATCGGATCTCGACTTTCTCGTCATTTGGGTAGCAATGATACATTGCAAGATGCCGCTCATTACTTATGTGTCTAAAGCGATTTAGATACATTACCAACATTACGAGAACCTATTGGGTCACACACAAAGAACACATTATTTCGGAGATATGTTGATTTTAGTTTGACTAAATGTAATTCGAAATTGGATCAATTGAGTTAGACTCAAATGAATCCAATTGGATTATGGGATTGAATCTAATCTGAGTTAGACTAATAGATTAGACTCAACCACTAAAGATGGGCTAATGATCATTAAAATGTTTAATGAATCATTATTCGAGAGGAATACCAAGAGCACAATTCTTTGGATGAATAGAAGTCGAAAAACCATAAGGATACCAAGAGTTTTGATATTCATTGAGTTTTATTGACATTAATAGAAAGGGAAGCTCAAGGCTCAAAAACTCTTTGTATTCATTGGATGAATACAGAAGCTTCTTGCAATTTTTGAAATTGCACTTAGTCATCATTCTTCTTCTTCCTCCTCTCTATCTTCTTGGCCGAAACACACATGGTGTGTTTTTGGTCCTCTTGTCTTGTGAATCATCCCAAGTTGCTAGCACAATTAAGGTGGTTCATCTCTGAGACCAAGATCGTATTTGTATGGATACTATTAGAGGCACGACCATCCTGATCATGCAAAGATCCGGCGAACCAAAGACTAGCGGGATAAGCTAAGAGCACGCATCAAAGGTATAACTCTATAAATAGAATTTTGTATGATTTTTTTGCATGGATCGTTTGAAGGTATACTATTTTTTTGTTGTGATTTTGTTGTTTATCACATGGAGATCCCTATAGTAGAGCAGTAGTACAGCTGTACCATGAAGACGAAGTAGCAGAATAATCATAGAAGAAGTTATTCTCAAGCGTTCAGTTGAATCCTCCTTATAAAGAACACTGAGGGTGCCCTAGTTTCCAACTAGAGCGCTATTCAGATCCTAAGTCTAATCGGATCCGAAAATTGCGCAGCTTATCTAGTTGAAGGCGCCTTCAATCTGAATTGAGACACCTCAGATCCCAGTCAGGGTGCCTCCCACGCTTAAATTTGATCTTCGCCCCTTATCTGCACGGAGGCACCCACAACCATCTAGGACGCCTCTGATCTGAACTGAGGCATCTCAAGTCCCACCTGAGACTCCTTAGGTACTGTTTGTTGGGGCAATCGATGGTCCGGAGTGACCATGTGTTTTGATGTTTGGGCAAAGGGTTTAAGTTAGGTTCACCCTTGTGTTTGATATGTGTATTTGAGTGTACAGGTTTGCAGGATACACAGACTTAGTTGGACGTCTTCGGGTCCGGTGAAGGATGGCATGGGGAGACGAGCCATGGGCTTGCATGCATCCGAGGGACCGTGGACAAAGCAGGGACGATGAGCCAAGAGAAGCAAAATTTGAGGCATACGCGAAGGATGGCATGGGGAGACGAGTCGTGGGCTTGCATGCATCCGAGGGACGATGATGGATCGTCTTGACGTGTTAGAGGGGGGGTGAATAGCACTTTTGCATTTTGATCTCTACAATATCGTTAACGCAGCGGAAATAATAATATGTAAAAGAAAATGAGTACAATGCTAACAACAAGAGTTACTTGGTATCCACTCAGATGGGTGACTAATCCAAGGATCCACGCCGCGCACCACTTCCACTATGAAAACTCTCCTTCAGGTGGAGAAACCTTTACAGTGGTGATCTTCCTCTTTACAGAATGTAGTAGTATGAGAGAGGAAGTAGAAGACACTTTTCAGACGAGCAGCACTTCGTTGTCGTACGGAACCGTACCGCTCACGTGCAAAAAGGTCCTCCTTTTATAGGAGAACAGGACAAACTCGCAATCTATCCAGCCCCGCACAGTCGACTGCCCGGGCAGTCGACTGGTCTAGCATTAATTGTTAGCCAACGGCTAGTTTTCGGGGTATACCAGTCTACTGCCCCAAGGGCAGTCGACTGGTCCGAGGCCGAAAACTCTCTGTGAGTTTTGGCAGTCGACTGCCCTTGGGGCAGTTGACTGCCCTGCCTCTCAGCTTAGTCCCAGCCACTCCGAACCTTCTCCTTCACGTATGCCTTCAGGTCTGCTCCCTTGGCTTGCCTCTTGAAGTTATCTTCCTCTGGCTATCGTCCCTCGGATGCGCACGCAAGCCTTCCCTTGGCTTGCCTCCATGCCACCCTTCACGTGTGCCCTTGAAGTCCACTTCCCGGCTTGCCCTTGGAGCTCTCCTCCCTCGGCTCTCGTCCCTCGGATATGTCCGCCATGTGTAATTCTCCAAGTCCTGCAAACTCAATCACACACATCAAATACAACATAATACTCTAACCTTAAACATATTCACACACACACATCAAAACCATGATCTTCCAATCATTTAAGGGACGATTGCCTCAACAATCTCTCACTTTTTGATGTGTGGCAATATGTTTAAGTTTAGAGATAAATAACAACCAACAATAGCAATAGCAAAAGATAGCAATTGAAAACATAAGACATAGCACACATAAGAAGTAACCTCCCCCTTAATCCATGTCTTCTCCCATTTTTTAATTCTAATCATAATCCAAGTTAAATTTTCACTTAACACTAAACAACATTAAAAATGTAAGACATATCAAAACCTAAGAGGTAACCTCCACATTAATCCATGTCTTCTCCTCATTTTTAATCATCCAAGGTCTAAGTTAGACAAAATACCTTAAACCATCCATTTCAAGTCAAAATTCTAACTTAAACCACCCATTCTCCCCCTTTGACACTATCAAAATGATTGCCCCAAGCAACCCAACCCTATGGCATCAAATGAAAGAAAGTTGGATTTCTGAAAGAAAGTCTCAGAATCTGAAAACAAGCATGCCAGTCGACTGCCCATGGGGCAGTCGACTGATACACTATCAGTCAGAATTTTTAGCTTTTCTGCCGAATTTCAGAAACTTCCAGAAAAATCCAAAAAATTCTAAAAATTGTAAAATTTTGTATACATGTTTGAAATGATATAATCTATCAAGGAAAAATATTAGTCCATATAAAATTTCAAACATGCATGACTTTTGATAAAAATCCAAAATCTTTGAAAACCACTAAGGTTTGTACCAAACTTACAATCTAATTTTGCAATCATATAACTTTCAAAAGCATGACACATTATATAAAGCATAAAATGGTTTTCACAGGTTTAAAATATCCAACTATGATCTTTGGGCAAAGTGTCCATTGATTAAACACTTGTCTTCCCCATAGTTGGTCTAGTTTTCATATGTTGATACTTCTAATGGTTCAACAATGTGCCACAAGCACAAGTGAGCCAAATGTATCACCCTAATGGATCAAGCACCCTTTTTCACATCTAATATCTCAAAGTTCATCCTACACTTCCACAAAACACATTCCAAGGCCTCTTCTTAAGGATGTAAACTCCGATTCGGGAAGAGGCTTGGTAAAGATATCGGCTAGGTTCGACTTTGATTCAACATAGTGTAGTTCTATGTCTCCCCTTGCCACATGGTCTCTAATGAAGTGATGGTTCACTTCAATGTGTTTTGTCCTAGAGTGGTGAACCGGATTTTTGGTTAAGTTGATTGTACTTACATTATCACACAAGACTTTGACCTTGGTGTAATGTAACTCATAATCCTCTAAGGTGTGCATGATCCAAAGGAGTTGGGAAACACACCCACCCATTGCCACATATTCCGCCTCCGTTGTTGATAGGGCAACGCATGATTGTTTTCTACTACTCCAACTAACTAAGGAAGACCCAAGGAATTGACATCCTCCACTTGTACTCTTCCTATCTAGCTTACAACCCGCATAGTCCGAGTCGGTGTATCCAATTAGATCAACACTAGGGGTTCTAGGATACCAAAATCCGATATTGAGGGTACCTTTGACATATCTTAGGATCCTCTTGACTACAACTAAATGCGACTCTTTGGCACAAGATTGGTACCTAGCACACATACCTACCGCAAAAAGTATATCGGGCCTACTAGCGATTAGGTATAGTAAGCTACCAATCATGCTCCTATATTGTTTAGAGTCTACTATTTTCCCTTCAAGGTCACTATCCAATTTCACATTGGTTCCTATGGGTGTAGATGCTACCTTAGCATTTTCTAAACCAAATTTCTTTAACATTTCCTTAGCATATTTGGTTTGAAAGACATATGTACCTTCATTAGTTTGCTTAACTTGAAGGCCTAAAAAGAATGTTTGCTCTCCTACAAGACTCATCTCAAATTCATCTTCCATACACTTGATGAATTCTTGTAAGAAGCCATTATTTGTTGACCTAAAAATGATATCGTCTACATATACTTGGGCAACAAATATGTCCTTATCCTTTGATTTTAGGAACAATGTAGGGTCAATTGTTCCTCTCTTAAACCCCTTAGACACTAGAAATGAAGAAAGCCTTTCATACCAAGCCCGAGGAGCTTGTTTCAATCCATATAAGGCTTTTCTTAATTTGTAAACGTGTCTTGGATAGTTAGGGTTCTCAAACCCGGGGGGTTGTTATACATAAACCTCTTCCTTAATGATCCCATTAAGGAATGCCGACTTCACATCCATTTGGTGAAGTGTGAAACCCATGTGAGCGGCATATGCTAGTAGGATTCTAATAGATTCTAATCTAGCTACGGGGGCATAAGTCTCATCATAATCTAATCCCTCAACTTGGTTAAATCCCCTAGCTACCAATCTAGCTTTGTTCCTAGTGATTTTACCTTGGTCATCTAGGTTGTTCCTAAAGACCCATCTTGTGGTTACAATTGTGCAATCATTGGGCCTAGGAACCAACTCCCAAACTTCACTCCTCTCAAATTGATTTAGCTCTTCTTGCATGGCTAAGACCCAATCAACATCTCCTAATGCTTCATCAATGGACTTGGGTTCTAATTGAGAGATTAGAGCTATTTGACTAGTTTGATCCCTAAAATAGGACCTAGTCCTTACTCCTTGAGTTACATCACCCACTATTTGGTCAATAGGGTGATCTTGGTGATGTCTCAAGGGCCTAGAAGTTGTGGGTTCATTTACTACTTCTTCCTCTTCCTCCAGGGTACTCCTTACTCCCCCTAGATCGTTACCCTGCAAATGTAGGTCTTGGATTCTTTGGGCAAGGGGTTGGACCTCTTCTATGTTGGATCGAGAATAACGATAGAGGGAGGGGGGGGGGTGAATATCGTAAATCGTTTTAGATTAAGAAAAGAGCAAGTACGCAGCGGAATAAACAAAACACAACACAAAGACTCAAGCGGTTTTACTTGGTTCGGAGTCGCAGTCAGCTCCTACTCCAAGGCCCACGGTCCTTGACCGTTTACTGCGGGCAATACTATAATCGTGCAAAATCTTACAAACAGTTGTACAGTAGTAAGTGCAGTAAGAATACAATTAAAAATTGACTCTTCGTTACCGACGCCCGGTGTAGATCGTTCTTCGGTGCATAGGGTCGGCGGCGGCGCTAGAATCTCAAGATGGAGGATTTCTGGAGCAGAGCGTCTGAGTTGAAGAGCGTATTGGCGTTGGAAAACTTGTTGTTTCAAGCCTTGGGGTCGAGGGGCTATTCATAGCCTCCTGGGGCGCCCGGAATGTTGGGGGCGCCCCCCACGTGTCAGCCGATCCGGACAAGTCTCGGTCAGTCGTTATCCCTCTTGGATCGGGCTGAGGTTTGACCGGGGGCGCCCAGGACACAGGAGGCGCCCGGGTTGACTCGGTCCATTGGCTTCTCGCTAGCTTGACTTTATCCACTTCGTTGGCTTGAGGCCGGGGCGCCCGGAGCATCCGGGGCGCCCGGGAGCACGGGGGCGCCCAGGAGCATGGGGCGCCCCCCCAATGAGCTTCCGAAGCGATTTCTTTGCTTAACTTGTTTTGCCTTGACCTTGGGGGCGCCCGGGACACTGGGGGCGCCCTGCCCAGCTGCTTGCCCCTCTCCTTTGGGGCATTCTGAGCTGCAGAAACACATTCCTACGGTCCTGCATCCAAGGTTAGTCCAAAACAACATAAAGCAATAAAATATTAGGTTTATACAGCCTTAGCTGTCTTGGTTCTGACTTTGAGTCTCCAAAATGGAACCCTAGGTCGAACCGACGCCTACTGTTCCCTTGACGGGGAACGCGTCCTCACCTACTCCTCTCAGGAGAATTTACCTGTTGCCAACCAGCTCTTTCGGTTGGACTTTTGCCCAGCAGTCCTTCGCCAAGTGCCCAGCTGTCCTTCGCCAGGTCTTCAGTACCAAGCAGTCCTTCGCCTGGTGCCCAGCAGTCCTTCGCCAGGTCTTCAGTTCCAAGCAATCCTTCGCCTGGTGCCTAGCAGTCCTTCGCTAGGGCTTTGTATCCTGGCATTCCTTCGCCAGGTGCCTAGCAATCCTTCGCTAGGGCTTTGTATCCTGGCAGTCCTTCACCAGGTGCCTAGCAGTCCTTTGCTAGGGCTTTGTATCCTGGCAGTCCTTCGCCAGGTGCCTAGTAGCCCTTCGATAGGACTTTGTTTCCTGGTAGTCCTTCACCAGGTGCCTAGCAGCCCTTCACTAGGACTTTTCCTGCACACTTGAGTAACATTGTTAGATCACCAATAATACTTAACTTTGAACCCTTTGCCAATATCAAAACAAGGTTCGATATGGTGCTTCCTGCACCAACAATCTCCCCCTTTTTGATTTATGGCAACACAATTCAAAGTTAAGTAAAAATTACAACAGTTTAAGCAAGAAGGTTAAGACCAATAAAACATAGCCATTCTGAACAGTATAAAGTCTAAAACCAATGTAATTTTGAAAAAAAATTCTCATACTCCCCTTGAATAATTGTGTTATAAAACAACAATTAACTTAACTCTTAACTTTGACCTTTCCTCCCCCTTTGACATATATTAAAAAACATTTATGGGTGAACAACATATCTAACAGGGATTTTTGAGTTTTTCTAAGTGCTTCATGTTTTTGACATAGTGTTTTTCAAAAATAAAGTAAAAGCATTTTCACTAACAAAACTTTTTACACTTAGATAATTTTTCATTTTGAAAAGTTTTGTAAGCCTAAATTTTGTTAAACAACTTTTACTTAGAAAAAAAACATGCACTTTTGAAGCACTTAGAAAGTTTTGCAGCACTTTTTGAAAAAGAGATAAGAATTAGACAAAGTTTCTTTTCTCTCTTTCCTTTCTCTCCCCCTTAATGTGAAATTCTTCTCCTTATGTTTTAGACCATTTCTAAGATAAACTTTCTTTGAAAAAGAGAAGAAATTTAAGGAAAAATTTTGTTTACTTTTTCTGCTTTCCTCTTTAAAAGTACTCTTTTTGAAAAATATATTTTGAAAAAAGTTTAAGGGAAAAAATTGTGTATCAGAGCCTATGAGTTTTGAAAATAAAAATACTTAGGGTGCGTTTGGTAGAGGGTTATCATTGATAACCTTGGTTATCCATCCAAAGTTATCAACAAAAACCTTATTTGGTTTAGATAATCAGCGATTCCCAAGTAATTATCGATGCCCGACACGTCAGCAAAAGGGGCATGCAACCCGGAATCACAAAACCTTAGGAAAGTAAGGTTTTTCTTGATTCCCAGGTTATGAAATTTATCTTTCCAAAATTATCCTCCAATATTTACATTTAAGACGAAAATAACCATTATAATTTATTAACTTCCGAAAGCATTAGCCGGCGACCACCGCCGGCGGCCGGCGACCACCGCCGGCGGCCGGCGACCACCGCCGGCGGCCGGCGACCACCGCCGGCGGCCGGCGACCACCGCCGGCGGCCGGCGACCACCGCCGGCGGCCGGCGACCACCGCCGGCGGCCGGCGACCACCGCCGGCGGCCGACAACCTCCGCCGGCGGCCGGCGACGATCGCCGGTCAGTCGCCGCCGATCGTCGCCGGTCGCTGATTGTCGACGACCGACGACGATCGCCGGCGACCGGCGGTGATCGGCGGTGATCACCGGCGACCGACGCCGACGCTGACAGCCGGTCGGCGATCTGTGTCGATCGTCGACAGTCGGCGCCGACAGTCGACCGTCGGTGTTTGACACCGACTACCTACGCGGACATCGACGATCGACGTCGACACTCTTAAGTCTAAACAAATAAAATTATCTAAACAAATTCTAAAGGGTAATACGGTAAAATATTATATTAGGTTATAGACTATTACTTCCAAACAAACAAGATTTTATTTGATTACCTAAATTGAACCAAACAACTTCAGGTTATGTTTCATTCCCCATAACCTTAGTTATGTGATTACTTGATAATGACATAACCGAGGTTATATATGATAACTTGAACCAAACACACCCTTAGTATAATTCTGAAAGTATAGTAAGCAGCTTAAATTGTACTAAAGAAAAACTCTACTTTGAAAAGTATTGTGAAATTTTTTTAAATTTTTTTGTATTTGTAGGCAAGTCTTTAGAAAATTCACGCACTTAGGACACTATTGCCTTAGAAAAACTTTTATTTGGAAAAGATTTTTCAAAAAAAATATTTTCATTTAACAGATAGTATATTTGGAAGAATACAAAAAATGTTATGCAAAAGAAAATTTGAAACACATTTTCACTTTGAAAAAGATTGAAAAAATTATTTTTTTTAAAACATGTTTAGTATTGCTTTTTAAAAAAATATTCGTACTTTGTAAATATTAGTGCTTTGAAAAAGTATTAGTACTTTTGCAGGATGTTATGCATTTTTGACAAATATAAGTACTAATAAATACTTTTGAACATAATATTTTAAGAAAAAAATTTAATGTTAGTTTGAAAACATAATACTTTACTTGGCATGGTTTCCTTTCCAGTCTGACACAATCCTAGGAAACCTTGTTAACTACAAGGGCATTTCCCTAAGTGTCCTGGAAATTCTCCAAACTCAAGAAAATTTCAAAAAGGATTTACTAAGCCACAAAAACATTTTGAGAAATAGAATATTGGTATTTTTAAAGGCAAATTAGTTGTATTTTCAAAAGAACTTTGAAAACTTGTGTATTAAAACAACTTATTTTGAAATGCTCAATAGTTCTTTTAATTTAACCTCCCCCTAAACTTGACATAGTCCTTGGAAGCTTGTTGACCACAAGTATTCTTCCTCTGAGTCCTTAGGGGTCAGTTCAGATCAAAAGAATTATTTAATAATTTCAAAAATAATTGCCAAAGAAAATACTTGTTAGAAATAATTTCTTTTGGTTTAGACTCCCCCTAAATTGGACACATCCTCGGAGTCCTTATAGGTCATGAAGTGGACCTTCCTCTGTGTCTTTAGGGTTTGTCAAAATCAAAAGCACAATTCTTAAAATGAATTTTGAAGTATTAACATTTTGAAAAAAATGATTGTTTGAAAGACATATGATAGCATAGTTTTCGAAAAACATCAGTGATAGTTTGAAAACATACTATTTTTAAACTTCTTCTTTTAATTTGAACTCTCCCTAAACCTGACACAGTCCTAGGAGGCTTGTTGACCACAAGTTAATCCTCCTCTTAGTCTTAGGGTTTGATTCAAACAAAAAGAGAAGAAAACTAAGTTTAAAAAAGTATTTTGTTTTAATGATTTGAAACATAATTTCATTCTCCTATTTGAGAAAATGAATATAGAAAACTGAAAAGGGGAAATGATAAAAAAAAATAGAAGTTTTTTTTAAGTCCCAAAAAAAATATAAATATCTAAGCCCGGACTGTAGACAAAAAAAATATCCTAAGTAATCCCAAGGTGACTTTTTGCCATACAAGAATAAACTGAATGTCTGAAAGAAATGTTTGTATAATGGTAAAGGAAAGAAATAAATGTTATGAAATAAATTTCAGGTTAGTGAACAAAAGAGACTTGATTTTAATTACAATGATTTGAAACATTAACTCTTAGTTAAAAAGTTAAATTTGATTTTTGAGAAAATTAAAATTTAGAGGGTTAAGTTTGTTTAGTTGAATTAAATTTTAATTTTGAAAGTTGTTCGGTTGAATTAAATTTGAATTTTAAAGGTTGTTGAATTAAATTTGAATTTTAAAAGTCAGTTGAATTAAATTTGAATTTTAAAAGTATAATTAAATTTGAATTTGATTGAATTAAATTTAATTTATTAAGATTTAATTGAATTTAATTGATTTAATTGAATTTAATTGATTTAATTTTAGTTTGATTAATTTGAATTAGTTGGTTGGGTTGGACTCAACTTTTAGGTCCTAAGCATCTCACCTATTTCTAGGTGACAAAACAGGTTACCTTATCTGTTTTGTGAGATGTTTTAACAAAAATAAATTTTAAGTTTGAAAAAAACATGGTTAATTTTAAAAGGTTAAATTAATTTTTGAAAATAATTAGTTTTGAATTTATTTTGAAAAAGAATATTTGAATCTAAGATTAACTGAAAATTTGTGTTAGATTCGAATTTGACAAAGAGTAAACTGAATTTGAATTTCAAAAATTGGCTTCCAGGTCATGGCGAGGCACAAGGTCTTCTTTGGCCGTAGCCTTATTGGATCATCAACCCTTTCCTTGACAAAGCCTTTTAGTGAAATTTCATTTTCAAGGTTACTTTTTGAGAAATTCTGGTCTAACTAGCTTGGGTCTCGGATCGGTAGCTTCGGCTAGTTTCGCCAGTCTAAAGAGACCAAGTAGTGTATACTTGACCTTATTAGAAAAGGCTTCCCTAACATACTATCATCTCACCGCCACCCAATACTATGTTGTACAAAGTTTTAGTTAATTGATTTAGTCTTTATACTAACCAATCCTAATTCTAAGCAAAAAAAAAAAAAAAGCAAACATGACAAAAAATGATCTAAGTTATATCATAAATGAAATAATACTCTGGGTTTTTAAAATCAGCAAGGTTGTGAATTATGTTTTCTAACATATTAACCCTAACTAATTTGTATGAATTAATCATGTTATTCAAGGTAAATATTGGATTTTTAAATACTGTAAATTTACCTTTTGATTCCCGGTTGGGAATCTCCCCCTTGATTCTAGCCATCTCTCTTTTGGTTGATTGTTTCTTCGGCATTTTGTAGCGGTCGCGAGCCAACCAGACCAGTTTCCAAGGATCCCTTCCTTCGTCGTCAGATTCTGAGTCTGAGTTGGACTCAGGTACTGGTTGAGGCCTCTTTTGCAGTTCTCTTAGAGTTTTCCCTGCAATGAAAACTATACCTTCCTCGACCATTGCAGTATCAGCTTGATTATTTGACCTTAATGCAGAAGAAAACGATTCAAAATTAGTTACCGATTTTGTCTCAGAAGGCTCGTCGTCTGACTCTGGTTCGATTTCGACGTCTGGTGTCGAGTCTGTTTCAGCTACTTGTGCTTGAGCCGAGAATGCAAAATAACATGCCTGATCTTTTTCTTTGTCATCCGAATCCTTCGATAAGTCTGACATAACACCTTCCATGATCTCAATATCGGAGCTCTCTTCGTGTAGATTGATCAGCTTTTCCCACATCTCTTTGGCACAGTTGAAGGATCCGACCCGCTTCAGTTCTTCTTTGGTCAGGCCGCATTGTAAGATTGCTGTTGCCCTGGCATCAGTCTCGATCTTCCTCAGAGTTGGCTCATCCAATTTATCCCAAGTGATCGATGTTCCATCTGTTGTGGGGAATGTGAACCCCGTTTGGATTATCAACCAAAGTTCCAGATTGGCCTTCAGGTGGGATTCCATTAGACTTCTCCAGAAGTTGAAATTTTCGCCAGAGAAGAGTGGTGGACGGACACTGTTCCATTCTTGGCTGGTCATTTAGTTTAACCTTGTACACAAGAGAAGTAACAAAAATGTACCAAGACTTGGTCTTGGATTAGTAGTGCGGGAGAAGAAAGAAATAGCCTAACAAAAATATTACACGAATTTCGAGGCAGAATAAAATAAAAAAATTATGATAAATTTTTGAAAATGTTACTTTTGTCAATTTTGAAAAAAAAAGCATTCAAAGTTGAAAATTTTGCTCGAATTAAAGTAACACGTATTTCGAGAAAAATATTAAAATAATAATAAAAAAGTTTATGATAAATTTTTAAAAATTGATCATTTTATCAATTTCAATGAATGGTAAAAAAATAAAAATTCAAAATTGAAAATAGGACTTGGGTCTTCTTGCATGGCTAAGACCCAATCAACATCTCCTAATGCTTCATCAATGGACTTGGGTTCTAATTGAGATATTAGAGCTATTTGACTAGTTTGATCCCTAAAATAGGACCTAGTCCTTACTCCTTGAGTTACATCACCCACTATTTGGTTAATAGGGTGATCTTGGTGATGTCTCAAGGGCCTAGAAGTTGTGGGTTCATTTACTACTTCTTCCTCTTCCTCCAGGGTACTCCTTACTCCCCCTAGATCGTTACCCTCCAAATGTAGGTCTTGGATTTTTTGGGCAAGGGGTTGGACCTCTTCTATGTTGGATCGAGAATAACGATAGAGGTGGGGGGGTGAATATCGTAAATCGTTTCGGATTGAGAAAAGAGCAAGTACGAAGCGGAATAAACAAAACACAACACAAAGACTCAAGCGGTTTTACTTGGTTCGGAGTCGTGGTCGGCTCCTACTCCAAGGCCCACGGTCCTTGACCATTTACTGCGGGCAATACTATAATTGTGCAAAATCTTACAAATAGTTGTACAGTAGTAAGTGCAGTAAGAATACAATTAAACATTGACTCTTCGTTACCGACGCCCGGTGTAGATCGTTCTTTGGTGCGTAGGGTCGTCGTCGGTGCTAGAATCTCGAGATGGAGGATTTCTGGAGCAGAGCGTCTGAGTTGAAGAGCGTATTAGCGTTGGAAAACTTGTTGTTTCAAGCCTTGGGGTCGAGGGGCTATTTATAGCCTCCTGGGGTGCCCGGAACGTTGGGGGCGCCCCCCCCCCCCACGTGTCAGCCGATCCGGACAAGTCTCGGTCAGCCGTTATCCCTCTTGGATCGGGCTGAGGTTTGACCGGGGGCGCCCGGGATGCAGGGGGCGCCCGAGTTGACTCGGTCCGCTGGCTTCTCGCTGGCTTTACTTTATCCACTTCGTTGGCTTGAGGCCGGGGCGCCCGGAGCATCCCGGGCGCCCGGGAGCATGGGGGCGCCCCCCCAGTGAGCTTCCGAAGCGATTTCTTTGCTTAACTTGTTTTGCCTTGACCTTGGGGGCGCCCGGGACACTGGGGGCGCCCTGCCCAGCTGCTTGCCCCTCTCCTTTGGGACGTTCTGAGCTGCAGAAACACATTCCTTTGGTCCTGCATCCAATGTTAGTCCAAAACAACATAAAGCAATAAAATATTAGGTTTATACAACCTTAGCTGTCTTGGTTCTGACTTTGGGTCTCCAAAATGGAACCCTAGGTCGAACCGACACCTACTGTTCCCTCGACGGGGAATGCGTCCTCACCTACTCCTCTTAGGAGAATTTACCTGTTGCCAATCGGCTCTTCCGGTTGGACTTTTACCCAGCAGTCCTTCACCAGGTGCCCAGCTATCCTTCGCCAGGTCTTAAGTACCAAGTAGTCCTTCGCCTGGTGCCTAGCAGTCCTTCGCCAGGTCTTCAGTTCCAAGCAATCCTTCGCCTGGTGCCTAGCAGTCCTTCGCTAAGGCTTTGTATCCTGGCATTCCTTCGCCAGGTGCCTAGCAGTCCTTCGCTAGGGCTTTGTATCCTGGCAGTCCTTCGCCAGGTGCCTAGCAGTCCTTTGCTAGGGCTTTGTATCCTGGCAGTCCTTCGCCAGGTGCCTAGCAGCCCTTCGCTAGGACTTTATTTCCTGGTAGTCCTTCGCCAGGTACCTAGCAGCCCTTCGCTAGGACTTTTCCTGCACACTTGAGTAACATTGTTAGATCACCAATAATACTTAACTTTGAACCCTTTTCCAATATCAAAACAAGGTTCGATATGGTGCTTCCTGCACCAACATTCTATATCCTTATCAATTGAGGCTTTTCTAGGGTAGGTATTTGTTGTTTCATCAAACTTGACATTTGAGGACTCCTTAATCACTTTTGTCCTCTTGTTGTAAACTCTATAACCCCTACTGGTAGATGAGTACCCAACTAGAATTCCTTCATCGACTTTTGACTCAAACTTCCTTAGGTCATCTTTGGTATTTAAGATATACACTTTACATCCAAAGACCCTAAAGTAATGGATTTGTGGTACTCTCCCATTCCATAATTCAAAGGGTGTTTTTCCTAGGAACCTATGTACCAACACCCGGTTTTTGATTGTAACAAGCGGTATTAACCGCTTCGGCCCAAAAGTAGCTAGGAAGGGTATATGCATTAAGCATAGTCCTAGCAGCTTCTTGTAGAGCTCGGTTTCTCCTCTCAACTATCCCATTTTGTTGAGGAGTCCTTGGGCATGAAAATTCATGCTTTATCCATTTTCGACACAAAATTGTGTGAAACTTGAATTTTGGAACTCCCCACCGTGGTCACTCCTAATTCGGTTTATTTTGAGGTGCTTTTCGTTTTCTACCCTTTTGCTAAATCCTATAAAAATTTCTAGGGTATCGTCCTTATGTTTCATAAAGTAAACTCATGTAAACCTAGAAAAATCATCTACTATCACTAGACAATATTTACTCCCTACAAGTGAGGGAGTACTATGACAATCAAATAGATCTATATGCAAGAGCTCTAATGGTAAAGTAGTAGTGGTTAGGGTTTTACCTTTGTGTGATGATTTTGATTGCTTACCCTCTTGGCATGTATCACACAATTTGGTCTTCTCATACTTGATCATTGGTAGCCCCTTCACCAACTCTTCCTTGGCCACTCTTGCAATGCTTCTCATGTTGACATGTCCAAGCCTCCGGTGCCACAACCACCATTCTTCTTCTTTAGACATGAGACACTTAGTAACATTGTTAATAGCATAAGCAAGATCAGGATAATATAATTTTGCCTCTCTAAACCCTTCTAATATAACATTATTTGATTCATTATGTTTAATTATGCACTTCCTAGCATGAAATTCAACTCTAAAGCCTGCATCACATAACTGACTTACACTAAGTAGGTTAAACTACATATCTTTAATTAGGAGTATCTTATGTATAGAAATTATGGGAGATACCTCAATGGTGCCCCTACCAATGATTCTCAATTTTCCACTATTTCCAAAGGAGACCGTCCCTTCTCTTAAGTAGCTAATAGTAGTGAACTTGCTCACATCCCCGGTCATGTGTCTTGAGCATCCACTATCTACTATCCACATAGTTGAGGCCTCCTTCACCTTTACCTATACAACATGAAAAACATACTCTTTTGCTAACCAAATCTTTGATCCATAAGCATCATTTAGAAATCTCCTAGGCACCCATGCCCTCTTGGTGTTTCCCTTAATCCCTTGTCTCCTAGATGCACCAATCCTACTAGTGAGTGAGACAAAGGTCACTTCCTTTGTCTTCGGCCTATATCCCAAACCGGCCTTGTTATAAACGACCGTTTGATTGTTGATTATCATATCTAGGTTGCTAGATCCTACTTGGAATTTTCTAAGGGCCTTTGTGAGGTCATCTACCTTTTTCCTTAGTTCCCTATTTTCAGTTTCAAGTTGTGAAGCATGTGATGTAATAAAACTAACATGCAATTCTTCAAGTTTGGTAGATTCTACTCTAAGCATGGCAATCTCTTCTTTTAGATCCTTAATCTTACTTCTAGCTTTAGCTAAGTCCATGTTAATGCTAGAAATGATCTTGACTAAAGTAGAGTAGGGTAAGTGGTATACCTCACTTACCGAAGCTTCTGACTCGGATGATGAAGAGGAGGAGTCGCTCTCATCACTGCTTGAACTTCTTTCATCATCTGATGAGTCTGAGTGATCCTGTGCCATAAGAGCAAAATGGGAAACTTGCTCTTCTTCTTCCTCTGAGGATGATGGATCATCCCAGGTTGCCTTGAGGTTGGTGGCACCCTTCTCCTTTCCCTTTGACTTCTTCTTGTCACCTTTCTTCTTCTCCTCCTTCTTGTCATCTCTTCTCTTCAATTTAGGACACTCGTTCTTCATGTGTCCCTCTTGGTGGCAGTTGTAGCATATAATGTCCTTGGCCTTACCCTTGCCTTTGGACCCTTTCCTAGCATATGATTTGTTAGAGAAATTTCTGAAAGATTTATGCATCTTTCTTACCATGAATGCCTCTTGGTCGCTATCCATGGAGGCGCTGGATTCCTCTGAATCTGATGAGGAAGAGTAGACCACCTTCTTCTTCTTCTTCCTTTTCTTCTTCTCCTTTTCTGCAACAAAGGCAATACCCTTCTCTTTGGCCGAGACGTTAGCTTGCTCGTGTAGTTCAAATTCACAGAATAAGTCATCTAATTTAACAATGGACAAATCCCTTGATACCTTGTAAGCATCAACTATGGATGCCCACAAGGTGGTTCTCGGGAAGGCTTGTAGAACATACCTGACGATATCCCGGTTCTCGATCTTTTCTCCAATCACATGGAGCACATTGATTACTTCCTTCACCCTTCCATGTAGCTGACTGACAGTCTCGTTGTTCTTCATGGATAAGGATTGGAGTTGGGCCACGAGCAAGTCCTTCTTTGATTTTTTGGACTCGTTTGACCCCTCGTTCAGTTCTACCAACTTGTCCCACAGTTCCTTGGCGCTCTTGAACGGCCCTACCTTGTTCAGTTGCTCCTTTGAGAGCCCGCACTGCAGTGTGGTGGGGCCTTGACATTGGACTGCGCCCTCTTCATTACCTCCTTCGACCAGGATCTCATCGGTGTCGGTTCCCCTCTTTCATCGCCGGGTGCCTCGAAACCATCTGTAATATTAATCTAATTCTCAATATCGTTCATAAGGTAATATTGCATCCTACCTTTCCAATACGCGAAGTCATTCCCGTCGAAGAAGGGTGGTCGTGTAGTGGAGTATCCCTCTTGAAACGCCATTTTACTTGCTCCGGTTGACGGTTAGTACTTCCGAAACGAACTGGCTCTGATACCAACTGATGGATCGTCTTGGCGTGCTAGAGGAGGGTGAATAACACTTTTACGTTTTGATCTCTACAATGTCGTTAGCGCAGCGGAAACAATAATATGTAAAAGAAAATGAGTACAATGCTAACAACAAGAGTTACTTGGTATCCACCCAGATGGGTGACTAATCCAAGGATCCACGCCGCGCACCACTTCCACTATGAAAACTCTCCTTCAGGTGGAGAAACCTTTACAGTGGTGATCTTCCTCTTTACAGTATGTAGTAGTATGAGAGACGAAGTAGAAGACACTTTTCAGATGAGCAGCACTTCGTTGTCGTACGGAACCGTACCTCTCACGTGCAAAAAGGTCCTTCTTTTATAGGAGAACATGACAAACTCGCAGTCTGTCCAGCCCCGCACCAGTCGACTGCCCCATGGGTAGTCGACTGGTCTAGCATTAATTATTAGCCAACGGCTAGTTTTCGGGGAATACCAGTCGACTGCCCCAAGGGCAGTCGACTGTGTTGGAACTTGGATGGCTAGAGAAGGGGGGGGTGAATATAGCCAGACACTTAAGTTCTTGAACTTTTAAAACTTCTGCACTTCAAGGTTAGACAGCGGAAGCAAATAACACAAAACAGAGTATTGCAGAAATTAAACCCTAAGCTAAGCACAAACAAGAACGCTAACAAGAGGATATACAAGGTTCGGGGATAACTTGCCCCTACCCCTTGGCGTGCCCTTAAGGTGGGCGATCCCTTGATCGTCGGCAAATCAAGCCTCGGAAATCCGGATATCAAATCCTCCTTCTCGGTGGAGTAACCTCTCCACAGCGTTTCAATCAATGTATATGAAATTAAGCACAATGAAACAAGGGAAAGCTTACAGAGCACTTAGGACAGAAAGAACACAAGCGAACTCCTCACCGAGCTCCACTCAGCACAGATCTCACGCAAGAACTCCCTGCTCTTCGTGTCTTCCTGCTGATGGACTCGCCAAGCTCCTTGTTTCTTCTTCCAAGCACTCAAGGTTGTAGTGTCTCCAAGAATGATGCTCAAGTATTGCTTGAGGAGACTCACACAGATTGCTCAACGGGATCAAGTGTTGCTGCAGCAGAGAACCTCCCTTCTCTTCATCGCCAGCCCACACTTAACCCAGCTGCCCAAACGCCAGGTCACAGACGCTCCACTCAGCTCCCAGCTGCCCACCTGCAACTGCCCAGCTATCTCTGACCTCCTCTGGACTCACTGAACTCTCCTCAGTCGAGCCCCAACCCCAGGTCAGCTTCCAGCCGTTGCCAGCAGTGCCCGTTGCAACCTGCGATGGAAACATGTCAAACCTGCTCAACGGAAAGCCTCCCATTGACTCTCCTCCAATGTTTAAACCATCCCTGTAAAGCCTGCACACTTCAACAGAAGCTTAGCAAAACATATCAAATGAAATCAGCAATGTATCAGAGAATCAGCAGAGAAAACAGTCACGATCAGAGCATCTGACAACATATTTGAATTAAAGTTCTGCTCCTGATCGGTCCCCAGACCGATCAGGGAGGACCCTGATCGGTCACCAGACCGATCCAGAAGTCTGCTACACACTCAAGATCGGTGCCCAGACCTATCCAGCAGTCTGCTGCACACTCCAGATCGGTCCCCAGACCAATCAGGAGGCCTGATCGGTCACCAGACCGATCAAGACATGCTCAGACCGATCAGGACCCACCCTGATCGGTCATAGTGAGGAACTCGTGACTTTTGATCGTTCACCAGAACGATCCGAACAGTATACCTGATCGGTCCACAGACCGATCAGGAGTCGATCAGTAAGGTTCCCAAACTCAATGCATGCTCCCTGATTGGTCACCAGACCGATCAAGAGCCGATCAGTAGGTTTGCCAAAGTCACCGTATGTTCCCTGATCGCTCACCAGACCGATCAGACATCGCTGGATCGGTCACCAGACCGATCCACGAGGGAACTCCGTGCCAACTTCCCTGATCGGTCACCAGACCGATCCAGGCAAGGTCAACTCCACTCTAAGTCACGAGAACAAGCTTCCAGCCCTTCTCTGACTCGTTCTTAGTCCCCCGGACCAAGACTCCGTGCTCGGTTTTATTCACCGGGACTTCAACCTAGCCCTCCAAGCTAGGACCTGGCTTCACTTACCAGGATTTCAGTCACCCGGCTTCACTCGCCGGGACCCGGCTTTACTCACCGGGATTTCAACCTAGCTTCACTCACTAGGATTTCAATTACCTGACTTCACTCACCAGGACCCGGCTTCACTCACCGGGATTTCAACCTAGTTTCACTCACTAGGATTTCAATCACCTGGCTTCACTCACCAGGACCCGGCTTCACTCACCGGGATTTCGGCTTCACTCACCGGGATTTCAACCTAGCTTCACTCACTAGGATTTTAATCACCTGGCTTCACTCACCAGGACCCGGCTTCACTCACCGGGATTTCAACCTAGCTTCACTCACTAGGATTTCAATCACCTGACTTACTCACCAGGACCCGGCTTCACTCACCGGGATTTCAATCACCTAGCCCTCAAAGCTAGGACTTTTCACACCTAGCCCTCCAAGCTAGGACCTGACCCTCCAAGCCAGGACTTTTCACACCTAGCCCTCCAAGCTAGGATTTTTCCCACCTAACCCTCCAAGTTACGATTTTTCCATGCCTAACCCTCCAAGTTAGGACTTTTCACACCTAGCCCTCCAAGCTAGGATTTTTCCCCACCTAACCCTCCAAGTTAGGATTTTTCCATGCCTAACCCTCCATGTTAGGACTTTTCACACCTAGCCCTCCAAGCTAGGATTTTTCCCTACCTAACCCTCCAAGTTAGGATTTCGTGCCCAGTCCCCTACTAGGACTTAATCTCAATTCGTTCAACCAAACTTAAATCAAAACTTAAATCGTTGTCAACACCAAAACAACAATCAGGGTCAGACTGCATCAACAATCTCCCCCTTTTTGTTGTTTGACAATCCGATTTAAGTTTAGGCATTAATGATCAATTGAAGGCAATTCAATTATTGTAAGGGAATCAAAATCCTCCCCCTACAATAACCCTAAACTTAATCAACCATTTTCTCCCCCTTTGTCAAACATCGAAAAGGGTATGGTTATTAAGTTGGAACATACCTCCCCCTCAAACACGGGTCTCTCCCCAAACCCAAAATAATCAAAGGTAAACTTTTGAATTGCATATGAAAGGCATATACCATAAATGTATCATGGCAACAATGTATATGCATCATACGACAATAAGTGTGAATTGTACATGAAAACATATACAGAAATATATCATGGTCAAACATGTATATGTTTCATATGACAAGTAAGGAATGCAGCTGTATCGGACACATAATCCTGATTGGTCTCCGTGACCGATCAGGTACGTTGATTATTTGATACAGAAATATTTCTGATTAGTCTGAGGACCGATCAGATTTCAGAAAAATTTCTAAAACTCGGATACGTTCCTGATCAAACTGCATTAACAATTTTCATTCCATAATAGGGGTGGACTCTATCAATATTCGTCATTTCAGAAAAATTTCTGAAACACGACATTAAGAACAAGAGTCATGACTCAACAAACCCTTTCTTATGAATTTGAACATTCCAACATAGGTTTGTATCAAATTAAGTTTCGTTCCAAGTATGATTAGCCAAACCTCATTTTAACACTTGACGTTTCAGAAACATTTCTGAGAATCAAGGGTCTCAAAAATTCCTCCCCATATTTTACCATTTGAACAAATTTGTACTCACTTAGTACCAGGTTTGTACCAATAGAGGATCAAGTGTGTTTCAATTGTAATCAGATTGTATCATGTTCGTTTGTAGTATGATCATTAAACTGATACAATTCGATGAGAGGAGATCGGACTGAGGAGTTTTGACCCAAACATGGAACTTACTGATCAGTGTTGATCTGATCGGTCACCGGACCGATCAGAGGGATCCCTGATCGGTCGGTGGACCGATCAGGTTCGGCACAGAATGTTTTCTGAGTTTTAGATTTCAGAAACCGATTTCAGAAACTCTGAAATCAGGTTTGTTTCAATTCTTAGCCATTCCCAAACCCTAACTCAATTAGATTTGATTACTTTGGTTCTAAACATGGGGTCCCTTAACCAAAATACATTTCTTCAAACAATTATCAAAATATGATACTAATATCAAATTTCCAAATTTCGATCAGTTTGCATGTCTATAATATGTTTGTTCCAACTAATTGAAATCAAATTTGTATTAAAAGCATATTTCCCAAGTTATCCATAAACACAAGGTTTAAATCATGATTCAAAGAAAACCCTATGTCAGTGAGTTTTGAGACTCATGCTATTTGTTTGGTGATGCCTTGTGAAATCCTTATAATGGTCATTATAAAGCATGTGTTTATCTTGTTCTTAAACAAACTCAGCATGTCATAGATTAATGTTAATAACCCAAACAATAAGATCATGGCATACAGGAAAATTTTGGCTTGCTTGAATCAAATTAGCATCAATATATGAGTAAATTCCAAAACATGCTTGTATCAAGGGAGTATCAACATATGATCAAATTTCTAAATTTTGATCAGTTTAATGTATGTCTAAAACATGTTTGCTTCAACTACTCAACTCCATACTTGTTCTTTAGCATGCATCCATGTTCTATGACACACATAGGAAGATTTTTGCTTACTAGATCATGTTCATGTTTGTTCCAAACAATTTTGATAATACAAGTTACCCTTAGGTTCTGAACACCTAAGTCATAAACCTTAAGTTCATGTTCTTTGTCTAATGATGTATGGTGAAGTTTTCATAGTGATTTTTGAATCAATACTAATTCATGTGTCCATACTTGTTCAATAGCATGCCTTCATGTTATATAACACACACAAGAAAATTATGGCATACTCGAACATGTTCACCAAACAAAACATCTTAAGCTTGAGATAAGGCATATCATAAACCATAACTAGCAGGAAAACATAAATTGCAACAAGAAAAACTTATTATCCTAAGCAATCCATGGCAAGAGCAAGTTATGTGTTAATCTAAACCATCCATGTGAATTTGATGAAATGGTAAGCGCATTCCTAACTAGGAATGACTATATGTTTGGAGCACCAAATATCAACCACCCATGTTAATAGATGCTCCCCCTCAACCTAAGCTATACAATTCGAAATATGGAAGTTTTAGGTACCCAAATTTTGGGACCTAAAGCATCAACAATGAGGGACTTAGGCACCCATGCCTTAGTCTTTTTCTTTTTAACCTTTTGAACCCTAGAATCATTTGATGATCTAAATTGGGTTCTAGACATTAGTGACATAAAGGTTGGTTCCTTAGGTCGGTAACCTATACCGGCCTTGTTGTAAACCGCCCTTTGGGAGTTTAGGATCATGTCTAGGGTTTTAAAGCTAGTTGAGAATTTCTCAAGAACACTCTTGAGTCTCTCAACTTCACTCTTCAAAGAGTTATTCTCATCCTCTAACATTTCTACATGCAAATCATCAATATCCTTATCCTTAAAGGATTTCAATTTTTCTACTTCTAATTTTAAAGATTTAACTTTGGCCTTAGATTTCTTAAGCATGTTTGTCATGCAAGCTATTGTTCTATAGCACTTATCTAACTCGGGAGAGATTACCTCTTCATCATCCGAAGATGATGAAGGCGCGGTTGAGGAGCTTCTTGATTCGCTGTCACTCTCCTCGGTTGATTCTTCTAAGGCCATGAAGGTAAAGTGATGAGTGTTCTTCTCCTCCTTCTCTTCTTTGGATGAACTAGAGGACGATTCATCCCATGTGGCCCTCAAGGCCTTCTTTTTCTTCTTTGATTTATCCTTCTTCTTCTTTGACTTTGGGTATTCATCCTTATAATGTCCTTTCTTGCTACACTCATAACAAGTAACATTAGACTTATCAATTTTAACTTTACTCAGGTTACCTTTACCCTTGAAGCGCCGGCTCTCCTCATCATTCTTCTAACAAAGTTGGCCATCTCGGAGGAAGAAGACCAGCTGCCCTCCTCCTCGGACTCGGGCTCGGACTCGGATGAAGATGAAGAGACTTCCTTCTCCTTCTTCTTCTTGTCTCTTCTGTCATCTGCCACTAAAGCAATACCTTTCTCTTTTGAACTTTTGTTAGAGATCTCATGTAGTTCCATTTCACAAAATAGATCTTCTAACTTGACAAAAGATAAATCCTTGGAAACCTTGTAAGCATCCACCATGGATGACCACAAGGCGTTCCTAGGAAAAGCTTTGAGAATATACCTTATAAGATCTCGGTTCTCTACCTTCTCATTAATGGAGTGGAGACCGTTGAGTATCTCTTTAAACCGACCATGAAGTATACTTACAGTTTCTTCCTCTTTCATGGACAGATTTTGGAGTTGGCTGAGAAGGAGGTCCTTCTTGGCAGTCCGGGTATCTTGAGTTCCTTCATGGAGCTCAATGACTTTGTTCCAAAGGTCTTTAGCACTTGTGAAGGGACCAACCTTGATTAGTTGGTCCTTGGTCAACCCGCATTGCAAAGTTATCACCGCTTTCGCATCGGCTTCACCTCTCCTGATTTGATCTGCCGACCAACTTGAGAAGTCCATCTCTTTTCCCTCAACATCTTTAGGAGTGGAAAAATCTTCCTTGACCGCAAACCACATGCTGAGGTTGATTTTGAGGTAAAACTTCATCTTCGACCTCCAATATGGAAAATCAGTGCCTTCGAAGAGTGGAGGTCGGCTGGTGCTAAACCCTTCTCTTCCCATGGGCATCTTTGTTAGCTCTAGGATGTTAAGCCGTTGAACTAGAGCCCCAAGCTCTGATACCACTTGTTGGAACTTGGATGGCTAGAGAGGAGGGGTGAATATAGCCAGACACTTAAGTTCTTGAACTTTTAAAACTTCTGCACTTCAAGGTTAGACAGCAGAAGCAAATAACACAAAACAGAGTATTGCAGAAATTAAACCCTAAGCTAAGCACAAACAAGAATGCTAACAAGAGGATATACAAGGTTCGGGGATAACTTGCCCCTACTCCTTGGTTTGCCCTTAAGGTGGGCGATCCCTTGATCGTCGGCAGATCAAGCCCTGGAAATCCGGATATCAAATCCTCCTTCTCGGTGGAGTAACCTCTCCACAACGTTTCAATCAATGTATATGAAATTAAGCACAATGAAACAAGGGAAAGCTTACAGAGCACTTAGGACAGAAAGAACACAAGCGAACTCCTCACCGAGCTCCACTCAGCACAGATCTCACGCAAGAACTCCCTGCTCTTCGTGTCTTCTTGTTGATGGACTCGCCAAGCTCCTTGTTTCTTCTTCCAAGCACTCAAGGTTGCAGTGTCTCCAAGAATGATGCTCAAGTATTGCTTGAGGAGACTCACACAGATTGCTCAACGGGATCAAGTGTTGCTGCAGCAGAGAACCTCCCTTCTCTTCATCGCCAGCCACACTTAACCCAGCTGCCCAAACGCCAGGTCACAGACGCTCCACTCAGCTCCCAGCTGCCCACCTACAACTGCCCAGCTATCTCTGACCTCCTCTGGATTTACTGAACTCTCCTCAGTCGAGCCCCAACCCCAGGTCAGCTTCCAGCCGTTGCCAGCAGCGCCCGTTGCAACCTGCGATGGAAACCTGTCAAACCTGCTCAACGGAAAGCCTCCCATTGACTCTCCTCCAATGTTTGAACCATCCCTGTAAAGCCTGCACACTTCAACAGAAGCTTAGCAAAACATATCAAATGAAATCAGCAATGTATCAGAGAATCGGCAGAGAAAACAGTCACGATCAGAGCATCTGACAACATATTTGAATTAAAGTTCTACTCCTGATCGGTCCCCAGACCGATCAGGGAGGACCCTGATCGGTCACCAGACCGATCCAGAAGTCTGCTGCACACTCCAGATCAGTGCCCAGACCTATCCAGCAGTCTGCTGCACACTCCAGATCGGTCCCCAGACCAATCAGGCTGTGGCCTGATCGGTCACCAGACCGATCAAGACATGCTCAGACCGATCAGTACCCACCCTGATCGGTCATAGTGAGGAACTCGTGACTTTTGATCGTTCACCAGAACGATCCGAACAGTATACCTGATCGGTCCACAGACCGATCAGGAGTCGATCAGTAAGGTTCCCAAACTCAATGCATGCTCCTTGATCGGTCACCAGACCGATCAGGAGCCGATCAGTAGGTTTGCCAAAGTCACCGTATGTTCCCTGATCGGTCACCAGACCGATCAGACATCGCTGGATCGGTCACCAGACCGATCCACGAGGGAACTCCGTGCCGACTTCCCTGATCGGTCACTAGACCGATCCAGGCAAGGTCAACTCCACTCTAAGTCACGAGAACAAGCTTCCAACCCTTCTCTGACTCGTTCTTAGTCTCCCGGACCAAGACTCCGTGCCCGGTTTCACTCACCGGGACTTCAACCTAGCCGTCCAAGCTAGGACCTGGCTTCACTCACCAGGATTTCAGTCACCCAGCTTCACTCGCCGGGACCCGGCTTCACTCACCGGGATTTCAACCTAGCTTCACTCACTAGGATTTCAATCACCTGGCTTCACTCACCAGGACCCGGCTTCACTCACCGGGATTTCAACCTAGCTTCACTCACTAGGATTTCAATCACCTGACTTCACTCACCAGGACCCGGCTTCACTCACCGGGATTTCAATCACCTAGCCCTCCAGCTAGGACTTTTCACACCTAGCCCTCCAAGCTAGGACCTGACCCTCCAAGCCAGGACTTTTCACACCTAGCCCTCCAAGCTAGGATTTTTCCCACCTAACCCTCCAAGTTAAGATTTTTCCATGTCTAACCCTCAAAGTTAGGACTTTTCACAGCTAGCCCTCCAAGCTAGGATTTTTCCCCACCTAACCCTCCAAGTTAGGATTTTTCCATGCCTAACCCTCCATGTTAGGACTTTTCACACCTAGCCATCCAAGCTAGGATTTTTCCCCACCTAACCCTCCAAGTTAGGATTTCATGCCCAGTCCCCGACTAGGACTTAATCCTAATTCGTTCAACCAAACTTAAATCGTTGTCAACACCAAAACAATAATCAGGGTCAGACTGCATCAACAGACTGGTCCGAGGCCGAAAACTCTCTGTGAGTTTTGGCAGTCGACTGCCCCTGGGGCAGTCGACTGCCCTGCCTCTCAGCTTAGTCCCAGCCACTCCGAACCTTCTCCTTCATGTATGCCTTCAGGTCTGCTCCTTTGGCTTGCCTCTTGAAGTCCTCTTCCTCTGGCTATCGTCCCTCGGATGCGCACGCAAGCCTTCCCTTGGCTTGCCTCCATGCCACCCTTCACGTGTGCCCTTGAAGTCCACTTCCCGGCTTGCCCTTGGAGCTCTCCTCCCTCGGCTCTCGTCCCTCGGATATGTCCACCATGTGTGATTCTCCAAGTCCTGCAAACTCAATCACACACATTAAATACAACATAACACTCTAACCTTAAACATATTCACACACACACATCAAAACCATGATCTTCCAATCATTTAAGGGCCAATTGCCTCAACAGATGAGACCCAAAGTCGAAGAAGGCTTAAATGCAACAGGTCGAGGCTACTGGATGAGGAGTCAGCTAAGTTGTGAGGGTTCGAGTGCTGAGGGAATTGTACTCGGGAAGAGAAACCCTAGGTTTAGGGAGTTGGCAGTCGACTGATGCTTGGATCAGTCGACTGATGTAGAGCACAGAAAGATCAGTCGACTGATCCTACGATCAGTCGACTGGTGTCGACTAGAATTCGAAGTGTCGGTCTGTGACATTCGAATTCAAGAGGACTAGTCGACTGGTGTTAGCACCAATCGACTGGTAACGGTCTTTTCAGCATCGAGCACTATCTAAGAGAGCTCATTTTTGGCTGAGTTGCTTTGGCGAAACAAGCTTGGGTAAAGCCTGTTAGTAGCCTATAAGTGCTCAGAAGTTGTCAAGAGACTGTGGCGAGGTTTCTCCACCCACAAGGAGTGACAAGAGCTAGCCGGAGGTCTTCCGGGGAGTCATCCATCGACGGACCGGGATCGTCCACCTTACGGACAGCCGTGGAGTAGGAGTATCATCTTCGAACCACGTAAAGGTTTGGTGTTAGCATTGTTTTAGTTTATATTTAAGTTTTCCGCTTGCGCTTGCTAATACGTGTAGGAAGAAAATCGAAAAGTAGCTATTCGCCTCCCCCCCCCTCTAGCTAAATGCCAAGGTCCCAACACTGTTCATCTAAGGTTGTTTTTGCAGTTTCAACCCTATAAAATATGTTAGTTCAAAATGTTAAGACCGGTAGGAGAGCTAGAGGGGGTGATTAGCTCCGATCTTTGCTCGATGAAGATTTGTTGCGGCGGAAAACTTGAGAAATGCTAGCACCTCGATTTACTTAGTATCCACCTCCTTGAGGTGACTAATCCAAGGATCCACTCTTCCTCACTCTCTCATACACTATGAAAGATCTTCTTCTTGAGATGGAAAAACCTTTTACAAACTTACACGAAGAAACACTCAAGAACAAGCAAATACAATAGAAATCTTACAAGATTTACACAAATTAGCTCATTTTTCTTTTCTTGCTTTCTTCTAGCTTGGAATCGCCTTTTGATCCTTGGAAATGCAGCAGTATTGAGCTCTAAGGCTTCACTTGAAATGACGAGGAAGAAGGTGAAGAGCGTCAAAGGAATGCCGGAGCGATTACAACTTCAAACTTGCTTGAAAACCCTATATACCCACGACCTATGGTTCCCTAATCGATTACCCAATCAATTACCACGTTAGACTTAGCCATTCAATGACTATTTTTTGAACCTTAATCGATTAGCCAATCGATTAAGAAGATCTTAATCGATTGTTGAATTGATTTAGCACCTTTTTGTGATCTCGCGCAATACCGTCGTAATTGATTGCCTAATCGATTACGGTCTCCCTTAAACGATTGCCCAATCGATTATGGTTCCCCTTAATCGATTGCCTAATCTATTAAGAGGAGGCTAAATTAATTACCTAATCAATTCAGTCTGCTTCTGTTCTCGCAACACAACTCTCTCAATTGATTACCCAATCGATTCACTCCTTCCTTAATCGATCACCTAATCAATTAAGAAGGCTTCTATTCGCGAAACCAACGCCAATCGATTACTTAATCAATTGACCCCAATCCTAACGTGTGTGCACTAGTCTAGGGTTCCCTTGCCTAACCCCGGTCAAACGTGACCTGTTAGGACTTCCTCATCAAGTGTCTGATCAAACCTTTGACTAACTTGGATTTTACGTTACCTAGTTTCCAACTAGGACTTAACCTAGTTACTAACCAGGTTTGCCTAACCCTCGAGTTAGGTCGAGTCTCTTGGTAGACTTCCACCTTGCCAATGTGCGATATCCCCAATCCACATGGACTTCACCTAATCTCACTAGGTGTGCCTAATCCCACTAGGACTTTTCCCGTGCCAGCGTGCGATCTCCCCAATCCACCTAGACTTTACCTAGTCCCACTAGGTGTGCCTAGTCCCACTAGGACTTTTCCCGTGACAGCGTGCGATCTCCCCGATCTACCTGGACTTCACCTATTCCCACCAGGTGTACCTAATCCCACTAGGACTTTTTCTATGCCAGTATGCGATCTCCCCGATTCACCTGGACTTCACCTAGTCCCACTAGGTGTGCCTAGTCCCACTAGGACTTTTCCCATGCTAGCGTGCGATCTCCTAGATCCAGCTGGACTTCACCTAGTCCCACTAGGTCTTTCCCAGTCAAGTCTCCAGTCAACCTTGACCCACTTAACTCATACGATATTCAAACATCATTATCAAACATCGAAAATTAAGCTTACCAAGCATACCAAACATAAACATACCTGAGCCTAGTTAAACTAGGTCAACCCTGACCTAACAAAGATTGCACCAATAATCTCCCCATTTTTGATGTTTGACAATATGTTTGAGAAAGACTAATCCCTATTAGCCTTTCAATTTCTCCCCTTTGACACAAATCAAAAACTCTCCCCGAGAGTCTATATGGTCAAAGGCATGCCTAATGAAAGTCTCATACCTTTCATTTGAACCCATACTCAACCTTGAGCATTCATCATGATGAAGATTCCCAATCTTTATTCTTTCACTTATCCCAAAAAGAAAAATTCAAACACATGCTTTTAAGGAAAACCTCCCTCTCAAAACATGTTCTAAACATCTATCATTGCACCAACAATGATTTTTGAGTTCCTAAAACTTTAGGAAATATAATCCTAACTTTAACCTATTTATCATTCATCAAAACCTATGTTTGACTGTTAATGCAAATTGGACCAACAGAAGGTGCAATGTTTATCCTCTAGGTAATCCTGTCTAACTTGTACAAGAAGCCTCTCATGTGCTAATTGCCATAAAGTAAGAGCATGTCTCAGTTGTAGGTATTTCTACCACATTGTCTTCACCCATGGTTTCGTAGGCTTGACATCTCTTAAATGGTCATAGGCCCTCTGGACACCCCCTTTCCTTTGGTTGAATCATATAATTAGGTTTTGCCCTGCGACCTCTGAATTACCTGATATGGCTAAAATATTGTCTCTGATATGCAACACCTTCTTAATGAGTGGGGAGTTTGTATGTCTGACTTGCCATTTCTATACCCCCCACATTCAATAAGTACATACCCATCGTATCCATAGTGTGTCTTCCTTATCTTATATACGCCATAGGACCTTAGCCAATAAGGTTAGTTTCCATGCTTTCAAGTCTCTCAAACCAAGACTACCTTCTTTCTTCGATCGACATAATTCTGACCATGATATATGTGGTGTTTAGTAGTCCACATGAGAGATATGCAAGTACTATATATATGCTCTATAACTCTCCAAGGAAGGAGCAATATGGACATCCAATAACATTCCACATCCTGAAGGACTGATAGTAGAGTTGTGCTTTGGCCACGAATTGATCCTCTTGGTGAGAGAGTCCATTAGTGTGTTGTAGTCTGAGATCTTCAGCCTCTAATAGGGATCCCCAAGTATTTGAATAGTATATCCCCTACTTACAATCTCATGATAGTAAGTAACCGTTCTCGAGTGGTAATATCGATCTCTACTATGTAAATGTTGGATTTATCTAGGTTAGCTGTAAGTTCAGCCATTTGAGCAAATTGTGAGAGACAACCAACTAACTGTATAATTGAAGACACATCTCCATGGGATAAGAGCAAAATATCATCTGCAATACACCAATGTGCTATCTTGAGCCAACTAGAAAAAGGTCATCAACTTTCACTTTATTAATCTTAGGTCTGATCTTTACACTGAACTTGAATAGTCCATCATTTATATAGTATTTCCCTATAAACATTCTATTTTTGGGCAGAACAATTCTGTTTGACTCAAAAATAATATGATAGTCATGCTTGCTTAAAAGTGATCCGGATATCAACTTCTTTAAATCTCCAAAACATATAATATATTATTCAAAGTAAGTTCCTTGCTTGAGATCATCTTCAACACTCCTTTTCCTTAGCCGTTGATGTCTGATTTTGTTAAGTTCTCTATGAGCAACTTTTCCTCGTCTTTAAGTTCATAAAAGTTGTGGAGCAACTCTTTGTTGGAGTACACATGTCGAGTGATACTGGTATCAATCAACCACTATTTTGGGTTTGGACATGCCAGGTTCACTTCAAATACCACAACACAAAGGTCCATGTCCGACCCCTTCGATTATGTCCACCAAGTTGGCCTCATGCTTCTTCCTCAGCTTCTTGTATTCCAAGGACTTGTGATTGACTCGGTCATAGTTGTAGCATTTCCCGAAGGATTTTTTTGTGATGCCTCATCTTGGGTACTTTGGAAGATTTGTTCTATTTCGAACTTTGACCATGCTCAATCACATTGGCTTTCAAAGTAGCCTAAGAGAATAATTTATTCTCTGAACTCTTATTGTCTTCCTCAATGTAAAGTCTAACAATGAATTCCTCAACATTCTTCTCCTTTTTCTTGTGTTTTAGATAGTTCTTGAAGTCCTCTCAGGGTAGATATAGCTTCTCAATGATAACAACCATTTGGAAGGTTTCATTCAACACCATACCCTCTAAGTGAATGTAGTGCAAGATCACCTAAAGCTCCTCGACTTAGTTGATCACCATCTTAGAGTTAATTAATTTGTAATCTAGGAATAAACCAATAATGATCTTTTTTGGCTCTGTATCCTCTGTCTTGTATTATATAGGAACTCTCATAATAATTTAGTTATTCTCCTCGTACTATAGACAACGTTCAACGAGTCAGCAATGCAATTGAGGACATAATTTCTGCATAGGAACTCCAAATGGTTTCATGCCTCCACTATACTGATGGTTTGGACATCAATAACATCCTTAGCTGACTTGGGAAGTTTCTTCATAAAGAACCAGGTCAGGTTCAGTGTGTGTAGGTGTAAGAGCATCTTTTGCTGTCATTGCTTGAAGTTCAACCTAGTGAACTTCTCGGGTTTTCCACATGATTGATTGAAATATTCATAATCAGGGTGAAGGGGGCATCACGTATTGAGCATCTTGCTTCTCAACCAATGTGTGATCATTTTATAGAATATATTAAAACAATTAGAGATATTTGTTGAAGATAATACAGAATAGTTTAAATTTAAAATTTGCTAATAAAATGTCTCAAATTTGAAATAATAAATTTAATTTTTTTTATTTACAAGGGGTATCCAGGTTTGCGCCCGACTAATCCGCTTGGCTGACTGGCCCTGCCCCACAGCCTTCAACGAGAGTCCCCACCAGTCAATGAGGGTAAATCGCGGGACGGAGACACGTGGCGACTTCACCACTGATGATATCGGTACCCGATGGTCCGACCACGTAGCAGCCTGTGGTGATTTCTTCCGCCAGCATATTGCGCGCTCTACCAGGGAGTAATCAAACCCGGGAAGTGAGGGATCACCCAAGTGAGCCATTACCAATCGCGTCATGCCCGCTGAGGCAAAATAATAAATTTAAACTTATCTATCAAGATGATTTGAGCTAATAATCTCAAGCTGCCAAATAGAGAAGGATGAGCTATTGGGTTATCCGAGCTATTGAGTACTTGAGTTGATCATGTAGTTGTCTATCGGACTACCAAGTGGACTCTTGATTATTATTATAATAATTATTTTCTTGATTATTATTATAATAATTATTTACGTTGGCCTCCTCGAACTTATAATTCTAGATCCGCCACTGTACTCAGACTCAACCGACCTGACATTCGGGCGACACAACCATCTTGGGTGGCACTTAGCTTCCCACTCAGTCTCAAGAAGTATTCGGGCTGCTCAGACCTCACGACACTCGGGAGCACTTAACATTCGGCCAATGACACCCCGCTCAAGCTCGAGGAA
>JAGFNQ010000536.1:0-77029 GCA_024364735.1 Boesenbergia rotunda
ACACGGAGAACAAGCCGAAGAAAGGACGGACAAGATGAACCGGCAACTGACAAACAAAAGCCCAACGTAACCTGCTACGAATGCAAGAAGAAGGGCCACTACAAGACTGAATGTCCAAGTCTAAAGGAGTCCAAAAAGAACAGAAAGAAGAAGGCACTCCAAGCAACCTGGGACGAGTCTTCCTCAGAAGAAGAAGAAGAAGCACCTCAGTCCAATCTTCTAGCCCTGACCGCTTCGGATCAAATCGAGATTGACTCAGACTCGGAACGGGACGACGGCAAGCTGACATTCTCCGAAGACGGCGAAATAAAGGTAACGGGGTTTTTCAAAATCGCAATTAAATTCTCTTATTTCCTATCTATCCCGAGATTTGGCGAAAGCCAAACTCCGAATCGAGTCCCTCCGACAGGAAGTAAAACTCCTGAAAGAGGGAGCTGATTCTAATTCCCTAACTGAGAAAATTCAGGAAGAAACCCCTAATCAAGTTGAGAAACTTGAATCAGAGAATTTCTCCTTGAAAACTCAAGTCAAGGATTTAAGAACAGCTTAGAACGATTCACTTCTGGTTCCAAGATCTTGATATGATTCTGGGAAACAGAAGTCTGTTCTAAACCGATCCGGACTTGGCTATAGAACCAAATCTCGGCAAAGATCTTACTTTGCTGTACTGAACCAGTCAAGACCTAAGGTTCAGGCATGGGTGCCCAAACTGTGCCTGACTAAACCAACTGGTTCAAATCAATTTTGGATCCCCAAGAACAAGATTCATCTCTTGCCTAACCCATATAGAGGCTATAGTCCAGGGGGAGCCAAAATCAAAACAATTTTTATAATTAGATAGTTTTTTTTAAATTGATTGATTGTGTGTTTATTTAATTTCTTGCAAATTGCCATGCTTAGATATAAGGAATTCTTAGATTTAAGGACTAAAATTACTTGAAAATTGAAAACATAGTATTGGGAGGAGGTGAGATGATAGTACGTTAGGGAAGCCAATTTGGCGGAACTAGCCGAAGCTACCGATCCAAGACCCAAGCTAGTTAGACCAGAAAATGACCTAATTTAATTTGAAAATGAAATTTCATTAAAAGGCTTTGTCAAGGAAAGGGTGGATGATCCCATAAGGCTTCGGCCAAAGAAGGCCAAGTGCCTCGCCAAGACCTGGAAACCAATTTCTGAAATTCAAATTCAAGTTAACTTTTGTCAAATTCGAATCTAACTCAAATTTCAAATAATTATAGATTCTAAACTGTTTTTTCAAAACCTCTATTTTTCAAACTTATTATCTTTTCGAAAAACACTTAATCTGTTTTCAAAAGTAAATATCTTTTCAAAATAAATGAAAATTCCCTTTCAAAATTAATTTTTACCTTCAAACCTGTCTCACAAAAACCTTAAGGTTAACGTGATTGAAAACCCTAGATTCAGTGAGACAGGAAAATTAAGCTCAAATTAAACCACCTTGCTTGTGCTTTCATAATCATGGTCAAACTATGATTAACCTAGTCAAACATGGTCAAACACAGTCAAACGGAGTCAAACAGTCAAACCTGGTGAAAACAGTCAAAAGTCTGGTACCTAGGGCGCCCGTAACCTGAGAAGGGCGCCCGTAAAGGAATGCCCTGACCATGATTAAAGCTGAAAAGGTACCAACTCCAGTCAAATCAGCAAAAGCTGCATTTGACCGACTTGAGAAGGGCGCTCGTAACCTGGTGGGCGCCCCTATACGCTCCTGTCCCCCACGCTGATTAAAGCAGTCAAAAGCTGCAGTCAAACAGACCTTGAGAAGGGCGCCCGTGACCTGTCGGGCGCCCCTTCAGACCTTTTCCCTGCCCGAGGCAAAACCAACATGTAGAGGGCGCCCGTGACCCGTCGGGCGCCCCCCCATCAACCCCTATAAAAGGGACCCGAGACTCCCTCATTTCCCACACCACATCTCACACTCCTTCTTCCCTTTGCCTCATTCTTGTGGATCAAGTGAACCTAAGCCTTCCCTTGCCTCAACCATGCCTCCAAGGTATGAAATTTAGTTGTGCAATTAATTTTTCTTAAATTATAAATTTTTTTGCACACTCCTTCTTTATCCTTAATCACTTATTTTTTCTACACTTAGAAAACGCCGAGCAGTTCAGTCGAACCCCGGTAATGAGCCCAGTCCCGACCCTAGATTTCCTAACCTAGCACTTTGTAACAAGTTCGCACAAACCACCTACATTCCGATTAAAACAAGCTACCTTAACCGTCATTTCTTCTCCCAATCCTGTCCAGTCGCAATGTCCGCAATTAACTTCTATCAACTAGATAACCTCGTATTCTGCACACATTCGATCAACAACACCCTATGTGCAGAATTCTATAACAACATAATTAGGCAAGACCACTTGAGCTTCGTCACTACCGTTCAAGGAATGCCCTTGAGCATCACTCCTACCCTACTGAACCGATTTTTGGGACTCCGACCATCTCAGTCCATCTTCTGTTGCTACCCTCCAAGGAACCCGCCCTTCGACGCCCCCTACTCTCATATTGACCTGAACACCTTATACAACTATTTCTTTGGGGAAGCCATGTACCCTGCAGGAGGGCAGTTCCACTCCACCCGACTCCCGATTCAGGACTACGCTCTCTACAGAGTAATTGTCCGTTGCATCCTTCCTTTGTCCACTAGGGACACAGCCACCATGAAACCCTTTCACACTTTTCTTCTCTATGCCCTTATCCACCATCTGGACATAGATATAGGCCTTCACCTCTTCCACTGTATCCTACATGCCTCTAGTGTGTCCACTAAGGGGCGGATCCGCACTCCCTACTGCCACGTCATCACCTCTATCCTCCACTACCACGGCCGAAATATCGCTGACGGCGAGATTACCACGATGTACCGAATTCGACGAGATAGGATTTAGAAACTTTTCTTTAGCCGGTATAGACGTCTCGGGCACCGGGGTTCTGACTTGGCGACGCCAACCAGCCGCACAGGACATTGCCGACGAGGAAGTCGAGGTCGACGCTGCCGACTTAGCAGCAGAGGTAGATCAGCCCGCTCCACCGACCTTGTACGAGAGAGTTACACGACTCGAGACGCACGTCCAGAGCTTCAGAGAAGAAGTGGAAGCGTACCATATTGAAGACCAAGAGACAAACTTAGGCTACTACAACAACATTATGAGTACCCTCACAGCCGATAGAGAAGCCTGGAATGCACAGTACCATGAGATCATGGCACGATTTGATGCATGGCAGCCGGGCCCATTTGATCCTCCTGGTCCCTCCTCTTAGATGACTTGGACATGTACCCATTTGACTACCCCTACTGAGTAGGGTTGACTTCTGTTGACTTGTACTAGACTTCTACTTGAACTATGCTAATCTTAGCTTGGCTTGTTTATTTTTTTTGACTAAATTAAGTTAGGGTTATGCTTAGTAGAATAGAATCATCTGGTTTTTGGATTTTCAATTGAACTTAAAATGTCTTTTAAAATGTTTTTTTATTACTTTAACTTTAAAAAGTTTTTTTACTTAGTTTTATTTCAAAAACTACCCCTTTCAAAACTAGGGCTTTTTCGAAAATGGACTTAGCCTAGGCTCTAACCCTAGAACTGCATGCACCTATAGATCTAGAAGCCAGCATCTCACAAGCACCTTAGGGCACATTTTGAATGATAACCTAGAAAGGGTTGGGATGCTTAGGTCTTTGCCATAACTCAAGATGCTTTAAGTCAGTGCATCTGCAGCAGTTGGGGCACTAAATACAAACTGAACAGCAATCAAGTTAAGTGTCAAGTTTAGACAATCTAACTTGAACAGCTCACTTAACTTGACTAACCCTAGCCAAAGCTACTGTTTATAACAGTTAGTAAGTAGCTAAGTGGGTTAGACAGGTCCCTAAAGAATTAACCAGACTTAGGTCTTATTTTGATTCAGTACAGCAAATGCTCTATTCAAGTATTGCAAATTTTGTTTCTTTTTTTTCTTCTGCATTCTTTTTGATATATGTCAAAGGGGGAGAGTTGGAAAGGAAACAGGAAACACAATTTTTTCTTTTCCATAGTCTTTTCAAAAAGTTGAACTGAAAAATTGGTATAATTTTATTTCTAAACTTAAATTGGTATAATTTTATTTCTAAACTCTGAACTATTTTTTGCTTAAAATGATTTTTACTTAATGTTTCTAAGTTTGAAATTTTTCCCAAAAACTGAAAATTTTCTAAAGTCTAAAATTATTTCAAAAATGAAAATTTTCCAAAGGTTCCCAAACCAAGAATGTTTTTGAAAAAACTTAGCAAAAACTGTAGAGAATTCCTAACTTATTATCAAAACATGAAATCTTCTAAGTACTTCATTCACACCACCTGTTTTTGAAAAACCTAGGGGGAGATTTCTTCTAGGGGGAGGGAATCTAACTTAGGATTTTAAATTCAGCACTTTGTTTCCTTAACTTTTTGAACTAGGTTGCCATATATCAAAAAGGGGGAGATTGTTGGTGCAGTATGCACCCAAGTCAAACCTGTGTTTTGATATTGGCAAAAAGGTTCAAAAGTTAAGGGTTAATGGTTGTCTAACGAGTTTCTTGAGTGTACAGGAAAAGCCCTAGTGAAGGAATGCTAGGCACTGGCGAAGGACTGCCAGACAGGACAAGCCCTAGCGAAGGAATGCTAGGCACTGGCGAAGGACTGCCAGACAGGACAAGCCCTAGCGAAGGAATGCTAGGCACTGGCGAAGGACTGCCAGAAGAAAAAAACCTAGCGAAGGGCTGCTAGGCACCAAGTGAAGGGAAGCTTGGTAACTCAAGACCTGGCGAAGGACTGCTGGGCAAAAGTCCAACTGGAGGATCCGGTTGGCACCAGGTAAAACTCTCCCGAGAGGAGTAGGTGAGGACGCGTTCCCCTCGAGGGAACATTAGGCGTCGGTTCGACATAGGGCTCCATTTTGGAGATCCAAAGTCAGAACCAAGACAGCTAAGGCTGTTGTAACTAACTTATTATTTGCTGTTTTGGACTAACCCTGGATGCAGGACCGAAGGACTGTGTTTCTGCAGCTCAGAGAGCCTCAAAGGAGTGAGGCCGTAGCTGAGTAAGGCGCCCCGGATGTGTCGGGCGCCCCAGAGTCAACCCAAAGTCAGCAGAGAGGTAAACGCCCCGACAGCAGCGCAATTGGGGGCGCCCCGTGCGTGTCGGGCGCCCCGCATGTCGGGCGCCCCGCGTGTCTCGGGCGCCCACTGTGCCACGCCACTGAAGGCGGCTGCAGCTCACCCTCGCGAAGCCTCGGTGATAAAGTTTGACCGGTCAATCGGGCGCCCCGTGCGTGTCGGGCGCCCCAGTCAAATACAATCCCGAAGATAACGAGATCAGCTTTGACTAAGAGCATCGCCGGATCTGCAGCCACGTGGGGGGCGCCCCGAGCATGTCGGGCGCCCCCTGCCCTATATAAAGAGGGCCTCGACCCTCTTCAAAGACAATCAATTGCTTCGATGCTTCTGCGCTCTTCTGCTTCCGCGACACGCTTCAGAGATCTTCCAACTCAAGCTGACGACGTCCTGCTGCTCCGAAACTTTGATCTACACCAGACGTCGGTAACAAAGAGCTCTGTATTTAAAGTTTACTATTCTGCCTTATTGTAAAATCTATTTGTAAACTTTGCGAACTTATAGAATTGCCCGCAGAAAACGGTCAACGACCGTGGGCCTTGGAGTAGGAGTCGACCTAGGCTCCGAACCAAGTAAGACGATCGTGTTAGCGTTGTTTTACTCTATTTTATTCCGCTGTGCACTTGCTCTTTTAAATCCGAACGAATTGCGACATTCACCCCCCCCCTCTCTCGCATTTCTCGATCCAACAAAAGGGTCTCATAAGTCACCCTTAATCTCCATTATATCATGTTAATACACAACACATATGCTTGGGGGTTTGGATTTGACTCTACCCATGAGTTCATGGGTTGGCCGAAAACCCTAGGGGACCTTAGGGTACCCCAAAAATTCTCCAAAATTATATTTAATCTATAAACATCATAAGGGAACATTAAATAACATTATAATGATTTTTAGCATCATTATGGACCCTTAAACATTGTGGCCGAAACCCTAGGGTATCCTAGGGTACTCCAAATATTCCCAAAAATTATACATAACCTCTAAACATCATAAGGGAACCTTAAATAACATTATACAGATTTTTTTAGCATTATCATGGACCCCTAAAATGCTAGGGCCGAAACCCCCCTTAGGCTAGGGTTCTTGTTTTTCTTTCCTTTCAACTTAAATCTCAAACCAACCTTTATAAATGCTAAAAATCATGGAAAATCATAAAGAACTAATATACCACAGGTGAGGGAGTCTTACCTTGGGATTTCTTAATTTTTAGACCTTAAAAGGGAAGAAACTTGTACAGCTCTTGACCCTTGATCCCTCCTTGCCCTTGTTGTCTTGGAAGGAACCTAGATCTTGGAGATGTGGAGTTTTTCCAAGGGAAAAACCCTCTAATGGTGGTCGGCTAGAATGAGGGGAGGAGGAGAAGAGAAAAAGCAAATTGAAGGAAGAATAAGGTAACTCCCAAACCCCCCCCCCTTTATAACCCATTAAAGAGGTAAATGAAGAGTCTCTCCATGACCCTTCGTCTTCTTCTAAGCCTTAACCAATATCCACTTCATTCCCTCATAACATTCCCTTGCTAGATGAGTTGGTTCAAGCATATATGGTTGTACAAGAGGTCCAAGGTTCAATCCTTGGCTCATGCACCTTTATTTTTATTTTATTTTTATTTCATTTATTTTATTATTTTTATTTTCCTAAATTCCGAAAATCCCCCTAAAATCACCCATAATTATGTTAATATTCCTAAATAAAATTCTTTTATATTTATATTAATTTTACCTAATTAATACCCTTTTTTAGAGCCCATTTAAATCTCATTAGTACCTAATTTCTCCATTAAAATAGGAAAAATTAGTCTAAGACTTACCCATAATCATGCTAATATGCCTAATAAAATCCTATTTATATTTATACTAATTATTACCTAAATTCCCCTATAATCGTGGTACTAAAAAGCCCACATAAGGCCCATTAGCACTTAGTTTTCTCAATTTAAACGATAAAACATGGATTTTCTAGGCCAAAGTTCGTATTAATACCTCTAGGTCCTTCGGAAAATTATCTAGACATGCTCAATATTTTCAGAAAATATTAAGAGAATTTTTTGGGTCGTTACACAATCTGGATCAAGATGTTTGTCTCAGAACTTGGTGTGGTTCCAACCATTGATGAAGCAGTGCCGGTTTACTGCGACAACAATTGAGCTATTGCACAAGCAAAGGAACCAAGGTATCATCAGTGATCCAAACATGTGCTTCGCCGCTATCATCTGATCAGAGAGATTATAAGTAGGAATGATATACAAATTGAGAAAATTCCCACTGAAAGGAATTTAGCGGATCCTTTAACTAAGGCCTTGCCTCAAAGCAAGTTTGAGGGTCATGTTAGAGCCTGTGGTATTCAATACCGTAGCGATTGGCATTAGGCCAAGTGGGAGTTTGTTAGTAATATGAGAGAAGTGTCCTAAGGCAATCGCCTTATGATTGTAATCATTTACTTTAATAAATGAATATTCACTATTTGAGTATACATGTTCGTGTATTTGATTGAGATCTTAAACTCATTTACTGAATGCCCGCAATACAATTCACAGCATGAGAGAATTTGTGATGAATTCACAACTAGTGATTATCTCTACATGTACAATTGTGAAGTATTGAAATTGTCCCTAGTCGATGAATTGTTAAATACGGACACTATCAATTCTGTTGAGACTAGCATGGGTTATTCTCTAATCAGCTGATTCTCACTGGCTGGTGACATTGGGATGTCCGGAGATAAACATGAATGCTAGTTAAGGGAACTAGTTCATTGGAGTGACTAGCTGTAAAAACTTCATATGGTAATCTACATATATATATGTCAATGAAGTTCTTACTGCAGCTTATGTGCGATGTTCCTTTGACTTGCGGTGTTCAAGTCATCTTGGTCATGAAGACTTATACTTTGACATCTTAAGCAAGCATCTCCAAGGAGGTGTGGACCCAGGATGATTGGGTATAAGCCGAAGTGCCCGAAGATGTTTGAATAGCCTACAAAGGAATCACCACTCCTTGCGAGGAGATGTATACCCAAGGCCTATCGTCGGATTGTTACTCGAAGCCTCTAGCCAGAGCATCACATGTTCCGAGTATGAATCTCTCTGAAACATAAGAGTAATTAGAATCCGTTGGACGAGAAAGACATTACTTGGGCTAGGTGTGACGTAGTCAGCTTTGTGGGGACTGACACACATAGACCGTGTCCGGAACCAAGTGGATATAAGATGGTGAAGGGAATGAGGCACGACTCATTAAAGCTGCTGAAGGGTTTCAGAATTATATCTGAGGTCAACCGTTGATCTTTCGATTAATTGGGGGTCATGATGTACTACTAGGTGCCACTCATGATCGATCTATAATTGGTTAATTATAGACGACCAACATAAATCGAAAGCCTATTAGTCACACGCACTATGAGTAATCCGAGGGATTTAAAACGAGTTGGAAATTGGATTTTCCGATCAAGAGAAATAAGTCGAATCTGAATTTATAATTTGAACCAAACAATTTGGTTCCCCCTCTTATTGTGGTCGGCCAAACCAATGCCGTAACCGTACGAATTAAACTCATTTAATTCATCCAATAAGTCTTCAAAAGACGTAGCCATTTTATGCTTCCGATGCATCTCTGAACAATTCAGATTCGACTTATCTCTCTTGATCGGAAAATCTAATTTTCAACTCGTTTTAAATCCCTCGGATTACTCGTAGTGAATGTGACTAAATAGGCTTTCGATTTATGTTGCCGTCTATAATTAACCAATTATAGAACGATCATGAGTGGCACCTAGTAGTACATCATGATCCCCAATTAATCGGAAGATCAACGGTTGACCTCAGAAACTATTATGAAACCTTTCAGCAGCTTTAGTGAATCGTGCCTCATTCCCTTCACTATCTTATACCCACTTGGTTCAGGACACGGTCTATGTGTGTCAGTCCCCACTAGGCTGACTATGTCACACCTAGCCCAAGTAATATCTTTCTAGTCCAACAGATTCTAATTACTCTCATGTATCTGAGATATTCATACTCTGATCATGTGATGCTCTGGCCAGAGGCATCGAGTAATAATCTGACGATAGGCCTTGGGTATACATCTCCTCGTAAGGAGTGGTGAATCCTTTTCAGGCTGTTCAAACATCTTAGGGCACTTCGGCTTATACCCAACCATCCTGGGTCCACACCTCCTTGGAGATGCTTGCTTAAGATATCAAAGTATATGTCTCCATGACCAAGATGACTTGAACACTACAAGTCAAAGGAACATCGCACTTAAGCTGCAGTAAGAACTTCACTGACATGTCTATATGTAGACTACCATAAGAAGTTTTACAGTCAGTCACTCCAATGAACTAGTTCCCTTAACTAGCATCCATGTTTATCTCAGGGCATCCCAATGTCACCAGCCAGTGAGAATCAGCTGATTAGAGTATAACCCATGCTAGTCTCAACAGAATTGATAGTATCCATGTTTATCAACTCATCGACTAGGGACAATTTCAATACTTCACAATTGCACATGTAGAGATAATCACTAGTTGTGAATTCATCACAAATTCTCTCATGCTGTGAATTGTATTGCGGACATTCAGTAAATGAGCTTATTATCTCAATCAAATACACGAACATGTATACTCAATTAGAGAATATTCATTTATTAAAGTAAATGATTACAATCATAAGGCGATTGCCTTAGGACACTTCTCTCATATTACTAACAAACTCCCACTTGGCCTAATGCCAATCGCTACGGTATCCAATACCACAGGCTCTTACATGACCCTCAAACTTGCTTTGAGGCAAGGCCTTAGTTAAAGGATCCGCTAAATTCCTTTCAGTGGGAATTTTCTCAATTTGTATATCATTCCTACTTATAATCTCTCTGATCAGATGATAGCGGCGAAGCACATGTTTGGATCGCTGATGAGACCTTGGTTCCTTTGCTTGTGCAATAGCTCCATTGTTGTCGCAGTAAACCGACACTGCTTCATCAATGGTTGGAACCACACCAAGTTCCGAGACAAACTTCTTGATCCAGTGTAGCGACCCGACCTCTTACTGTCTTCAGACGGATCGTTACTTTACTCTACTTCTCAACTCTTATACATGACTAAAGAAAATTGCGGAAATCTTTTTTTTTCTTTTAAATTCTGCTAACAATTATATTCTAACTTAAGCAATCATGTATAATAATACCATGTCATACTTCCTTCTCAATCTCGTAGTTGAATCTTATTGAAAACAGCCTTACCAACCAAAACAGCCCGTACCAGTCGACTGATGACGTCATCAGTCGACTGATACGGCTGTAACCTGTTTTTTACAGGTTTCGGCCCCTTGCTTCCCAAGTCCACCATTCCTTCAATTTCGAGCCATATCAAACTACAACATCATTTCTATACTCTATATCAGTTTCCTAAACAATTAAGCCAATCAAACGAATCCATAAACTTGAATTTAGGACTTTTATGGAAGAAAACAAACCAAACAAGTTTATCTAAATTTTAACAATGGAGTTTGTACCAATCTTGGCTTCTATGAATTTATAACACCATATGCATGTTCTATAACATCACTAAGGCATTATGGAATGAGAAAGCAACTTTTCTAAGCATATCTAAACTATGAAACTTAATTCAAAAGGAAAATTGATACTATCTTGGCACAAACACTTTTTCTCTAACAAAGTATCAATATTTCTAACTACTCACACTTTTACTCATCTAATGCAATCATGGGAATATATATGCTAAAGGAAATGACATGGAATCTTTACTCTAAGAATTTAGCATATAAAACTATCCAAAACTCAAATACTCCATAATCTCCATAAAGTAAGAACTTGTAATTTGAATAAACTTAAACACTGCAATTCAAATAACTAAATAGTCTCGTCTCAAAGATCTCTCCATAATCAGCCACCACACACACTTTGCTCAGCACCGCCTCGTCGCCTTCCTTCAGAATTGCCTGCCTTTATCTTTATCTGCAATAAGAGGAAATGCATCTATAAGCAAAAAGCTTAGTAAGTACTATCTAGCTCACAAAAACTCGAAATATGCAAACTTGCTTCTAGATCAAACTGAACATCATATGAGATACTAATATGCTTGAAAGAAAACTAATAACATGTATAACTCAAAACATGCATACTCAAGCAATAATAAATCTCATTTTACTTTTCTTGGCTCAACTTGAAACTTTAGCTATTCTTTAACTTTTGAAAACTTTCTTAAACTTTCGAAAACTTTGCTAAAGCATATACTTGAAAATAATAATCACTTGGATCCACTGAAGATGTAAGTACCATCTCATGCGCGTTCCCTAAAAGGTTGGGGTAGCGAGCCACCAATCCTAATAGAGCAGACCTTGGTCTACCAGGGCCAAGACCTTGGAATTGGACACCTGGATTTCTTTAACGACGCCCTTGGACGCCGGGTACTGGCCTTATAAAATAAAATAGCTTTTCTTTCTTTTCTTTCTTATCTGTAAATGCCTTGGCATTTTCTGGAGCACCTTGCGTGCTAAAATCCCTAAGTCTTGACTTTTGGGGATTTTCTTAAGGCCTTGGCCTTTTCTTTTCTTATCTTTATCTTCTTTTCTTTTCTCATAACTTTCTTGGCCCTAAACTCACATAGGGTGCTTATCAAACATATACAAGCATATAAGAAACTAAGATCACATGCAAAAACTAAAGCAAAAAGGAAAAATTCTCTTTTAAAGACTTTTAAAGGAAATTCTCGCGGTAAAACCGCCTCTTACTGCAGGTGAGCAGTACTTACCTTGATATCTTGGACTTACAACCAAGATTGAGGTCTAGAACTCGGGAGAAACTCGAGATCTCGAAGAATTCTTCACGTCTACGCGTTCCTCTCGTCGCGGGGATCTCGAATATAGTATTATCTCTTGGAGAAAGGGTCTCGGCCGACCCTCTTGGCCTTGATTTGCGTGCGCACAAGAGAGGAGAGGGAGAGGGGTCGGCGCAAGGGGTGTTGGCCGAAGGGTTTGAGAGAAATCCCAACTTCTCTCTTTAAGTTTTCTATTTATACACTTAAGGATCGGATCAACCTAACTACAGCTTAAGTATTTATTTTTCTTTCCTTTTCTGTGCTTGATACCCTTAGCCCAGCCGGTTGGGCGCTTGTGCTGTTCGGTGGTGGTCGCGGGTTTGATCCACCTGCTGCACTTAAGCTGTTTTTCCAATTTTTCCCTTTTTCCTTTTCTTTTTCTTTTTCCAAAAATACCAAACGGACTCGGAAAATTCCATAAAAATACTCTAAAAATTCCTAAAAATATCTAGAATATTTCTAAACCATTTCTAAATAATTCTAAGGACTTTAAGAACTAAAAATGGAAATTTTGGGGCGTTACATCCAGACTGCTTCTTTTGCTACTTCCGAAGCTGTAATATATTTCGCTTCCGTGGTAGAATCCGCTACACTATCTTGCTTGGAACTCTTCCAACTTATTGCACCTCCATTCAAAGTAAATACGTATCCAGACTGTGATTTGGAGTCATCCTTATCTGTCTAGAAACTGGCATCTGTATACCCACGTATTACCATATCTCATTCTCCATATATTAGGAACACATCCTTAGTTCTTCTTAAGTACTTAAGAATTGTCTTAACAGCCGCCCAATGATCCATTCCTGGATCAGACTGGTATCTGCTCGTGACGCTCAGAGCATACGATACATCGGGCCTAGTACATAACATAGCATACATGATAGATCCTATTGCGGATGCATAAGGAATCTTATTCATGCAAATCCTCTCGTCTTCTGTGCGCGGACACATAGACTTTAATAGGTTGATCCCATGCCAGATGGGAAGGTAACCTTTCTTAGATTTCGACATGCTAAACTTTTTTAGCATTCGGTCTATATATGTAGACTGTGAAAGACCAAGCAACCGTTTTGATCTATCTCTATAGATTCTAATCCCAAGGATATAGGTTGCTTCTCCCAGGTCTTTCATGGAGAAAGTTTTGGACAACCAAATTTTAACCGACTGAAAGACTGATATATCGTTTCCTATAAGCAATATGTCATCGACATATAATACTAGGAATACGACTGCACTTCCACTAACCTTCTTGTACACACAAGGTTCGTTAGGATTTTGTGAGAAATCAAACTCTTTGATTGTGTCATCAAAACGGATGTTCCAGCTCCTGGATGCTTGCTTCAGTCCATATATGGATCGCCGAAGCTTGCATATTTTCATTTTATCAACCGATGTGAAACCTTCAGGTTATATCATGTATACATCCTCAAGCAGGTTTCCATTAAGGAAAGCTATTTTCACATCCATTTGTCATATCTCATAATCATAATGAGCTGCTATGGCCAGGAGCATCCGAATGGATTTAAGCATAGCTACTAGCGAATAGGTTTCGTCATAATCAATTCCTTGTTTCTGACGATATCCTTTTGCCACTAATCTAGCCTTAAAGGTAACAACATTACCTTCCATGTCAGTTTTCTTCTTGAAAACCCACTTGCACCCTATGGGCTTAATCCCTTCAGGTGGGTTAACCAAGTCCCATACTTGATTTTCGTACATGGAATCTATTTCTGACTTCATGGCTTCAAGCAATTTGTCCCTTTCCTAACTTTTCAGAACATCTTCATAACTGATAGGTTCGTCATCGCTTATGAGTAACACGTCGTTCGATTCACTTATGAGAAATCTGTATCTCTCTGGAATATTGTGTGTCTTATCAGACCTACGAAGAGGTGGTTTTGTTTTAGGTTCAACTGATAGCTCATCATTATGAGTTATTGGTTGTGGGTCTAGACTAGGTGTCTCTTTAATGTCTATTGGAGTTTCTTACACTTCATCAAGTTCAATGCCACTCCCATTGTTTTCTTGTAAAAGAAATTCATTTTCCAGAAATATAGCATGCCTTGAAACAAACACCTTTTGTTCCAAGGGATGATAGAATTGGTAACCCTTTGTTTCCTTAGGTTATCCAATAAATAGACATTTATCAGACTTAGCATCCAATTTATCTGATACAGTCTGCTTCACATAAGCAGGACAACCCCATATCTTAAGGTGAGTAAAGTGAGGTTTCTTACTATTCCACGTCTCATATGGAGTAGTAGAGACTACCTTGGTCGGGACTCTGTTTAGCAAGTAAACAGTTGTCTTAAGTGCATAGCCCCAAAAGGATTTTAGAAGAGTTGCATGATTCATCATGGATGTAACCATGCCCATCAAGGTTCGGTTACGCCTCTCAGATACACCATTATGCTGTGGTGTATATGGCGGAGTCCATTGAGACAATATCCCATTGTCCTTGAGATAATCTTGAAACACTTGACTTAAGTATTCACCACCCCGATCGGATCGAAGTATCTTAATACTTTTGCCAAGCTGTTTCTCTACTTCATTTCTGAACTCTTTGAATTTCTCAAAAGCTTCAAATTTGCGTTTCATCAAGAACACATACCCGAATCGTGAGTGATCATCGATAAAGGTAATGAAGTAGCTATAGCCTCCTTGTGCAAGAGTTGACATTGGTCCACATACATCAGTATGTATTAGACCAAGCAATTCTCCCACTGGATTACCTTTTCCAGAAAAGGGTAATTTGGCCATCTTGCCTTTTAAGCATGATTCGCATGTATCAAATGAATCGGGTTCAAATGATTCAAAAATTCCACATCGGTGTAATTTGGTCATGCGTTTCTTACTTACATGGCCAAGACGACAATGCCACGTATAGGAGTCTATTCGATTATCTATTCAAGCACGTTTGTTGCTAACTTCGATATTGAAAACGTCACTGGATAAATCTAACGTGTAGATACCATTGCACAAAGTTCCGGTCACATAAAGAACACCATTTAAAGTTATGTAACAACAATTGTTACTAAAAGTTAAATGATAACCCTTTTCATTCAAACATGAAATAGATACAATGTTATTTATTAACGAAGGAACAAAATAACAATTATCCAATTCTAAGACACGTCCAGTTGGGAGCTTTAGCAAATATGTTCCGATGGCAACAGCAGCAATCTTTGCTCCATTTCCAACTCGCAAATTCGCTTCTCCCTTGACGAGTCTTCTTCTATTCCTTAGCCCCTGTATGTCATTACATATATGTGAGCTACACCCAGTATCATGTACCCAGGTGTTTGAGGAAATAGAGTGACATTCAATAACGAAGATACCTGAAGAGGATGGAGCATCGGATGCCTTCTTCTTCAAGGAGTCAAGATAAACCTTGCAGTTTCTTCGCCAGTGACCCTCCTTGCCACAGTGATGGCAAGTGCCTTTTGGGGTCTTTTCAGTCTTTTTGGCCTTTTTCTTCTTTCCCTTATTCTGTTCTTTGGCCGTCCTCTTAGAACCTTTCTTCGAGGAACCAACTAACAGTACCGTCTTCTGATCCTGCTTCACAGAAGGCTCTACAGTCTTCAGCAGGTTGAGCAACTCAGGAAACTGGTCTTAAGTTGCATCTTCAGGAGGACGGTTAGAAAGTTGTTCTTCAAGGACATAAGCAAGCTTCTCTGCCTTGAGGACTATCCTCAGGTTTCGAAGCTAGTCCATGAAGTTTGGCCCAGTCAGTTTATTGGTGTCCAAAATGGATCACAAATTTAGAGAAGACATGATCGAGTGATTATCATACAAATTGAGATTATGTGAGAAGAATGATAAAGAATGCATCAACATTCATTAAATCCTATTTATTTTTCGAATTGAATAACCCTTTTTATAAATTCGGGAGATCGTAGGAACATCTCCAAATAGGTTGATATCCAACCATAGATAAGAACAACCATGGCTGTGGCTATCAAGTTATTCTTAGCTATGAAGGTAGGTAATTATACCGATTACATATCACATATATGTAACTATCACTTTATGCTATCAACTAATTGAATGTTTGCATAAATCATTGGGTTGTTAACTCATTAACAAGTATGCAACATTATACATAGCACCCAACTGCTCCTCTCTTTACATCGACCTTGGCTGGGCACAACTAATCGATGCTCCAAGCTTAAGGCTGACCCATTAATCAGGAAATAGTTTTAATATGGTTGGAGCTCATTCAACCGTTTAGTCAGGCTTGGATGTGTCCAACAACCAAAACTAAGGATTGACCTCTGACTCCAACTATATTAATCAAAAACTAATTCCATGGTTTGAACATGTTGAGGTTCAAGCCGGGCATGGATGTGTCCATTAACCCAAACGAGAAACAAAACTCTGGTTCTAACCTTATTAATGGAAGGTGTTGGCCATAATATTTTGTAAGGGGTTTTGGGTCTCATCCTTTCTTTTCTAAGCACATTCATGACATATAATTATGTCATATACTAACGATTTCCTTAATAAAGTATGTATGTGACTTAATTTATCAAGTCTCATTCATTGAATTAGGAACCGGATTTTCTAATTCTAATTTCATACTTTATTCAAGGAATTGTTTTGGGAAACAATTTCCTAAATTGTCATAATCAATTTCGGAAATAATATGATTAAGACTTTAATTTCTCTAAATCAAATCTTATTAAATTAAGAGGCAGATTCCCTTAATTCAACCACATATTATTTTCATGAAAATCTTATTAAAGAAAACTCTATAGGAAACTATTTTCCTAATTAATTTTGGAGACAACAATATGTAAGAGCATCACCTCTTAAATCAAATAAGGAAATTATCGTTTGAGAATCACCTCAAAATTTCCAAGATTTGATTACTTATTTTATTTACGGATTTATTAATTTCAATAAATTATTTTCTTTGGGTGGCTCCCCGAGGCTCAGATACCCGAAAAAAAGAAATTTTTTGTAAATCTAATTTGGTCCGCTCCCCGAGGCGTAACCAAATTAAACATGACAATTTTATTCAAAATAGGAAATTAAATTACAACAACTAACTTTAAATTGGACGGCTCCCAGAGACTCAATCTAAAATAAAGAATTTTGTTAATAATTTAAAACCAATTCGAATTTAATTGTCAATTAATAATCCATAAATTTGTCTAGACTTTCTTGAAAGAAAGTGTCCAAAATTACGAGATTTCATAATAGGTTTTTAGAATAATTGTAAGTTTCTAGTACAAAGAAAACTTACATATTTCCAAAATTAGAATATTTCCAAAATAGGAAATTTCCAAAATTGGATTGTTTCCAAAAATGGGAAGTTTTCACAATTATCATAAAAATTCAGAAACTAGGATATTTCAAAAGTTTGTGAAATTTCATGAGGATTTCCAAACTTTAAAATTCCTAAATCTAAAATTTATCATAATTGGAAAGTTTCCATAATTCGAAAATTTTCCAAAATTGAGATCATGACAAAGTTTTTCGCAAAACAATTATATGATTATGTCGAACACTAACCGGCTCTGATACCCACTATTGGGACCGGGTGCATGTTGACATGGATGTGGGTTCGTAATTTAAAATTTTAATTACGTGCAGCGGAAGATTTAGCAAAATAATTTCTCAAATTATCTAACCACACATCTAGCATGCAACCTTATGTTGTGTGGACATGATCATATATTTGAAATTTTGCAGGAAGTAAACTAATTTACTTAATACCTCGCGTAACTCGAAGAAAGGGACGAGATCCAACAGTAGCGTCCATTGGAAGCTCCGCCTCTATTCGCGCCCACGCCGAGTTTTCTTCGGGATGACTTTGCAAAACCACGAGTTTCATGCCGACAAGAACTACTTGATTCTCCAAAGGCACGACAAGAATACCAAGAGAGAGATGGAAAACTAACCACCAAATGAAGAACGGAATCAAGATTCCGGGAGGAAGGAAGGAATTGCGCCCGCTTCTTCTTCTTCTTCGGTAGCTTCACGGTGGAGGAGGCTCATGGCAACCAAAGGGAAGGCCTCTAGGGCCGGCACCACTAGAGGAGGTGTTAGTAATATGAGAGAAGTGTCCTAAGGCAATCGCCTTATAATTGTAATCATTTACTTTAATAAATGAATATTCACTATTTGAGTATACATGTTCGTGTATTTGATTGAGATCTTAAACTCATTTACTGAATGTCCGCAATACAATTCAGAGCATGAGAGAATTTGTGATGAATTCACAACTAGTGATTATCTCTACATGTGCAATTGTGAAGTATTGAAATTGTCCCTAGTCGATGAATTGATAAATACAGACACTATCAATTCTGTTGAGACTAGCATGCGTTATTCTCTAATCAGCTGATTCTCACTGGCTGGTGACATTGGGATGTCCAGAGATAAACATGAATGCTAGTTAAGGGAACTAGTTCATTGGAGTGACTAGCTGTAAAACTTCATATGGTAATCTACATATAGATATGTCAATGAAGTTCTTACTGCAGCTTAAGTGCGATGTTCCTTTGACTTGCGGTGTTCAAGTCATCTTGGTCATGGAGACTTATACTTTGACATCTTAAGCAAGCATCTCCAAGGAGGTGTGGACCCAGGATGATTGGGTATAAGCCGAAGTGCCCGAAGATGTTTGAACAGCCTACAAAGGATTCACCACTCCTTGCGAGGGGATGTATACCCAAGGCCTATCGTCGGATTGTTACTCAAAGCCTCTGGCCAGAGCATGACATGTTCAGAGTATGAGTATCTGAAAGACATGAGAGTAATTAGAATCCATTGGACGAGAAAGACATTACTTGGGCTAGGTGTGACGTAGTCAGCCAAGTGGGGACTGACACACATAGACCGTGTCCTGAACCAAGTGGGTGTAAGATGGTGAAGGGAATGAGGCACGATTCATTAGAGCTGCTGAAGGGTTTCAGAATTAATTCTGAGGTCAACCGTTGATCTTTCGATTAACTGGGGATCATGATGTACTACTAGGTGCCACTCATGATCATTCTATAATTGGTTAATTATAGACGGCCAACATAAATCGAAAGCCTATTTAGTCACACGCACTACGAGTAATCTGAGGGATTTAAAACGAGTTCAAAATTGGATTTTCCGATCAAGAGAGATAAGTCGAATCTGAATTTTTCAGAGACGCATCGGAAGTATAAAATGGCTAAGTCTTTTGAAGACTTATTGGACGAATTAAGTGAGTTTAATTCGTACGGTTACGACATTGGTTTGGCCGGCCACAATAAGAGGGAGAACCAAATTGTTTGGTTCAAATTATAAAATAAACCGCGCGTGGTTTGTTTTATAAAATTATGGATAAAGAAATTTATATAAAGAAATTTATATAAAGAGATTTATTTTCATGGAAATTAAAATAACTCTTGGATTGGTTTATTTTATTTTATAAATCAATAATGGATTGATTTACCATGATAAAGAAATTTATAGAAATTTATTCTTTTTATGGAAATTAAAATGAACCATGGATTGGTTTATTTTATTTTATAAAATCAATTATGAATTGATTTTTCCATGATAAGAAAAATTTATAAGATAAATTTCTTGTAAAATTTATTTCATAATAAAAGGGGAGACATGGTTGTTTTAATTATAAATTAAGTTATAATAAAAACTTGACATAACGGAATAATTCATAAGAAATTTATAAGATAAATTTCATGTAAAATTTATTCCATAATAAAAGGGGAGACATGGTTGTTTTTATTATAAATTAAGTTATAATAAAAACTTGGCTTAACAGAATAATTCATAGAAAAATTTCTTATGAAAAATTTATTTCGTTAAAAAGGAGAATTGGCGATAAAGAGGCTACTATATAAAGGTGCAAAGGCAAGGCTTGAAAATCAATTCAAGAGATCAAGGATTCTTGCCTAGCCTCTTTTCCTCTCCTTCTCTCCCTCTCCCTCCTCAAGTGGGCGCCGGCCCTAGAAGGGCTTCTTGTTGCCGTGAGCCACCTCCACCAAGAAGAAGCCGAAGAAGAAGAAGAAGCGAATCGCGACTCTTTCCTTCCTCCCGGAATACGGATTCCGTTCTCCGTTTGGTGGTTAGCTTTCATCTCTCTCTCTTGATATTCTTGTCGTGCCTTTGGAGAATCTAGTAGTTCTTGTCGGCACGAAACTCGTGGCTTTGCGAAGTCATCCCGAAGAGAACTCGGCGTGGACGCGAATAGAGGCGGAGCTTCCAAGGGACGCTACGGTTGGATCTCGTCCCTTACTTCAAGTTACGCGAGGTATCAAGTAAATTAGTTTACTTTCTGCAAAATTTTAATTTATGATCATGTCTACACAATATAAGGTTGCATGCTAGATACGTGGTTAAAATAATTTGAGAAATTATTTATGCTAAATCTTCTGCTGCACGTAATTAAATTTTAAAATTACGAACCCGTATCCATGTCAACATGCACCCGGTCCCAACAGGAGGGAGAGGGAGATAAGCAGAGGGAGAGAAGCTAGGCAAGAATCCTTGATCTCTTGGATTGATTTCCAAGCCATACCTTTGTAACGACCCGGAAAATTCTCTTAATATTTACTTAAAATATTAAGCAGGTCTAGATAATTTTCTGAGGAGCCTAGAAATGTTAAGGCGAACCTTGGCCTAGAAAATCCATGTTTTCTCATTTAAATTGGGAAAAAGGGCACTAATGGGCCTTATATGGGCTTTTTAGTACCATAATTTTTGGTGGATTTTAGGTAAAAATTAGTATAAATATAAAGGGATTTTAATAAGAAATATTAACATAATTATGGGGGAATTTTTGAGGGATTTTCGGAATTACTACGGAAAAATAAAATAAAATAAGTGGAAAAAAATTGTGCAACTACTAAGGATTAAACCTTGGACTTCTTATACAACCATGTATACACTAACCAACTCATCTAGCAAGTTAATGTTATGAGAGAATGAAGTGGATATTGGTTAAAGCATAGAAGAAGATGAAGGGTCATGGAGAGACTCTTCATTTACCTCCTTAATGGGCTATAAAAGGGGGGTTTTGGGAGTTACCTCTTCTTCCCATTACTTGCATTTTCGAAACTCCTCCTTCCCTCATCCTAGACGAACACCACAAGAAGGGTTTTCCCTTGGAAAAGCACCACAAGAGGTCTCATCTCCAAGAACTAAGGGGTCTTCCAAGGATACAAGGACAAGGGGGTTCAAGGGTCCAAAGATCTTACCATTTCCTTCCCTTTCAAGGTTCGAAAAATCAAGAAACCCAAGGTAAGACTCCCTCACATGTGGTATATTAGTTCTTTATGATTTTCCATGATTTTTAGCATATTAAAAAGGTTGGTTTGAGATTTAAGTTGAATGGAAAGAAAATCAAGAACCCTAGCCTAAGGGGGTTTCGGCCACAATGTTTAAGGGTCCAAAATGATGCTAAAAATATGTATAATGTTATTTAAGGTTCCCTTATGATGTTTAGAGGTTAATTATAATTTTTGAGAATTTTTGGAGTACCCTAGGATACCCTAGGGTTTCGGCCAACATGAAAGAAGCAAAGCAAGCACCCTAGGATACCCTAGGGTTTCGGCCACAATGTTTAAGGGTCCATGATGATGCTAAAAATCTGTATAATGTTATTTAAGGTTCCCTTATGATGCTTAGAGGTTAATTATAATTTTTGGGAATTTTTGGAGTACCCTAGGATACCCTAGGGTTTCAGCCAACATGAAAGAAGCAAAGCAAGCACCCTAGGATACCCTAGGGTTTCGGCCACAATGTTTAAGGGTCCATGATGATGCTAAAAATCTGTATAATGTTATTTAATGTTCCCTTATGATGTTTAGAGATTAAATATAATTTTAGGGAATTTTTGGGGTACCCTAGGGCCCCCTAGGGTTTTCGGCCAACCCATGAACTCATGGGTAGAGTTAAATCCAAACTATAACCTTAACCTTAAGTACCATGTTTATGTATGTACGCTTATGATTTGGATGCCATGCCTAATAGGGTTATTTATGAATGTTTTATGTTCCATGTCATGCATTTGGATAGTAGGAATCATGTTTATGGAAGTCCTACTTATGAATACTTATGTTATGTTAAGAACCATGTGATGGTATATGTTCATGCTATGTTAAGAACCATGCTATGTTAGGTGTTCATGCTATGTTAAGAACCATGCTATGTTATATGTTCATGTTATGTTAAGAACCATGTTCTGTTACGTATGATAAGAATGTCTGTTACGTATGATAATAATGATGCACGCCACGTTGTTATGAATAAGGATGCATGCCATGTTATGAATATGATGCAAGCCATGTTAATGAATAAGAATGCATGCCATGTTATGAAAAATGATGCATGCCATGTTATGAATAATGATGCATGCCATGTTATGAATAAAGATGCATGCCATGTTTATGAAGAAAGATAATGCTCATGCCTTCCAGGCATCATGATGATCAAGCATGTTTTAAGTCATGCTTCATGTATCCAAGTTATGTCATGTTTAAATATGCCATGAATGTCTTATGAATGATGAAGCATGTAAAGTATTTTACTTTATGAATCGGGCTTGTACCGGACCGAAGTATGGGTCCAAGGGATGGGCACCTTAAGAACGCCCCGGTTCTGGACTACCGAAGCTGTCCACGGTTCTGGCACTACCGAAGCTGTGCAATAGGGATGGGCACCTTAAGAACGTCCCGGTTCGAGGACTACCGACTATGCTGTCCTTACCCTAGTAGGTCGAGGCTAGCTACCTTATATTTACTTAGGGAAGCGCGCCATGATGTATGTATGTGGTACAAGCCGGGGACCCCAACAATGTGATGATTATGTTTAAGTATTTAAAAGTGTGTTTTCAAAAGTTAGGCATATATATATATATATATATATATATATATATATATATATATATATATATATATATATATATATATATATATATATATACATATGCATTTCACCCACGCATTCATTCATGTTAAGCATTATGCTATGATGATGATGTCTTATGCTTATGATTCATGTTAAGAAATGGGTATGATAGTGAATGATTTATGCCATGATTATGTTAAGAAGATGCCCATATGCTATAATGGAAAATATGCCCATGATATGCTAGCTAGGTTGGTCAATACCTCATGTTTATGTTTATACCATGTTCCATGCCATGTTAAGAATGTCTAATGATGGTTATGTTGATACCATGTTTTATGCCATGAAAGGAATGTTAATTATGTCTATGCTCATGTTTATGCTTTATGCCATGATAGGATTGTTTAGTTATGTTTATGGTTATGCCATGTATCATGCCATGAAAAGTTAAGTAGGTTTATGTTTATGCTTCATGTTTAAGACTAAATGATGATTAAGTTTCATATGATTATGAATGAATGACGAATGGTTTTAGTGAGTAGGAAAGAGTCTTACTAAGCTTGTGTGCTTATAGTCTTTTTCCTTATACCGTAGATCATGCAAGAGGACAGTAAGGAAGCAGCAGGAGGGCAAGAACAAATGTGTGTGATAGTGACTTGGCCCAGGAAATCATATGTTACCGTTTACCTTTTATGCTAGAACTTTACTATTGACATCTCTATGCTCGAATAATGACTCATGGAACTTTATGTTGTGATATGACATGATATGATGCCTAAGTTCAAAGTAAACCTTATAATATGAGGTTAAGTATGACATTATATGATGCTTAAGTTCAAAGTTAATATGCTAAGGTTCCTATGTCATTAAGTTAAGAATGTTAGTAGGGCATGTATGAGTTAAAGTTATTCCGCTGCCTTATGATGTCTACATGCCTTAAGTATGTTAACGTAACGCCGCTTAGGAAAAAAAAAAGCGGGCGTTACAGCCTTGGTGCCTTTATATAGTAGCATCTCAATCGCCAAGTCTCCCTTTAACGGAATAAATTTTCATAAGAAATTTATCTTATAAATTTTTCTATGAATTATTCAGTTATGCCAAGTTTTTATTATAACTTAATTTATAATAAAAACAACCATGTCTCCCCTTTTATTATGGAAAGAAATTTATTTATATAAATTTCTTTATATAAATTTCTTTATCATGGTAAATCAATCCATTATTGATTTTATAAAATAAAATAAACCAATCTAAGGTTCATTTTAATTTCCATAAAAATAAATCCCTTTATATAAATTTCTTTATATAAATTTCTTTATATAAATATTATAAAACAAACCGCGCTCGGTTTATTTTATAATTTGAACCAAACAATTTAGTTCTCCCCTTTTGATGTGGCCGACCAAACAAAGAGGGTGGGGACCCTCTTTGGCTGGCCAAACCCAAGCCGAAACCATACGAATTAACCTCATTTAATTCGTCCAATACGTCTTCAAAAGACTTAGTCATTTTATGCTTCCGATGCGTCTCTGAAAATTTCAGATTCGACTTATCTCTCTTAATCGGAAAATCCAATTTTCAACTCGTTTTAAATCCCTCGGATTACTCCTAGTGCGTGTGACTAAATAGGCTTTTGATTTATGTTGGTCGTCTATAATTAACCAATTATAGAACGATCATGAGTGGCACCTAGTAGTACATCATGATCCCCAATTAATCGAAAGATCAACGGTTGACCTCAGAAACTATTCTGAAACCTTTCAGCAACTTTAGTGAATCGTGCCTCATTCCCTTCACCATCATATACCCACTTGGTTCAGGACACGGTCTATGTGTGTCAGTCCCCACTAGGCTGACTATGTCACACCTAGCCCAAGTAATATCTGTCTCGTCTAACGGATTCTAATTACTCTCATGTATCTGAGATATTCATACTCTGATCATGTGATGCTCTGGCCAGAGGCTTCGAGTAATAATCCGATGATAGGCCTTGGGTATACATCTCCTCGCAAGGAGTGGTGAATCCTTTGTAGGTTGTTCAAACATCTTCGGGCACTTCGGCTTATACCCAACCATCCTGGGTCCACACCTCCTTAGAGATGCTTGCTTAAGATGTCAAAGTATAAGTCTCCATGACCAAGATGACTTGAACACCGCAAGTCAAAGGATCATCGCACTTAAGCTGCAGTAAGAACTTCACTGACATGTCTATATGTAGACTACCATATGAAGTTTTATTGTCAGTCACTCCAATGAACTAGTTCCCTTAACTAGCATCCATGTTTATCTCAGGACATCCCAATATCACCAGCCAGTGAGAATCAGCTGATTAGAGAATAACCCATGCTAGTCTTAACAGAATTGATAGTGTCTGTATTTATCAATTTATCGACTAGGGACAATTTCAATACTTCACAATTGCACATGTAGAGATAATCACTAGTTGTGAATTTATCACAAATTCTCTCATGCTGTGAATTGTATTGCGGACATTCAGTAAATGAGTTTAAGATCTCAATCAAATACACGAACATGTATACTCAATTAGTGAATATTCATTTATTAAAGTAAATGATTACAATCATAAGGCGATTGCCTTAGGACACTTCTCTCATATTACTAACAGTTGTTTCATCAAATTTAACATTCGAAGACTCTTCAATCACTTTTGTCATCTTAGTGTAAACTCTATAACCCCTACTAGTCAATGAGTACCCTACTAGAATTCTTTCATCGGCTTTTGACTCAAATTTTCTTAGGTCATCTTTGGTATTTAAGATATAGACTTTACATCCAAAGAACCTAAAATAGTGGACTTGAGGTACCCTTCCATTCCACAATTCAAAGGATGTTTTCCCTAGAAACCTATGTACCAACACCCGGTTTTGAATATAGCAAGCGGTGTTAACCGCTTCAGGCCAAAAGTAGCTAGGAAGGGAATATGCATTAAGCATAGTCCTAGCAGCTTCTTGTAGGGCTCGGTTCCTTCTCTCAACTACCCCATTTTGTTGAGGAGTCCTTGGGCATGAGAATTCATGCTTGTATCCATTTTCAACACAAAATTGTGTGAAACTTGCGTTTTGGAACTCCCCACCGTGGCCACTCCTAATTCGGTTTATTTTTGTAAATTTTTCATTTTCAACCCTTTTACTAAATCCTATAAAGATCTCTAGGGTATCATCCTTATGTTTCAAAAAATAAACCCATGTAAACCTAGAAAAATCATCTACTATGATTAGACAATATTTACTCCCCACAAGTGAAGGAGTACTATGGCAATCAAAAAGATCTATATGCAAAAGCTCTAAAGGTAAAGAAGTAGTGGTTAGGGTTTTACCTTTGTGTGATGATTTTGATTGCTTATCCTCTTGGCATGCATCACACAATTTGGTCTTCTCATACTTGATCATTGGTAGCCCCTTCACCAACTCTTCCTTGGCCACTCTTGCATTGCTTCTCATGTTGACATGTCCAAGTCTCCGGTGCAACAACCATCCTTCTTCTTCTTTGAACATGAAACACTTAGCAACATTGTTAGTAGCATAAGTAAGATCAAGATAATATAAATTTGTCTCTCTAAGCCCTTCTAATATGATATTATTTGATTCATTATGCCTTATTATACATTTTCTTGCATGACATTCAATTCTAAAGCCGGCATCACATAATTGACTATCACTTAATAAATTGAACTTCATATCTTTGATTAGAAGTACCTTATGTATAGAAATAGTGGAAGATACCTCAATTGTGCCCCTACCAATGATTTTCAACTTTCCACTATTCCCAAAGGAGACCGTCCCTTCTCTTAAGTAGCTAATAGTGGTGAATTTGCTCACATCCCCGGTCATGTGTCTTGAGCATCCACTATCTACTATCCACATAGTTGAGGCTGTAACACCCGCTTTTTTTTTCTTCCTAAAGCGGCGTTACGCTAACATACGTAGGGGCATGTGAACATCGTAATGCAGCGGAATAAGTTAAACTTACACATACATGCACCTAGCTATCCTTCCTAACATAGTGACATGGGAACTTAGCATTATTAACATTGTACTTATCATCATGTCATGAAGTCACATAAGCCATCCATAGGCACATAAGTAGCAAACGTAAAGTTTTAGCATAAGACTTGTAAATATATCTTTTTCTTGGCCAAGTCACTACCACACACACGTTCCTGCCCCTCCTACTGCTTCCTCATCGTCCTCCTGCTTGATCTACGGTATAAGGAACATATGACTATAAGCATATAGGCTTAGTAAGACTCTGTCCTACTCACTAAAACCATTCATCAAATTAATCATAAGCACACGAAACATGAACATAACTTGGTGCTTTACATAGGACATAAGCATCTAAAATCACTTAGCATGACATAGTACTTGCATAGTATATAAACGTAAAATACATTTAACATGGCATGAGACATGGCATAAACATAAATATAAGTATACTTAACATGGCATGATTCATGGCATAAACATGAATATAAGTATACTTAACTTGGCATGATACGTGGCATAAACATAAATATAAATATACCTAACATGACATAAACATGAATATAAGTATACTTAACTTGGCATGATACATGGCATAAACATAAATATAAATATACTTAACATGGCATGATACATGGCATAAATATGAATATAAGTATACTTAGCATAAATATGAATATAAGTATACTTAATATGGCATGATACATGGCATAAACATAAATATAAATATACTTAACATGGCATGATACATGACATAAACATGAATATAAGTATACTTAACATGGCATGATTTCTGACATAGCATATGGGAATCTTCTTAAAATAAACATAAACATAAGACGTTCACTATCATGCATAATTCTTAACATGAAACATTAGCATAAAACATTACTATCCTGGCATAATGCATAACATGAATGAATGCATGAGTCAAATGCATATACATAAGGATGCTTAACTTTTAAAATCATACTTTTAAATACATAAACATAATCCTCACATTATTGGGGTCCCCGGCTTGTACCACATACATACATCATGTGCGCGCATCCCTAAGTAAATACAAGGTAGCTAGTCTCGACCTACTAGGGTAAGGACAGCTACGGTAGTCCCAGAACCATGGACAGCATAGTCGGTAGTCCAGAACCGGGGCGTTCTTAAGGTGCACATCCCTGTTGGACAGCTTCAGTAGTCCTAGAACCGTGGACAGCATAGTCGGTAGTCCAGAACCGGGGCGTTCTTAGGGTGCCCATCCCTTGGACCCATACTTCGGTCCGGTACAAGCCCATTCATAAGGTAAAATAACTTTACATGCTTCATCATTCATAAGACATTCATAGCATACTTAGACATAACATAGCATTGTTACATGAAGCATGACATAAAGCATACTTGACCTTTCATTGTTCATACTTAATGCTTAGCATCATTATGCCTTAAAGGCATAAGCATTATCTTCATTCATAAAATATGGCATGCATTCATAAAACATCATTCTTGTTCATAGTGCTTGCATTAACTTTATTCATAAAACATGGCATGCTTACATAAAACATCATTCTTGTTCATAGCGCTTGCATGATCATGGCATATAAGGTAAGCATTGCATTATATTCATAGAACATGACATGTGTACATAGACCATCATCCTATTCCATAGGGCTTGCATGATCATGATACATAAGGTAAGCATTTCATTTCGTACATAAGCATAGTATCTATCACAAGCATGCATAGGTAGGACTTCTATAAATATGCTACAGACTATCTAAGTGCATGGCATAGAACATAAGACATTCATGAATAAACCCTATTAAGCATGACATCTAACATAAACTGACCAACATGAAACATAGTACTTAAGGATAGGGTTATAGGTAACATAATTTCTACCACATGCTTGATCCTTTATATACACATCATAATAAGCCATAACCCATCATTCTTAAAACCCTAACTCCACCTAAACCCCATTTACATGGCTTAGCCGAAACTTGTAAGGGAGGAGTTCCATCATTCAAATGAAATGTAAGGTAGCATAAGGAAAAGGAACAACCATACATTACCTATAAGGCCCATTAGGGCTCATGATTAGGGTTAACCCTAACTTTTAGCCCTACTTCTTAGGGTTGGCCAAAACATGCAAGGCCATGGGCACATGGAATAATTTCATAAAATTCTCAATTAAACATTAAACATCAACCATAGCATACTATAGGGGCCTTTGGAACCCACACTTGAAGTAAACCTTAACTTTTAGCCCTACTTCTCATCTTGGCCGAAACTTGTAAGGTTACAAGGCCTTGTGAAAATTCACATAAATCACCTTCAACCTCCCCTTGTATCATGAGTATACACAAGGTACATACTTGAAGGGTTAGGTCCAATTCTAACCATGGAATCATGGTGAAGGTCCCAAACCCTAAAGGGTCTTAGGGTTCCCTAAAAATTCTCCAAAATTATATTTTATTCTATATTCATCATGAGAACACATTAGGAAGCATGAGTGAGGTTTTTAACATCACCTTGGACCCAAAACCTATGGTGGCCGAATGTTTAGGTTTAGGGTTCATGGTTTCTTTCCAACATAAAATCCCAAACAAAACTTCATATCATGATAAACTTCAAGGAGAACTATTATACCACAGGTAAGGGAGTCATACCTTATACTATCTTGGTTATAGACCTTAGATTTGGGAGAAGGATGAAGACCTTGTTGCCTTTTGACCACCTCTAGCCTTTGTAACCTTGAACAAAAACCTTGGATCTTGAAGGAGAGGCCTTCTTGGGAACTTTTCCCAAGGGAAAACCCTCCTATGGGGTTCGGCTAGAAGGATGAAGAAGAAGAAGGGGAGAGGCTTGGTGGATGAAGAGAAGATAAATAACTCTTAAGTGTTAAGTTATCTCTCATTTATACACAATGAAGAGGGGCAAGTGAAGAGACATGGTGCTTCCTCTCATGGTCACTCTTCACCTCCTTTAGCCTTAACAAAAATCCACTTCTTTCCCTCATAGCACTCCCTTGCTAAGTGAATTGGTTAGTGCATGCATGGTGGTACAAGAGGTCCAAGGTTCAATCCTTGGTGCATGCACTTTATTTTTTTATTTTATTATTATCATTTTTTTTTCCTTTTATTTTATTATTTCAAAAATTCCCTTAAAACTCACCCATAATCATGCTAATATTCCTCATTAAAACCCATTTATATTTATATTAAATTTTACCTAAATTCTACCAATATCCATGGTACTAAAAAGCCCATATAAGGCTCATTAGTACATAGTTTCTCAATTTAAATGAGAAAAATCATGGATTTCTAGGCTAAGGTTCGTACTAATATCTCTAGGTCTCTCGGAAAATTATCTAGACATGATCAATATTTTAAAAAAAAATATTAAGAAAATTTTTCGGGTCATTACAGAGGCCTCCTTCACCTTTACCTAAACAACATGGAAAACATACTCTTTTGGTACCCATATCTTTGATCCATAAGCATCATTTAGAAATCTCTTAGGTACCCTGCCTTCTTTGTGTTTCCCTTAGCCCCTAGTCTCCTAGATGCACCAATCCTACCAGTAAGTGAGACAAAGGTCACTTCCTTTGTCTTAGGCCTACAACCCAAGCCGGCTTTGTTATACGCAACCCTTTAACTGTTGATGATCATGTCCAGGTTACTAGATCCTACTTGGAATTTCCTAAGGGCCTTTGTGAGGTCATCTACTTGTTTCCTTAGTTCTCTATTTTCAGTTTCAAGATGTAAAGCATGTGAAGAAGTAGAACTAGCATACAATTCTTTAAGTTTGGTGGATTCTACTCTAAGCATGACAATTTCTTCTTTTAGATCCTTAATTTTACTTCTAGCCTTAGCTAAGTTCATGTTAGTGCTGGAGATGATCCTTACTAAAGTGGATGAGGGTAAGTGATATACCTCACTTACCGAAGCTTCGGACTCTGATGATGAAGTGGATGAGCTCTCATCTTCACTACTTGAGCTTCGTTCATCATCCGATGAATCTGAGTGGTCTTATGCCATAAGAGCGAAGTGGGAGACTTGCTCTTCTTCTTCCTCTAAGGATGATGGATCATCCCATGTTGCCTTTAGGTTGGTGGCCCCCTTTTCCTTTCAATTCGACTTCTTCTTATCACTCTTCTTCTTCTCCTCCTTCTTGTCATCTCTTCTCTTCAATTGGGGACACTTGTTCTTCATGTGTCCCTCTTGGTGGCAGTTGTAGCATATGATGTTTTTGGCCTTACCCTTACCTTTGAACCCTTTCCTAGTAGAGGACTTGTTAGACAAACTTTTAAAATCTCTACGAAATTTTCTTACCATGAACACCTCTTGATCGTTATCCAAGGAGGCGCTGGATTCCTCTAAATCTGATGAGGATGAGTAAACCACTTTCTTCATCTCCTTCCTCTTCTTCATCTCGTTTTCTGCAACAAAGGCAATACCTTTCTCTTCGACCGAGACATTAGCTTGCTTGTGTAGCTCAAATTCACAGAAAAGGTCGTCTAATTTGACAATTGACAAATCCCATGATACCTTGTAAGCATCAACCATGGATGCCCACAAGGTGGTTCTCGGGATGGCTTGTAGAACATACCTGACGATATCTCGGTTCTCGATCTTCACTCCAATCACATGGAGCTCATTGATCACTTCCTTTACCCTTCCTTGTAGCTGGCTGACGGTCTCATTGCTCTTCATGGATAGGGATTGTAGTTGGGCCACTAGCAAGTCTTTCTTGGCTCTTCTGGACTCGTTTGACCCCTCGTTCAATTCCACCAATTTGTCCCACAGTTCCTTGGCTCTCTTGAACGCCCCCACCTTGTTCAGTTGCTCCTTCGAGAGCCCGTACTGCAGTGTGGTGGTGGCCTTGGCATTGGATTGCGCCCTTTTAATCACCTCCTTTGACCAGGATCTCATTGGTGTTTGTTCTCCTCTTTTATTGACGGGTGCCTCGAAGCCATCTGCGACACTAATCCAGTTCTCAATATCATTCATAAGGTAGTATTGCATCCTACCTTTCCAATAAGCGAAGTCATTCCCGTCGAAGAAAGGTAGTCGTGCGGTGGAGTATCCCTCTTGAAACGCCATTAAATTTGCTCCGGTTGACGGTTAGTTCTTCCAAAACGCACCGGCTCTGATACCAACTGATAGATTATCTAGGCGTGCTAGAGGGGGGGGGGGGGTGAATAGCACTTTATCGTCATTTGATCTCTACAGAATTGTTAGCGCAACGGAAATAATATGCAAAGGAAATCAAGACAATGCTAACAATAATATTTTAACTTGGTATCCACCCGGATGGGTGACTAGTCCAAGGATCCACGCCGCGAGCACCACTTTCACTATCGAAAACGCTCCTTGAGGTGGAGAAACGTTTACAATCGATCTTCCTCTTTACAGGATGATGAAATATGAGAGAAGAAGTATGAAACAATCTTCAGACAAGCAGCACTTCGACACTGTACGGCACCGTTCCGTGCTCGCGCAAAAAGGTGCTCCTTTTATAGGTGAACAGGACAAACTCGCAGTCTGTCCAGGCCCGCACCAGTCGACTACCCCAAGGGCAGTCGACTGGTCTAGCAGTAATTGCTAGCCAACGGCTAGTTTTCAGGGTATACCAGTCGACTTCTCCATGGGCAGTCAACTGGTGCGAGGCCGAAAACTTTCTGTGGGTTTCGGCAGTCGACTGGCCTGCCTCTCAGCTCAGCTCCAGCCACTCCGGACCTTCTCCTTCAAATATGCCTTCAGGTCTCCTCGCTTGGCTTGCCTCTTGAAGTCCTCTTCCTCTGGCTATCATCCCTCGGATGCGCACGCAAGCCTTCCCTTGGCTTACCTCCATGCCACCCTTCACGTGTGCCCTTGAAGTTCACTTCCCGGCTTGCCCTTGGAGCTCTCCTCCCTCAGCTCACGTCCCTCGGATATGTCCAACATATGTGATTCTCCAAGTCCTGCAAACTTAATCACACACATCAAATACAACATAACACTCTAACCTTAAACATATTCAACCACACACATCAAAACCATGATCTTCCAATCATTTAAGGGCCGATTGCCTCAACATCTATTTCTTTTAATAACAACTTTATTATCAAAAGCAACAGAATATCCATCCTTTATCAACTTAGAAACTGAAATTAAATTTCTTTCTAAATGAGCGTACATAAAGACAATCTCTCAGAACTAACAATTTATTTCTCTCAAAAGATAAATGAAAGACTCCTACTGCAACTGCTGCCACTTCCGTAGCATCGCCCATGTAGATCACGATCTCTCTCTCAGCCAGCCGTCGGGTTTCCTGGAACCCCTGCAGAGCATTGCAGACATGGTCAGTGACTCCCGTATCTACGTACCAGGTACTGGTAGATAGCACCGCTAAACATGTTTCGACGACTAAGGCTGAAGAGATACTATTGTCTTGTCGACGGGGACAGTCCGCCTTCCAGTGCCCAATTTGTTTGCACGTGATGCACTTGCCTTTCAGCTTCTTCACTCTAGTCCGGGGTTCCTGCGATGTTGCTACCTTCTTGAACCCTCCTTGTTTCTTCTTCATCCTGCCTTTCGGCATAGAAGAAGAAACCCTTTGAGTTACTAAGGCCTATGATTTCTGACCAAAGAGGCCCTCTGCCGCCTGGAGTTCTCCTAGCAGTTCACCCATCGTATAATCCCTTTTGTTCTAATTATAGTTGAGCCTGAACTGCTCAAAACTCCTAGGCAGATACTAGAGTATAATATCAACCTGGGTTTCCCCATCGATTTGTGCTCCCAGTAACTCAATCTCATTGAGGTGAGCCATCACCTTTAGGACATGATCCCTTATGGGTGTCCCTTCGACCATTGTCGTTGTCATCAGACTCTTCATCACGGATTGCCTAGCAGCTCGACCTTGGTGTCCGAAGAGATCTTTGAGATTCAGCATCATGTCACTAGCAGTGGGCATGGCCTGATGCTGATGTTGCAGCATATTCGACATAGATGCCAAAATGTAGTACCGCGCCATCTCATCTGCCTTGACCCACTTCTTGTAATGCTATTTCAACTCTTCACCAGAGTCTTCTCTAGGCCTTTATGGACATTCCTCGAAGAGTACAAAATTTGTACTCATTAGTAGTGAGGACAATGTCTAGGTTCCTCTTCTAGTCTATGTAGTTTGGGCCAGTAAGTTTATTTTCTTTAAGAATGGTGGCTAGTGGGTTAATGTCCATTATGAAAAACCTGAGAATCACAACATACACTACTTTAGAAATAGAAAATAAATTGATTCCTCAAAACAATTAATTTTCGAAATCAACCAGCACCCCTAACACCGAGAATTTGCATGCCACGTTAGTGTGGACGTATACAAACCCTACATTCGTTAGAGAAGATTTTACCCATTAATCATACTATCTTGTCAACCTAACTTTTTGACAAGCAAGACTAATAGTTGGTCAACTTCGGCGCTACAAATTATTAGCAGTGACTCTGTTGGGGAGGATACTAATAATTGTATCTAAGTGTTTACCATTGCACGACACTAAGAGAATTATTTTGGATTATGTGCCTTCTGTTGGGGAAGTACACATGCTCTTCAATAATCTTCTATAATCATTTCTGAACTTGTGATCCGCAGAACAAGTCTATCCATTATGGAGGAAGGCACTCAGAGCCAACGCGCGGGCTTGTTCGCATCACATATCAGATTGCAATGGAGATCGTGGGCTTAGGGTCCCTCTCCCACTTAGTAATTTATGTCAAGGAATTTTCTTAGCACAACCACACAACCAAGCACATAATCAAAAATATGAAAACTGCAGAAAATCTAAGATTTTCCAACTTTCATGGCCCCTGGTCTCTAATGCGTCTCCAGTCGTGTCGTCACTTCGTGTGCTTCTCCCTTCCTTCTGCGCAAGCACCCTCGAGGGATCTCCGAGCCGAAATGACTAGCTAATTATTTACATCATCGATCCTATACTCTACGAAGGAGTGTACATGAAAACTAGTTCGAAAATAAAATAAAAAGCTCGGCTGAACATGTGCTGTATTTAATTACAAAAATTAAATACCTAGCCTCGTCAACCCCGAGGATTAATTAATTACATAAATTTCGCATAACCATCACACATATCAATTATTTTGGCCATGAAGTTGGAATCTCGTGCCTGCAACACAAAGTTTGCCTTCGCACATCCACACATCATCCAGCAAAATAAAATGTATGAAAAATGCAAAAATTAACCAATCCTAAACACACAAAGCAGGAAACCTCATCTCTGATACTAATTGTTGGGTATGACTTGGCGGATTTCCTAAGCGAATACTCGGTTGATCCGAGAGACCTCTCCATGTCTACGGATTAAAAATTAATCCGAATGGAGACCCGTCTCCCTACGACCATCTCGTGCCATATCGAACGATCCAAATTACAACTCGGCCAATTACAAAAATCGCTCTTGTAATTTGCTTGACCGTTCGACCATGGAAAAGGCGACAAGTGAATCGTTGGCTCTTGTGTTTATGGTCAGGGTCCAGTTAGTAAATTAATGACTATGATACGAAATCAAATTAATAAACTAACTCACATAAAATGATGAGACAAATGAATAAGGCACACAAACAACATAAGGTTAATCAAAGGAGAATAGGAAAAGATATACCTTCCCGATCACCTCACGGTCTTCTACCTTATGTCCCTCCCTTCACGGACATCGTGTGGGCAACGATCTACCGCGAACCAAGATCACTGAACCACCAAGACTTGACCTTCTCACCTCTTCCTACACTAGCCGAAAACCCTATCCAATAGGGTGGATACCGCCGGCGCCCAAGGATGAAGAAGACTTCTCCTAGCTTGTGCCGACCACCACGATTGTGAAAGGAAGATGAAGAAGGTGTAGAAGAAGAAGAGGAATGCCTCTTCTCCCTGGAAAAACCAAACCACCGAGCCCTATCCTCCGCTTCCTCACCGCCAGCCAACTTCAATGAAGGTGGCACCGCTGCCTCCTATTCCTAGTCCAACCGCACTGCCTTGGGGAGAAGAGAGGAGAAGGATGAATAGGAGAGGAAGAATTGGTGAGTTCTTCCCCTTTGCTATGCCTTGCGCAACCTCTCTACCTCACCCTATTGCCGCCGGCCACTAGGAAAACATAGGAGAGAGAAGAGGGGTGGGAAGAATAGAGTGGCTTTGGTTTTCTCTCTTGGATCAAGCCTTGGTTTCATGATCTCCTTGGGTATTTATAGGGCTAAGGTAGGGACCAAGAGGAGGAGTTGGATCTTGACCCACTAATGGATCTAAACCCAATCCATTAATTAAGATTCATTCCACTAAAGGATCTTAATTGAACTTACTCACCAACCCCCATATTTTCATATGGGTTCCACATATTACGAGTCGTCCATCCCCCCATGTTTAAGATCTCGAATGCTCGTTAATTAATTTAAATTACTGAGAATTCAAATTAATTAACCTCTAAATTCTTGATTAGTACCACTCGACCTTATCATCATGCCGGATCAAATCCACCTACAGGGTTTAGCATGATGAACCTTTTGAGCTCATCAAGGGGGCATCATCAACCCGACTCGCCAGGACATGGATTTCGTCAATAATCAATAGCACATCATATTATTAATATTATCTCCCAACTCACCGGGCCTATCGATCTAACAGAATAGATCTCGACCATTGGTGAATCAAAGAAATAATAGTCAATAATATAGCCCGTTATTATATCAGGATTAAGGGATCATACTCCATAATATAAACTTGAGGTCTTATCCAATTATCGAGTCAGTACAAATTGGATAACCTCGAGTTTTGGTCCTACTCAATGTACTTAAAGCACACTAGTGTAATTCAATTGTCAAGACCAACCACACCTAATCACACTGCAACCATTTTGATGGGTTGTCCAATTCCATCTCGGTTGTGAGCCTCTATTTTATACTAAGCAAGGAACTGATAACAAGATCTTCCGTGTGACGCCAAACACCATGTTATCTACAATGCAAAGTAATTGGACTTCATGCATGTACTAATATAAACAGGCACCAGTGTAGTTGTGATTCTCTTTTCAAAATAAAGATGTTCATATAAAGAAATTCATGTCTTTCAGTATACACATATTACAGAGTCAAGGCATAGACCTAAGCATCTCAGTCCAATCTAGGTTATCAAACAAAGTGTTGGGATGTTTTGGTGCAAGATGCATCAATGATGTTTTCCTCTAAGTGTTTTGATATTTAACAATATACTTAAGTTAGAAATAATATATGTTATACAAGGTATGGGTTAGACAAAGTGATCAAGGGTTAAACCAAACAGGGCCTTATGTTTGGTAGGGTTAACCCAAGATTGATCAGGTTGACAAAGGTTTAGGCAAACAGGACCTGATGTTTCGGAGGATGATCAAACCTAGATTTAATCTGGTTAATATACTAAGGGTTGATCAGTTAGAACAAGGGTTAGCTAAATAGGATTTGATGTTTAGCAGAAAACTCAAGGTTGGTCAGTTAGTCCAAGGAGAGAGCCAAACAGGACTTGATGTTTGGCAGAAGAGAAGTCTAGTCAGGATTAATATGACTAGCAAAAGAAGTCTTTATCAAAGCAAAAGAAAGTCCTAGTTAACCTAGCACGATGTCCTGGTTCGAGGAATTGCGCACTAAGTCCTAGCCGAGGGTTGGTCACTTAAGACCTGATCAAGGGTTGGGCACGAAGTCCTGGTTCGAGGAATTGGCCACTAAGTCCTGGCCGAGGGTTGGGCACCTAAGATCTGACTAAGGGTTGGGCACGAAGTCTTGGTTCAAGGAATTGGGCACTAAGTCCTGGCCAAGGGATATGCACTAAAGACCTGACCGATGGCTGGGCAATAAGTCCTGGTCGTTGACTGGGCATGAAGACTTGACCGAGGGTTGGGCAATAAGTCCTGGTCGTCGACTGGTCTAGCATTAATTGCTAGCCAACGGCTAGTTTTTGGGGTATACCAGTCGACTGCCCCTGGGGCAGTCGACTGGTCCGAGGCCGAAAACTCTCTGTGAGTTTTGGCAGTCGACTGCCCTACATCTCAGCTTAGTCCTAGCCACTCTGAACCTTCTCCTTCATGTATGCCTTCAGGTCTGCTCCCTTGGCTTGACTCTTGAAGTTCTCTTCCTCTGGCTATCGTCCCTCGGATGCGCACGCAAGTCTTCCCTTGGCTTGCCTCCATGCCACCCTTCACGTGTGCCCTTGAAGTCCACTTCCCAGCTTGCCCTTGGAGCTCTCCTCCCTCGGCTCTCATCCCTCGGATATGTCCACCATGTGTGATTCTCCAAGTCCTACAACTCAATCACACACATCAAATACAACTTAACACTCTAACCTTAAACATATTCACCCACACACATCAAAACCATGATTTTCCAATCATTTACGGGTCGATTGCCTCAACACTCTCCCCCTTTTTGACGCGTGGCAATTTGTTTAAGTTTAGAGATAAATAACAACCAACAATAGCAATAGGAAAAGATAGCAATTGAAAAAGCATAAGACATAGTAACCTCCCCCTTAATCCATGTCTTCTCCAATTTTCAATTCTAATCATAATCCAAGTTAAGTTTTCACTTAACACTAAACAACATTAAAAATGCAAGACATATCAAAACCTAAGAGGTAACCTCCCCCTTAATCCATGTCTTCTCCCCATTTTTAATCATCCAAGGTTTAAGTTAGACAAAATACCTTAAACCATCCATTTCAAGTCAAAATTTTAACTTAAACCACCCATTCTCCCCCTTTTACACCATCTAAATGATTGCCTCAAGCAACCCAACCCTATGGCATCAAATGAAAGAAAGTTGGATTTTTGAAATAAGGTCTCAGAATTTGAAAACAAGCGTGCCAGTCGACTGCCCAAGGGGCAGTCAACTGATACGCTATCAGTCTGAATTTTCAGCTTTTCTGTCGAATTTCAGAAACTTCCAGAAAAATCAAGAAAATTCCAAAATTTGTAAAATTTTACATACATGATTGAAATGATATACTCTATCAAGGAAAAATATTATGTTGGATCGAGAAAACACGATAGAGGGGGGGTGAATATCGTGAAACCGTTTCGGATTAAAAAGAGAATGCGTAGCGGAAAATTAAAACAATAACAGACACCAACACAAGGATTTTTACTTGGTTCGGAGTCGCGGTCGACTCCTACTTCAAGGCCCATGGTTCTTGACCGTTTATAGCGGGCAATTCTATAATACGCAAAGTTTTACAAAGAATTGTAGAATTATAGTGTAGAAAAAAAATAAGTTTCTGTTGGTGCAGGAAGCACCTGATCGAACCTTGTTTTGATATTGGCAAAGGATTCAAAGTTAAGGGTTATTTGTTGTCTAACAATGCTGCTTGAGAGTGCAGGAAACAAAGTCCTAGCGAAGGGCTGCTAGGCACCTGACGATGGGCAGTCAGGAAACCAAGTCCTGGCGAAGGGTTGCTGGGCGAAAACCAAGTCCTAGCGAAGGGATGCTAGGCACCTGACGATGGGCTGTCAGGAACTCAAGACCTGGCGAAGGGCTGCTGGGCAAAAACCAAGTCCTGGCGAAGGGCTGCTGGGCGAAACTCAAGACCTGGCGAAGGGCTGCTGGGCAAAAGTCCAACTGGAGGATCCGGTTGGCACCAGGTAAATTCTCCCGAGAGGAGTAGGTGAGGACGCGTTCCCCTTCGAGGGAACATTAGGCGTCGGTTCGACCTAGGGCTCCATTTTGGAGACCAAAGTCAGAACCAAGACAGCCAAGGCTGTGTAAAATTAACTTATTAATTGCTGTTTTGGACTAACCCTGGATGCAGGACCGAAGGACTGTGTTTCTGCAGCTCAGAGAGCCTCAATGGAGTGAGGCAGTAGCTGAGCAGGGCGCCCCGGATGTTTCGGGCGCCCCAGAGTCAACCCAAAGTCAGCAGAGCAAGTAAACGCCCCGACAGCAGCACATTTGGGGGCGCCACGGATGTTTCGGGCGCCCCGCGCGCATCGGGCGCCCCGCGTGTCACGGGCGCCCCCAGTGCCACGCCGACTATCAGCTGCCCTCGCGAAGCCAAAGGATGAGGCTTTGACCGGTCAACCCGGGCGCCCCGCGCGCTCGGGGCACCCCGGTCAAAGCTGATCCCGAAGATGAAGAGATCAGCCTTGACCGAAGCGATCACCGGATCGGAAGCCACGTGGGGGGCGCCCCCGTCGACCAGGGCGCCCCCAGGCCCTATATAAAGGGCCCTCGACCTCCTTCTTGAAGGATCAATAACTGCGACTTTCATACGCTCTTCTGCTTCCACGAGACGCTCCAGAAAACTTCCAACTCGAGCTCTGACGACGTCCTGCTGCATCAATACTCCGATCTACACCGGACGTCGGTAACGAAATATTCATTTAAGTTTACGAAGCTAATTCTATAATACTTGTGATTGTAAACTTTCTCGAACGTATAGAATTGCCCGCAGAAAACGGTCAACGACCGTGGGCCTTGGAGTAGGAGTCGACACAGGCTCCGAACCAAGTAAAACGACCGTGTTAGCATTGTTGTTGTGTCTTATTTCCGCTGCGCACTAACTCTTTTTAAATCCGAACGAATTGCGACATTCACCCCCCCCTCTCTCGCAACTCTCGATCCAACAAGTAGTATCAGAGCGGGGTAGTTCAAACTTGGTGCAACCACCAGTTTGAAAGTTTTTTCGGATTTACAATTTTTTTTTAATTTTATTTCTTTTCTTTTTGTTAATCAACGCAACTCAATCTCGTTCGCTTTTTATTTTATATAAATAATATCTGTAGGTGGATCTAAAATATCGTTACGCCTTTTTCAATTTTGAATTGTCATCTTTTCACCATAAGTCTGAATTGATAAAACTAACAATTTTTGAAAATTTGTCATAAATTTTTTTTATTATTATTTTAATATTTTTCTCGAAATTCGTGCTACTTTAATTTGAGCAAAATTTTTTCCCAAACATTAAAATCTTACTTTTTCATTATTAATCAGAATTGATAAAATTATCATTTTCAAAAATTTATCATAAATTATTTTTATTATTTTATTATTATTTCACCTCGAAATTCGTGCAATTTTTTTTGGCTATTTTTCTCAATCCCGCACTACTAATCCAAGACTAAGTCTTGGGACAAGATTTTCTTTCTATTTTTGTAATTTCAGAAATCCTTAAATGGCCAACCAAGAGTGGAACAGTGCCCGTCCACCGCTATTCTCCGGCGAGAACTTCAATTTCTGGAGAAGTCTAATGGAATCCCATCTGAAGGCCAACTTGGATTTATGGTTGATAATCCAAACGGGGTTTACATTCCCCACAGAAGAAGGAATATCGATCACTTGGGAAAAATTGGTCGAACCAACCCTGAGAAAGATCGAGACAGATGCAAGGGCGACTGCAATCCTACAATGCGGCCTGACCAAAGAAGAACTGAAGCGGATCGGATCCTTCAACTGTGCTAAAGAGATGTGGGAAAAGCTAATCAATCTACACGAAGAGAGCTCCGATGTTGAGATCTTAGAAGCTCAAGCACAGACAGCTGATTCAGAGTCTGAAGCCGAATCTAAAGTTGAAATCAAAACAGAATCGGACTATGAATTGACTGAGACGGTAACTGACTTCAAATTATTTTCAAAACTAGAATTAAATAATAAAACAGATACTGTAATGGTCGAGGAAGGTGTAATTTCTAGTGCAGGGAAGGCTCCAAGAGAACCACCAAAGAAGAGGCCTCAACCAGTACCTGAGTCCAACTCAGACTCAGAATTTGACAACAAAGAAGGAGATCAAACTAAACCGGTCCAATCAGCTCGTGATCACTACAAAATACCAAAGAAACAATCAAGCAAAAGAAAGATGGCTAGAATCAAGGGGGAGATTCCCAACCGGGAATCAAAAGGTAAATTTACAGTAGTTGAAAACCCCTTATTTACAATGAATAATATAATTGAATCTTATAAATTAGTTAAGGCTAATTTGTTAGAAAATTTAATTCATAATATTATTGTTTTTGATAATCCAGAATATTATTACGATTATGATGTAACATAGTTCATTTTTTTTGTGCTTTAATTGTAGGTTTCTTTTTATTTTATGTTTATGTTCTTTTTGCTTAAAATTAGGATTGATTAGTTTAAGGACAAAACAGTTTAACTGAAACTTGACAACATAGTATTGGGTGGAGGTGAGATGATAGTACGTTAGGGAAACCAACTCTAATAAGATCAAGTTTACTTGGTCTCTTTAGACTGGTGAAACTAGCCGAAGCTACCGATCCAAAATCCAAACTAGTTAGACCAGAAATTTTTCAAAGAATAATTTTGAAAATGAAATTTCATTAAAAGGCTTTGTCAAGGAAAGGGTGGATGATCCCATAAGGCTACGGCCAAAGAAGGCCTAGTGCCTCGCCAAGACCTGGAAGCCAATTTTTGAATTTCAAATTCAAATTACTTTTTGTCAAATTCAAATCTAACACAAATGTTCAGTTAATCTTAGATTCAAATATTTCTTTTCAAATTAAATTTAAAACCAATTGTTTTCAAAATTAATCTAACTTTTCAAAATTAACCATGTTTTCAAAATATTTGTCTCACAAAACCCATAAGGTTAACATGTTTGATCACATAGAACTGGGTGAGATATCTAGGACCTAAGAATATATGTCACTATTCTTTTAAATAAAACTCAAAGTGCTCCAAAAAAATATTCAAAATTATCTCTATTTTTTTTCAAAATATTGAATTTCATGTTAAAATAGACTCGTTTTTAAATAAGAATTTAGGGTTTGATTAATTTAGTTATTTGATTGGTCAAACATAACTGAGTCAAACCTGTCAACATAGTCAAACATGGACATTAGATTAAGTTAAACGGTACAGGGGGAGTAGTTTATTCTTTTCTTTCAAAGTATTTTTGAAAAATTATTACCATTTCAAAAGGGGTTTTGAAAAATTGTGTTATCATACCAGATTGTATTTTCAAAAATCTATTCAAAATTGTTTCTTTAATTTTGACAAACCCTAAGACTAAGAGGAGGATTAACTTGTGGTCAACAAGCCTCCTAGGACTATGTCAGATTCAGGGGGAGCTCAAATTAAAAGAAATACTATATTTTCCAATAATCACTATATTTTTTAAAATTGTGCTTTACAAAAACCATTATTATTTCAAAATGTTTTTCGAAAATAGGGTTTCTGCTCAAATTGAATTTACTAAAAATTATATTACCATGCTAGTATTCAAAACTATTCTTTTGATTTTAGTAAACCCTAAAGACACAAAGGAAGGTCCACTTAATGATCTACAAGGACTCCGAGGATGTGTCAAATTTAGGGGGAGTCTAAACTAAAAGAAATTATGTCTAACAAGTATTTTCTTTTGCAATTATCTTTGAAATTATTAAATAACTCTTTTGATATGAACTGATCCCTAAGAACTAGAGGAAGAATACTTGTGGTCAACAAGCTTCCAAGGACTGCGTCAAATTTAGGGCGAGGTCAAATTAAAAGAGTTATCAAACACTTCTAAATAATATGTTTTCATACACTATATTTTCAAAATTGTGTCGAAAACATTTGTCTTACAAAATAATATTACTTTAAAATGTTTTGTTTGAAATACCTTTTGAAATAATATTTACTAGTGTTGAAAAATTTCCAGGACACTTAGGAAAATATCCTTGTAGTTAACAAGGCTTCCTAGGATTGTGTCATACTGGAAAAGAAACAAAGTAAAGTATCATGATCTCAAAATAACATTAAATTCTTTTAAAATATTATGTTTAAAAATACCTACATGCATACTTTTCAAAAGTACTTATATTTTCCAAAATTTACATAATATCTGTCAAAAAAGTACTGCTATAATGTTTTCAAAAGTATAAATATTTTTCAAGGCAATATTGTTCTAAAAGACTGGCCTACAAATATAAAATATCTTTTCAATACTTTTCCAAATAAAGTTTTGTTGGTGCAATTTAAAACGGTTTGCTATACTTTCAAGAATTATCCTAAGTATTTTTATGCTTTCAAAACCCATAGGCTCTGATACACAAACGCTCTCCTTAAAACTTCTCTCAAAATATTTTTATATTAGACTTAAAAATGGTCTAAAACATAAGGAGAAGAGTTTTACATTAAGGGGGAGAGAAAGGGAATTTTATTTTTAAGCTATTTCAAAATTTCTAAGTGGTTCAAAGTTATTTTTAGTGCATCTTTTTCTAAATAAAATTTTCCTTAGTAATCAAAATTTGTCTGAAAAAAAGGGGGTTTTTAACAAAGTTTAAGCTGGCTTTTCAAAAGTGTGTCTATGGATACAAATACTTTTGCTCTTTTTGAAAAATACTTTGTCAAAAACTTATTTTTGGTAGAACTCAAAACTCCCCATTAGAAACCTTGCTAACCCATGTATGCTTTTGATATATGTCAAAGGGGGAGGAAAGGTCAAAGTTAAGTATTTTAACTATTTTATAACACAAGTATTCAAGTATTCAGGGTCTTAGGGGGAGTATGAAAAATAAAGAATTTTTTTCAACTCTACAGTTATGCTTCACTGTTTACCTTATGCTCTTAACTGTTGTAATTTTTTTCTTTAACTTTGAATTGTGTTGCCATAATCAAAAAGGGGGAGATTGTTGGTGCAGGAAGCACCAGATCGAACCTTGTTTTGATATTGACAAAGGATTCAAAGTTAAGGGTTATTTGTTGTCTAACAATGCTGCTTGAGAGTGCAGGAAACAAAGTCCTAGCGAAGGGCTGCTAGGCACCTGACGATGGGCAGTCAGGAAACCAAGTCCTGGCGAAGGGTTGCTGGGCGAAAACCAAGTCCTAGCGAAGGGATGCTAGGCACCTGACGATGGGCTGTCAGGAACTCAAGACCTGGCGAAGGGCTGCTGGGCAAAAACCAAGTCCTGGCGAAGGGCTGCTGGGCGAAACTCAAGACCTGGCGAAGGGCTGCTGGGCAAAAGTCTAACTGGAGGATCCGGTTGGCACCAGGTAAATTCTCCCGAGAGGTGTAGGTGAGGACGCGTTCCCCTTCGAGGGAACATTAGGCGTCGGTTCGACCTAGGGCTCCATTTTGGAGACCAAAGTCAGAACCAAGACAGCCAAGGCTGTGTAAAATTAACTTATTAATTGCTATTTTGGACTAACCCTGGTTACAGGACCGAAGGACTGTGTTTCTGCAGCTCAGAGAGCCTCAAAGGAGTGAGACAGTAGCTGAGCAGGGCGCCCCGGATGTTTCGGGCGCCCCAGAGTCAACCCAAAGTCAGCAGAGCAAGTAAACGCCCCGACAGCAGCACATTTGGGGGCGCCTCGGATGTTTCGGGCGCCCCGCGCGCATCGGGCGCCCCGCGTGTCGCGGGCCCCCCCAGTGCCACGCCGACTATCAGCTGCCCTCGCGAAGCCAAAGGATGAGGCTTTGACCGGTCAACCCGGGCTCCCCGCGCGCTCAGGGCGCCCCGGTCAAAGCTGATCCCGAAGATGAAGAGATCAGCCTTGACCGAAGCGATCACCGGATCGGAAGCCACGTGGGGGGCGCCCCCGTCGACCAGGGCGCCCCCAGGCCCTATATAAAGGGCCCTCGACCTCCTTCTTGAAGGATCAATAACTGCGACTTTCATACGCTCTTCTGCTTCCACGAGACGCTCCAGAAAACTTCCAACTCGAGCTCTGACGACGTCCTGCTGCATCAATACTCCGATCTACACCGGACGTCGGTAACGAAATATTCATTTAAGTTTACGAAGCTAATTCTGTAATACTTGTGATTGTAAACTTTCTCGAACGTATAGAATTGCCTGCAGAAAACGGTCAACGACCATGGGCCTTGGAGTAGGAGTCGACACAGGCTCCGAACCAAGTAAAACGACCGTGTTAGCATTGTTGTTGTGTCTTATTTCCGCTACGCACTAACTCTTTTTAAATCCGAACGAATTGCGACATTCACCCCCCCCCCTCTCGCAACTCTCGATCCAACAGTTTCCTCTTCGTTACCGACGCCCGGTGTGGATCGTACTTCGGTGCAGAAGGTCGTCGTTGGCGCTTCGAATCTCGAGATCGGAGGTTTCCGGAGCAGAGCGCTTGAGTCGAAGAGCGTAGAGGCGTTAGAAAAGTTGTTGCTGAAGCCTTAGGGGTCGAGCCCCTTTTATACTGCTCCTGGGGGCGCCTGGGACGTTGGGGGCGCCTGACACGTGCCTTCGGATCCGAGAACTCTCTTCCGAAGCTCGGTCAGCGCTTATCCCTCCAGAATCGGGCTCGGAGCTGACGGGGGCGCCCGGGACACTGGGGGCACCCTAGTTGACTTGGTCTGCTGGCTTCTCGCTTGAATTCACTTCGATCACTTGCTTTACTTGGACCCAGGGCGCCTGAGGCATCCAGGGCGCCTGGCCCAGTAAGCTTCCGAAGTGATTCTTCCGATTCTTGCTTAGCTTGTTCGTTTGGCTTTGACCTTGGGCGCCCGGGACCTCTCGGGCGCCTAGCCCAGCTGCTACCCCTCTCCTTTGTGGCGTTCTGAGCTATAGAAACACGTTCCTTTGGTCCCTGCATCCAAGGTTAGTTCCACAACAAAACAAGGAAAGAAATGTTAGGTTGATACAACCTTAGTTGTCTTGGTTTTGACTTTGGGTCTCCCAAATGGAACCCTAGGTCAAATCGATGCCTACTATTCCCTCGACGGGGAACGCGTCCTCACCTACTCCTCTCAGGAGAGTTTACCTTTTGCCAACCGGATCCTCCGATTGGACTTTTGCCCAGCAGTCCTTCGCCAGGTGCCTAGCAGCCCTTCGCCAGGTCTTCGGTTCCTAGCAGTCCTTCGCCAGGTGCCTAGCAGTCCTTCGCCATGTCTTAGACTCCTAGCAGCCCTTCGCCAAGTGCCTAGAAGCCCTTTGCCAGGTCTTCAACTCCTAGCAGCCCTTCGCTAGGTGCCTAGTAGTCCTTCACCAGGTCTTCAACTGTAACACCCCAAAATTTCCCATATAAAATATTATGAAATATTATTATTTAATATTATGAATTCATGAATATGAGATGTTATGGAATTCATGAAATATTATCATGAAATATTATGAAATATTATGAATTCATGAAATATTATTATTATTATGAAATTTCATGATGGGCTTGGCTTAATGGGCTTTGATATGGATTAGTGCAAAATGTGATAAAAAGGAGGAAGCAAGGATTGAACCTTGAACCTCCTAGATGCACTCACCATGACATAACCAATGAACCAAGCAATGTTTCTTGTTGAGGGAATAAGAAACATGCTTGTTAAAAGCTAGGGAAGTGAAGAGACATGTCTTTTCATGAGAGAAGTATAAATAAGGGAAGTTGGAATAACTTCCTCTTCTTCTTCTTCTTCCTCACCCTTCTCCACCGAAACCCAAGCCCCTCCCCTTATCAATTTTCGAAAAGTAAACCTAGGGCTCCAACCCTAAGGGTTTGGAAGGAAGGAGATCTCACCCAAGGACCTTGCTCTCTACTAGGGCCAAAGGTTCTAGAGGAAGTCTTAGCAAAGAAACTCTCACTCTCTTTCAACCAAAGGGTACCCTAAAGAGTTAGGGTAGTATAATTCAAACGAAAGGAGGTAAGTAATCCCCTCACCTGCATTACAATAGTTTCGAGTGGCTAAAATGGTTTAAACATAGGATGAAGCTCTTGATGTTTCGGCCAAGAAGGTTTTTAGGGCTTGCGAGAGTTTAAATTACTCCTATACTTGCATATGTTTTTCCTCATGATGTGTGACTAAATAGATGATGATAATATGATGTTTTCCTTGTCCTTAAGCTCCCAAAAACCCGGAGTAGGCTTGCTGGAATTTTCGGTCAAGGACCTCTTTTAGGGCTTAGATAGGTTTAAACTCCTAGTATGCTTGATAATGACCCTTCCTATGATATGTAAGATGATATATGATGTAAATATGGTTTATTCATTGTTTTAACATGCTTAGAAACTAAGGTATGTATGCTGGAATTTTCTGTAAAGAATGATAAGTAGGACTTAAAAAGGGGTAACAACCCCAACATGCCTTCTAATGTCTCCCCTATGATGCCTACCTTAATGTATGATGTTAGGGTAATGTTTTTCATGGTTTATCATGATCTAAACATAGAGTTTATATACTGAAATTTTCTGATTAAATAAGAATGTGGGCTAAGGGGGAAGCTATGTAACGCCCGCCCTTATATCTACTCTCGGGGCGGGGTTACGTACATTCAATCATATAGTAATATTTTTTTTCTATTTCTATCCCCTAGCATGACATTAAAACAACAATGCAAGAATACTTACCACTATACTAGAACGACATTATATAACATGATAGGTTCACATATTATTTCACACCATAATATAATCCAATAAATCAAGTATATGAAAATTCCAAGTGTAACTATTATCATGCAATATCAATCCTAATCACTATCATTCATTGTCAAGGAGCATAACATAAGCATAAATATGTAGATATAGAAATCTTTCTTCCCGAGCCACCACCCCACACATCTTCAGCCTCCTGCCTCTGCCTTCCATTTAAGTGTTATCTGCAGCATAAGATAACACATAAACTAGTAAGCACAATGCTTAGTAAGGATCCGGTCCTACTCGCGAAATCTGTTCAAAAGAATATAACATGTACACAAATTCAATCATAAGCATAAGTTCATCAAAGCATATTAAACATCTAAGTTTCTAAGCATGCAGTATCAAGTACCATAAGCATACTCTTCACATTTAACAAATGTTTTCAATGAATGTTTTCAAAACGATTCCATAATGGTATTACTTAAAAATACATCTATATCATGTTGGGCCCTGTTGTGTACCAACTATCGCGCGGAACTATTGCGCGTTCCCTAATGAATTGGGGTAGCGAGCCACCAAGTCATTAGAGCAGGACCCTTCCGTCCTACCGGAGCCACGTTAACATGCACCCCGGATTTATTTAATGACCCCCTTCCGAGTCGGGTACACAACTTAAAAGTAAAATACTTATCATGTTGTTACATATATGCTAAGGAATACTCCATATTCACTCTTATGGGACACACCACTCTTCAAGGGTGCTCATGATCCCGTAGGGACACACCACACAACATAAGGGGTGCTCTTGATCCCATACTTATTTGAGTATCCCTTCAAGCATTTTAACATATCACATGCAATTTCATAAGTGTGCCCCATGGGTTATAAGGCATGCTCATACATACATCATATTTCATGCATGTTCATACATACATCATATTTCATACATGTTCATCCATACATCATATTTCATACATGTTCATACATACATCATATTTCATACATGTTCATCCATATGTCATATTTCAACCACTTAACATACTTTAGATCTGACAGATTTGGTCACATAGGTCATACTCATATCATAGGAAGTGGTAGCATGCTAACAATTAAGATTTCAATCAGACATCTCATTTAAACACCTCATGCATAAACATATCATAGCATGCTAACAATTAAGGTTTCAATATCAACCATTCCATTTAACACCACATGCATATACATATAATCATCCCCAACATAAACATATCTCATAGGGTAGTTTGACCTTCACAAACCCTAATCCTAAAGGGTTGGCCGAATATCATAGAGTGGGGAAAAATTAGGGCTTTTGCATTGATCATTCACTCAAACAATTATACAAACACCTTGTATACAATATCATACCATACACTAAGCATGAATATTTTCTAGGATAATTCAACCCTCCTTGACCCTACTTCCATGCTTTGAGCCGAAACCCTTACAAGGACAAAACCTTAGGTTTTGTTCACCATATTTTGAAGGATACAACCTACACATATACCCTAGGTTCCAAGGGGTCTACACATGTAACTAGAAGTAACCCCAAAGTAACCCTAAACCCTAATCCCTCTAGGATTGGCCGAAACTTGTAGGGTAGGGAAAAAGTTGGATTTTTGTAGCCAAACATTTATACAACCACATTGTCTACACCATCATATCTTACACTAATCATAAAATACATCCAAGAGAATTCAACTCTTTAAACCCTTAAACCCCTTACCTTGGCCGAAACCTACCAAGGTGAAAACCCTAGTTTTTGTATTTAACATCATGAAGAAAAATCCACCTACATGTATACCCTAAGTCTCAAGTCTTCTCATGTATCAAGGAAAGAACCAAGGCCTCCCTTAAAGGTGTTGGCCGAAACTTACATAAGGAAAACTCCCATTTTCGAAACCAATAAGAGCATGGCAGTCACACAATAACAATTACACTGCAGGCGAGGGGATACTTACATCCTTTCGCTTGATTTTCTCCTTCTCTAAACTCTTAAGATGCCCTTGGTTGAAGGAAAGTGAATGTTCTCCTTCCTAGTACTTCTATAGAACCCTTGGCCCTAGTAGAGAGAGCAAGGTCCTTGGGTGAGATCTCCTTCTTTCCAAACCCCTAGGGTTGAAACCCTAGGTTTTACTTTTCGAAAAATGGAGAATGGGAGGGCTTGGTTTCGGTGGGGAAGTGAAGAGGAAGAAGAAGAGGAAGTTATTCCAACTTCCCTTTCCCTTATTTATACTTTTCTCATGAAGAGACATGTCTCTTCACTTTCCTCGCTTTAACAAGCATGTTTCTCCTTCTCTAACAAGAAACATGGCTTGGTGCATTGGTTATGACATGGTGAGTGCACCTAGGAGGTTCAAGGTTCAATCCTTGCTTCCTCTTTTTTATCACATTTTGCACTAATCCACATCTAAGCCCATTCAAGCCAAGCCCATCATGAAATTTCATAATATTATTAATATTTCATAAAATCATAATATTTCATAATATTTCTTGATAATATTTCATGAATTCTATAATATTTCATTTTCATGAATTCATAATATTTCATAATATTTCATGATACTATTTCATGAATTCCATAATATTTCATATTCATGAATTCATAATATTTCATAATATTTCATGATAATATTTCATGAATCCTATAATATTTCATTTTCATGAATTCATAATATTTCATAATATTTCATGATAATATTTCATGAATTCCATAATCTTTCATATTTATGAATTCATAATATTTCATAATATTTCATGATACTATTTCATGAATTCCATAATATTTCATATTTATGAATTCATAATATTTCATAATATTTCATGATACTATTTCATGAATTCCATAACATTTCATATTTATGAATTCATAATATTTCATAATATTTCATGATACTATTTCATGAATTCCATAATCTTTCATATTTATGAATTCATAATATTTCATAATATTTCATGATACTATTTCATGAATTCCATAATATTTCATATTTATGAATTCATAATATTTCATAATATTTCATGATACTATTTCATGAATTCCATAACATTTCATATTTATGAATTCATAATATTTCATAATATTTCATGATACTATTTCATGAATTCCATAATATTTCATATTTATGAATTCATAATATTTCATAATATTTCATGATACTATTTCATGAATTCCATAATATTTCATATTTATGAATTCATAATATTTCATAATATTTCATGATACTATTTCATGAATTTCACCATATTTCATATTCATGAATTTATATATTTCCTAATATTTCATATAGGAAATTTCGGGGCGTTACAAGCTAGAACCCCAATTAGGCACGCCAAGGATACTCATGATATGCTATGAGTAGTATAGGTGATAACATGTCTTTTCCCATGCTTTTTCATGCTCTAAGAATCATGATGTACATGTCTATGTTTAAGCTCTTTAAGCACCCTTATGTTAAGCATGGCTTATGTATGATGAAATGCCTAAGAGATGCTTCCCTGTAAGTCGGGACTAAGAGCACTCTTCATGATAAGATAAGAGGCATGCCATGCTCATGATATGACAATGATGTGATAGGTTATGATGATATGCTTATGATATGATAAGAATGTGCTATGCAACCCCTAGGTCGACGGACTATGAACGGACCTAGTAAGAAACAAGAATATGCTATGCTTATGATATGATAAAATCCATGTATGCTATTTTACTTTGTATGGCTTGTACCGGATCCTTGCAAGGTCCACGGGTGGGCTCCGGTTGCAGCCCCTAGGTCGACGGACTATGAACGGACCTAGTAAGGGGATGGGCTCCCGAGAAGCCCCTAGGTCGACGGACTATGAACGGACCTAGTAAGGGGATGCCCCTAGGTCGACAGACTATGAACGGACCTAGTTTCCCTAGTAGGTTAGAGACTAGCTACCTCGGCCTATTAGGGATGAGCGCATTATGTATGTATGTAAGAGGTACAAGCCGGGATCCCCCAATGATGATGGATGTATGTTTAAGTACCTATATGTATGATTTTAAGAAAAGCATATGCATGAACTCATCCTATGCATGTTTTCAAAAGAGCATCTTGCATTCACATTTCTTGTCATGACTATATGACTATTATGCTATAAAGGTAAATTATGTTAAGTTCAAGTATGCTTCTTATGATAAGTACATATGCTCCCTTATGCTATGTTAAGTTAAGTGTTTTTAATGCTATGCACTGTTATGACATGATGTTTTCTCCACTTGATGGAACGTATGATTTTGTGAGTAGGAAAGGATCTTACTAAGCTATATGCTTATAGTTTCCATGTTTCCCTTGTACTGCAGAAAAGGGTAAGGAATGGAGAAACTAAAGGGAGCAGCAGGAGGGGCAAAGATGTGTGTGTTGGTGGCATGGTGGAAGAAGATCTACTCATGTTTTATTTAGTTATGCATAGTATTGCATGTTAAATGTTGAATCATACTTACTAAGTTGCTACTTGCAGATAATTAGACTCATATGGATATTTCATGCAGGGATGCGCGCATTATGTATGTATGTAAGAGGTACAAGCCGGGATCCCCCAATGATGATGGATGTATGTTTAAGTACCTATATGTATGATTTTAAGAAAAGCATATGCATGAACTCATCCTATGCATGTTTTCAAAAGAGCATCTTGCATTCGCATTTCTTGTCATGACTATATGACTATTATGCTATAAAGGTGAATTATGTTAAGTTCAAGTATGCTTCTTATGATAAGTACATATGCTCCCTTATGCTATGTTAAGTTAAGTGTTTTAATGCTATGCACTGTTATGACATGATGTTTTCTCTACTTGATGGAACGTATGATTTTGTGAGTAGGAAAGGATCTTACTAAGCTATATGCTTATAGTTTCCATGTTTCCCTTGTACTGCAGAAAAGGGTAAGGAATGGATAAACTAAAGGGAGCAGTAGGAGGGGCAAAGATGTGTGTGGTGGTGGCATGGTGGAAGAAGATCTACTCATGTTTTATTTAGTTATGCATATGCTGAGTATTGCATGTTAAATGTTGAATCATACTTACTAAGTTGCTACTTGCATATAATTAGACTCATATGGATATTTCATGCTCACTCTTGCTCATATGTTAAGTACTTAGCTTATACTTGCTAAAGAACTTTAGTATTATGTTATCCTTCCTCATACTTACTCCTCTGTCTTAAGACATGACTATGTGGCATGCTTCTATTATGCAAATAAGAATGTGAAGGTACCTAGCATGCTCTCCTCAATGTCTAAGATGTTTAAATGGTTTCATGCCTTACATGTTCAAGTACAAGATTATACATGTATCATGTTCAAGTTTCAAGTTTTAAACGCTTCCGCTAAAACGAAAATTATGTTCGCGTAACCCCGCCCTAGTGTGAGAAGGGCGGGCGTTACATCAACTCCTAACAGCTCTTCGCTAGGTGCCTAGCAATCCTTTGCCAGGTCATCAACACATAGCAGCCCTTCGCTAGGACTTCTTTCTGCACACTTAAGTAACATCGTTAGATCATAAATAGTACTTAACTTTGAATTCTTTGCTAATATCAAAACAAGGTTCGATATGGTGCTTCCTGCACCAACATATTAGTCCATATAAAATTTCAATCATGCATGACTTTTGATAAAAATTCAAAATCTTTGAAAACAACTAAGGTTTATAGCAAACATACAATCTAATTTTGCAATCATATAACTTTCAAAAGCATGGCAAATTATATAAAGCATAAAATGATTTTCAAAAGTTTAAAATGTACAACTATGATCTTTGGGCAAAGTGTCCATTGATTAAACACTTGTCTTCCCCATAGTTGGTCTAGTTTTCATATTTTGATACTTCTAATGGTTCAACAATGTGCCACAAGCACAAGTGAGCCAAATGTATCACCCTAATGGATCAAGCACCCTTTTTCAAAGCTAATAGCTAAAAGTTCATCCTATACTTCTACAAAACACATTCGAAGGCCTCTTCATAGGGAGGTAAACTCCGATTCGGGAAGAGGCTTGTTAAGGATGTCGGCTAGGTTCGACTTTGACTCAACATAGTATAATTCTATGTCTCCCCTTACCACATGGTCTCTAATGAAGTGATGATTCACTTCAATGTGTTTTGTCCTAGAGTGGTGAACCGGATTTTTGGTTAGGTTGATTGTACTTACATTATCACACAAGACTTAGACCTTGGTGTAATATAACTCATAATCCTCTAAGGTGTGCATGATCCAAAGGAGTTGGGAAACACACCAACCCATTGCCACATAATCCGCCTCCGTTGTTGATAGGGCAACACATGGTTGTTTCCTACTACTCCAACTAACTAAGGAAGACCCAGGGAATTGACACCCTCCACTAGTACTCTTCCTATCTAGCTTACAACCCGCATAGTTTGAGTCGGTGTATCCAATTAAATCAACACTAGGGGTTCTAGGATACCAAAGTCCGACATTGAGGGTACCTTTGACATATCTTAAGATCCTCTTGACTACAACCAAATGGGACTCTTTTGCACAAGATTGGTACCTTACACACATACCTACTGCAAAGAGTATATTGGGTCTACTAGCGGTTAGGTAAAGTAAGCTACCAATCATGCTCCTATATTATTTAGAGTCTACCATTTTCCCTTCAAGGTCACTATCCATTTTCACATTGGTTCTTATGGGTGTAGATGCTACCTTAACATTTTCTAAACCAAATTTCTTTAACATCTCCTTAGCATATTTGGTTTGAAAAACATGTGTACCTTCATTAGTTTGCTTAACTTGAAGGCCTAAAAAGAAGGTTAGCTCTCCTACAAGACTCATATCAAATTCATCTTCAATACACTTGATGAATTCTTGTAAGAAGTCATTATTTGTTGACCCAAAAATGATATCATCTACATATACTTGGGCAACAAATATGTCCTTGTTCTTAGATTTTAGGAACAAAGTAGGGTCAATTGTTCCTCTCCTAAACCCCTTAGACACAAGAAATGAAGAAAGCCTTTCATACCAAGGCCGAGGAGCTTGTTTCAATCCATATAAGGCTTTTCTTAATTTGTAAACGTGTATTGGATAATTAGGGTCCTCAAACCCCGGGGGTTGTTCTACATAATCCTCTTCCTTAATGATCCCATTAAGGAATGCCGACTTCACATCCATTTGGTGGAGTGTGAAACCCATGTGAGCGGCATAGGCTAGTAGAATTCTAATAGATTCTAATCTAGCTATGAGGGCATAAGTCTCATCATAGTCTAATCCCTCAACTTGGTTAAACCCCCTAGCTACCAATCTAGCCTTGTTCCTAGTGATTTTGCCTTGGTCATCTAGTTTGTTCCTAAAGACCCATCTTGTGGTTACAATGGTGCAATCATTGGGCCTAGGAACCAACTCCCAAACCTCACTTCTCTCAAACTGATTTAGCTCTTCTTGCATGGCTAAAACCCAATCAACATCTCCTAATGCTTCATCAATCGACTTGGGTTCTAATTGAGAAATTAGAGCTATTTGACTAATTTGATCCCTAAAATAGGACCTAGTCCTTACTCCTAGAGTTACATCACCCAGTATTTGGTCAATAGGGTGATCGTGGTGATGTCTCAAGGGCCTAGAGGTTGTGGGTTCATTTACTCCTTCTTCCTCATCCTCTAGGGTACTTCTAGCTCCCCCTTGATCATTGCCCTCCAAACGTAGGTCTTGGATTCTTTGGGCAAGGGGTTAGACTTCTTCCATATCCTTATCAATTGAGGCTTTTCTTGGGTAGGTGCTTGTTGTTTCATCAACCTTAACATTCGAGGATTCATCAATCACTTTAGTCCTCTTGTTGTAAACTCTATAGCCCCTGCTAGTGGATGAGTACCCAACTAGAATTCCCTCATCGGCTTTTGACTCAAACTTCCTTAGGTCATCTTTGGTATTTATGATATACACTTTACATCCAAAGATCCTAAAGTAATGGACTTGTGGTGCTCTCCCATTCCATAATTCAAAAGGTGTTTTTCCTAGGAACCTATGTACCAACACCCGATTTTGAATATAACACGCGATGTTAACCGCTTCGACCCAAAAGTAGCTATGGAGAGAATATACATTAAGCATAGTCCTAGCAATTTCTTGTAGGGCTCGGTTTCTCCTCTCAACTACCCCATTTTGTTGAGGAGTCCTTGGGCATGAAAATTCATGCTTGTATCCATTTTCGACACAAAATTATGTGAAACTTGCATTTTGGAACTCCCCACCGTGGTCACTCCTAATTCGGTTTATTTTGAGGTGTTTTTCATTTTCTACCCTTTTGCTAAATCCTATAAAAATTTCTAGAGTATCGTCCTTATATTTCAAAAAATAAACCCATGTAAACCAAGAAAAATCATCTACTATCACTAGATAATATTTACTCACTACAAGTGAGGGAGTACTATGGCAATCAAATAGATCTATATGCAAAAGCTATAATGGTAAAGTAGTAGTGGTTAGGGTTTTACTTTTGTGTGATTATTTTGATTGCTTACCCTCTTGGTATGCATCACACAATTTGGTCTTCTCATACTTGATCATTGGTAGCCCCTTCATCAACTCTTCCTTGGCTACTCTTGCAATGCTTCTCATGTTGACATGTCCAAGCCTCCAGTGCGACAACCACCCTTCTTCTTCTTTAGACATGAGACACTTAGCAACATTGTTAGTAGCATAAGCAAGGTCAAGATAATATAAATTTGCCTCTCTAAACCCTTCTAATATAATATTATTTGATTCATTATGTTTAATTATGTATGTCCTAGCATGAAATTCAACTCTAAAGCCCGCATCACATAACTGACTCACACTGAGTAAATTGAACTTCATATCTTTAATTAGGAGTACCTTATGTATAGAAATTATGGGAGATACCTCAATGGTGCCCCTACCAATGATTCTCAATTTTTCACTATTTCCAAAGGAGACCATCCCTTCTCTTAAGTAGCTAATAGTAGTGAACTTGCTCACATCTCCGGTCATATGTCTTGAGCATCCACTATCTACTATCCACATAGTTGAGGCCTCCTTCACCTTTACCTATACAACATGAAAAACATACTCTTTTGTTACCCAAATCTTTGATCCATAAGCATCATTTAGAAATCTTCTAGGTACCCATGCCCTTTTGGTGTTTCCCTTAGCCCCTAGTCTCCTGGATGCACCCATCCTACCCGTAAGTGATACAAAGGCCACTTCCTTTGTCTTTGGCCTATATCCCAAACTGACCTTGTTATAAACGGCCCTTTGACTGTTGATTATCATATCTAGGTTGCTAGATCCTACTTGGAATTTCCTAAGGGCCTTTGTGAGGTCATCTACCTTTTTCCTTAGTTCCCTATTTTCAGTTTCAAGATGTGAAGCATGTGATGTAATAGAACTAACATGCAATTCTTCAAATTTGGTAGATTCTACCCTAAGCATGGCAATTTCTTCTTTTAGATCCTTAATCTTACTTCTAGCCTTAGCTAAGTCCATGTTAGTGCTAGAAATGATCTTGACTAAAGTAGAGGAGGGTAAGTGGTACACCTCACTTATCGAAGCTTCTAACTCGGATGATGAAGAGGAGGAGTCGCTCTCATCACTGCTTGAGCTTCTTTCATCATCTGATGAATCTGAGTGATCTTGAGCCATAAGAACAAAATGGGAAACTTGCTCTTATTCTTCCTCTGAGGATAAGGGATCATCCCAGGTTGCCTTGAGGTTGGTGGCACCCTTCTCCTTTCCCTTTAACTTCTTCTTGTCACCCTTCTTCTCCTCCTCCTTCTTGTCAATTCTTCTCTTCAATTTGGGGCACTCGTTCTTCATGTGTCTCTCTTGGTGGCAGTTGTCGCATATAATGTCTTTGGACTTACCCTTGCCTTTGGACCCTTTCCTTGCATATGATTTGTTAGAAAAATTTCTGAAAGCCTTACGCATCTTTCATACCATGAATGCCTCTTGGTCGCTGTCCATGGAGGCGCTGGATTCCTCTGAATCTGATGAGGAGGAGTATATCACCTTCTTTTTCTCCTTCCACTTCTTCTTCTCCTTTTCTACAATAAAAGCAATACCCTTCTCTTTTGCCGAGACGTTAGCTTGCTCGTGTAGTTCAAATTCATAGAATAAGTCGTCTAATTTAACAATGGACAAATCCCTTGATACCTTGTATGCATCAACCATGGATGCCCACAAGGTGGTTCTTGGGAAGGCTTGTAAAACATACCTGATGATATCCCGGTTCTCGATCTTTTCTCCAATCACATGAAGCTCATTGATTACTTCCTTCACCCTTCTATGTAGTTGGCTGACAGTCTCGTTGCTCTTCATGGATAGGGATTGGAGTTGGGCCACGAGCAAGTCCTTCTTGGCTCTTCTGGACTCGCTTGACCCCTCGTTCAATTCCACCAACTTGTCCCACAGTTCCTTGGCGCTCTTGAACGGGACCCCCCCTTGATCAGTTGCTCCATTGAGAGCCTGCACTGCAGTGTGGTGGTGGCCTTGGCATTGGACTGCGCTCTCTTCATTACCTCCTTCGACCAGGATCTCATCGGTGTCAGTTCTCCTCTTTCATCGACGGGTGCCTCGAAGCCATCTGCAACACTAATCTAGTTCTCAATATCGCTCATAAAGTAATATTGCATCCTACCTTTCCAATACGCGAAGTCGTTCCCGTCGAAGAAGGGAGGTCGTGCGGTGGAGTATCCCTCTTGAAACACCATTTTACTTGCTCCGGTTGACGGTTAGTTCTTCTTACGATTGACCGGCTCTGATACCAACTGATGGATCATCTTGGCGTGCTAGAGGGGGGGGGGTGAATAGCACCTTTCGATTTCGATCTCTACAATGTCGTTAGCGCAGCGGAACAATAATATACAAAGAAAACACAATAACAATGCTAACAACAATACTTTTCTTGGTATCCACCCAGATGGGTGACTAATCTAAGGATCCACGCACGAGCACCACTTTCACTACGAAAACCCTCCTTCAGGTGGAGAAACCATTGTAGTGGAGATCTTCCTCTTTAAAGAATGAAGTAGAATGAGTGAGAGGAAGCAATGAACACTTTTCAGTCGAGCAGCACTTCGTTACTGTATGAAACCGTACCGCTCACGTGCAAAAAGGTCCTCCTTTTATAGGAGAATAGGATAAACTCACAGTCTGTCCAGCCCCGCACCAGTCGACTGCCCCAAGGGCTGTGACTGGTATAGCATTAATTACTAGTCAACGGCTAGCCAACGACTAGTTTTCAGGGTATACCAGTCGACTGCCCCTGGGGCAGTCGACTGGTCCGAGGCCGAAAACTCTCTGTGAGTTTTGGCAGTTGACTGCCCTGCCTCTCAGCTTAGTCCCAGCCACTCTAAACTCCTCCTTCACGTAGGCCTTCAGGTCTGCTCCCTTGGCTTGCCTCTTGATGTCCTCTTCCTCAGGCTATCGTCCCTCGGATGCGCACGCAAGCCTTCCCTTGGCTTGCCTCTATGCCACCCTTCACGTGTGCCCTTGAAGTCCACTTCCCGGCTTGCCCTTGGAGCTCTCCTTCCTCGGCTCTCGTCCCTCGGATATGTCCACCATGTATGATTCTCCAAGTCCTGCAACTCAATCACACACATCAAATACAACATAACACTCTAACCTTAAACATATTCACCCACACACATCAAAACCATGATCTTCCAATCATTTAAGGGTTGATTGCCTCAACACTTCCTGGGTTGGGCTGGCCAACATAGGCGCCCCCATGACCCAGGTGCCCTGGACCTCCCAGGCACCTAGGAAGGGGTTCTTATCAGCATCGCGAAGTTCACGATTATGGATGGATTTTTGACCGTGTAGAGGCACCCCAAAGGCCTTTAGGGTATAATAGCGCTAGAGATGAAGCTCTGCGACCAAGGAAGCTCCAGGAGGAAGTACATGACGCTTTGGAGTTCCGGATTGGTCAGAATCATCAATTCTATTTGGTTTGTTGTTATTACGAGTTATACTTCAATTCATATATTTTTTTATTGTAAATCAAACTGTAAGACGGGTTTCTCCGCGTCTGGAAATTTCGGAAAGGAGACCACTAGTGGATGGGCGCTACCCATGATTAGGCCTTGGATGTACTTGGGAACCAAGTAAAAAACCTGGGTGTCTTCTGTGTTGTGTCTTTCGTTTGTTTTATTATTTTCCCCTATGCTACTAACTCTCTGACTATAATGAACGAACGAACGCCAAAGTTTCCGACAAAATTTTCAAGTTGATATTCACCCTCCCTCTATCGACGACATCGATCCTACAAGTGGTATCAGAGCCTGGTAGCTCTTCACCAGACTAACAGCCAACGTAGCAAAGATGCCAGGAATTGAGGGGGAGCAATGGTTGATCAAGTATTTTTTTAATTATGTTAAAGTTTACATTTCATATAATATGTTTCAAGTGCAGGGAGAGATGACACTATAAAAACCAGTGCCTTACTCATAAGAGTCGATCTTCACCACTAGCGGCAAAGTAGGTACCAGCGTAGGAGTCCGGAGGGACAAGAGTCATATCCCCTCCTTCAAATGCTAGAAGCACGGGCACTACAAGAACCAGTGCCCGATCAAGGTACGAAAAATTAATTATTGCAATAATTTTAAAATATCTAAAATTCCTGCATAGTTTTTCAAGCATGCTGATAATTTAGATATTAGTGAATTTTTTTTTGATAAATTAGATTTTGTGTATAATCAACCTAATTTATTACAAGATAATTTATCAAATGTGAATAATATTAAAATAACAAATATAAATTCTTTAATCTCTAATATTAATACCAAAATTTTTGAAATTAATAATAATTCATCATTCTTAATTAATTTAACTCTAATTAATTTTTAATAACTTAACTCTAATTAATTCTTAATTAATTTAACTCTAATTAATTTTTAATAAGTTAACTCTAATTAATTCTTAATTAATCTAACTCTAATTAATCCATAATAATTTTAACTCTAAGTAATTCTTAATAATTATAACTCTAATTAATTCTTAATAATTTTAACTTTAGTTAATCCTTAATAATTTCAATCCTTAATTCAACAAAATTCATGAACTAAATTCTAACTAATTACCTTTAGATATGAAATTAACTAAAATCTTACGCAACTGGAACAATCAATTTAATAATATTAAATATGTCAAAGTGGGTTGGCATATTCGCGGGTTCACACGATATGTATCAAATAGAGAATTTGATACATTATTAGAAACTTAATTATAATCTTATGACTTGATTGACTCATGCATAAATGTCATGTTCATGCATTTGCTATTTTTTTTATATATTTGTCATGACATTCATGTTTAATTTTCTGCATGATTTAGAATGGTTAGATAGGGAAAAGTTTGGTTGATACTTGCTTAACCTAGTACCAGGGTGGGGCGAGATGATAGTACACTAGGGAAGCTTAGCCTAGCTAAGTGGAACTAGTCGAAGCTACCTCACCACATCCTAAACTAGTTAGACCAGAGTTGTTCAAAGAGTAAAATAAAGGTATTATTTCAAAAAGGCTTTGTCTAAGGAAAGGGTTGATGATCCAATAAGGCTACGGCCAAAGAAGGCCTCTGTGCCTCGTTAAGACCTAGAAACCGATTATTGAAATCTACTTTTAAATTATAAATTGATTAAACTCGAATCTAACTCAAAGTTAATCAATCTGTAAATAAATTGAGAAAAATTATTCAAGCATCTCACAATACACCCATAAGGCAACCGTGTTTGCTTGTATTCCAACACTTAGAATGGGTGAGATGTTAAGAACTAATTAATTGACAAATATTTTTCAAAATGTTTTCAAAATATTTAGGATATTTTCGTAAAATATATTTTCAAAATAATGTTTAAACATAATAATATTTTTATGAATTTCATGCTTGCTTGATTGCTTATCTATAAATACTTTTTCAAAAATCATATATCTTTTCGAAAAAATGTTTGACCTACACACTTAGACACAAACCTTTTAGGTCAACACTAAAGTCCCTTAAGACACTTAGATAGTGGTCCTTGTAGTTAACAAGGGTAGCTAGACGGTGTCAGGTTCAAGGGGAGGTTTTTTTTTGTTGTTGCTCTTTTAAAAATTATTTTTCAAAATTATGCTTTTCAAAAATATCATTTCAAAAATTATTCTTTTGGAAAATTTAGATCTTTTAAAATGATTTATGCTTTAAAAATTCATCATTTCAAAATACATTCTTGAAAAATGTTTCAAAAACTGATTCAAATTTTTTTTAAAAAAAATTATTTCCCAGAAAACCATAATATTTGAAAACTTATTTCAAAAATGTGATAATTTCTTTTTTGATTTGGATAAACTCTAAAGATAGATAGGAAATATCCTTTATGATCTTCAAGGATTCTTAAGATTGTGTCAGGTTTAGGGGGAGTCCTACTCTAAAGAGATTAATTCTATTTTCTGACCATTTTTTTTGAAAAATTATTAGATAATTCCTTTTGTTTGAATCAAATCCTAAGACTTAGAGGAAGATCACTTGTAGTCAACAAACTTCCTAGGCCCGTGTCAGGTTTAGGGGGAGGTCAAATCAAAAGAACTATTAAATGATTCAAAAATATTATGTTTTTATACACTATAGTTTCAAAATCTTCTAGAAAACATAATATTTTCTTTTCAAAACAATATCTTTTCAAAACCATTTTTTTATAATATTCCCTGTCTTCATAAATATTTTGTAAAAATCATTCCATCTTTTGAACAATGTTTTTAAAAATTCATCTCATCTTGAGTTTGGAACATTTTCCAGGACACTTAGGAAAATTTTCTTGTGCTTGACAAGATACCTTGGATTGTGTCAAGCTTAGGGAAATTCATGTTCTTTTAAATTTATAAATTGTTGGTGCAATTTAAGTACTTGGTTTTTTCTTTATACGTTATAAAACAAGTACATAGTTTTTCTCAAAAAGGGGGAAGAGTTTTTGAAAATCTCTTTTTCAAAAATTATATATGCTCTCAAAAATTATTATCCTAATTATTTTCAAAAGGAGGAGTGAAAGTTTTAAAAAATTTCTATGTTGGTGCAAGTTTTTATTGTAATTTTTTTTTGTATGACAAAGGGGGAGAGACGAGTTTAAGTTAGATTTTTTTTTTCGATTTCTCCCAAAGGATTTAACCTAGATTTAACTCTTAGACTGAATCTAACTTATAGTATTGTCAATAAACAAAAAGGGGGAGATTGTTGGTGCAAGATGCATCAATGATGTCTTCATCTAAGTGTTTCGATGTTTAACAATATACTTAAGTTAGTAACAATATATGTTAGACAAGGTAAGAGTTAGTCAAAGTGATCAAGGGTTAAACCAAACAGGACCATATGTTTGGTAGGGTTAACCCAGGGTTGATCAAGTTGACAAAGGATTAGCCAAATAGGACCTGATGTTTGGGAGGATGATCAAACCTAGATTTAATCTGGTTAATATACTAAGGGTTGATCAGTTAGAACAAGGGTTAGCAAAACAGGATCTGATGTTTAGTAGAAAATCCAGGGTTGGTTAGTTAGACCAAGGAGTGAGCCAAACAGGACTTGATGTTTGGCAGAAGAGAAGTCTAGTCAGGATTAATATGACAAGCAAAAGAAATCTTTATGAAAGTGAAGGAAAGTCCTAGTTAATCTAGGCACGAAGTCCTGGTTCGAAGAATTCGGCAGTAAGTACTGGCCAGGGGTGGGCACCTAAGACCTGACTGAGGGTTGGGCATGATGTCCTGGTTCGAGGAATTGGGCACTAAGTCCTGGCCGAGGGCTGGCCACGAAGTCCTAGTTTGAGGAATTGGGCACTAAGTCCTGGCCGAGGGATGGGCACTGAAAACCTGACCGAGATTTGGACAATAAGTCCTGGTCGTGGATTAGGCACGAAGACCTAACCGAGGGTTGGGCAATAAGTCATCGGCGTGGACTGGGTACCGAAGTGCTGATCCGCATGATAGTGCAAAAGTTCAACCGGAGGAGACGGTTGGCAAATGGTAACTTCTCCTGAGAGGAGTAGGTGAGGGCGCGTTCCCCGGAAAGGGAACATTAGGCATCGGTTCGACCTAGGGTTTTGAGTGAAATTCAAAGTCAAAACCATTCTTTAAGGCTAAGATTATATATTTGTTTGTCTGGTGTTTGTGTATCTTGCAGGTACTTGGAGTTGGGGGCAAGGCAGGCGAGCAAACACAAGAAATGGCCTGGAAATCCTCTTCCAGGGCGCCCCCATGACCCAAGTGTCCTGGATGGAGGGCATCTTCCTGGGTTCGGCTGGCCAACACAAGCGCCCTATAACCCAGGCACCCTGGACCTCCCAGGCGCTTGGGAAGGGGTTCTTATCAGCATCACGATGTTCGTGATTATGGATGGATTTTTAACCGTATAGAGGCGCCCCAAAGGACTCTAGGGCACCCTGGATGATGCTATAAAAGGGGCTTCGACCCCTCAACTTAGATCAACACTTGCAACATCATTCTAAGCATTCCGAGCAAAGAAAAAGTGCAAGAGACGAACCTCTACGACCAAGGAAGCTCCAGGAGGAAGGGCGCGATGCATCAGAGTTCCGGATTGGTCAGAATCGTCAACTCTATTTGGTTTGTTGTTATTACAAGTTGTACTTCAATTAATATATTTTTCCTTGTAAATCATACTGTAAGACGGGTTTCTCCACTTCTGAAAATTCCGAAAAGGAGACCACTAGTGGACGGGCGGAACCCGTGATTAGGCCTTGGATGTACTAACCTTGGGGGGTTGGGAACCAAGTAAAACCCGCGTGTCTTTTGTGTTGTGTCTTTTGTTTGTTTTATTATTTTCCGCTGTGCTACTAACTCTCTGACTAGAACAAACGAATGTCGAAGTTTCTGACAAAATTTTCAAGTCGATATTTACCCCCCCCCCTCTATCGACGGCATCGATCCTACAAGATGTATACTATAAGCCTAGCTTTTGTATGAACATCTATTTTGAAATAAGAATCACAGTGGTCATATGTTTGCATTTTATATTTATTATATATGTAGTTGTCTGTTACTTTACATTGTAGATAACATGATGTGTGGTGTCACACACTAGACCATGTTATCAGTTCCTTGTAAAGTATAAGTAGTGACTGACAACCAAGAAGGATTTGGACAAAGCATTGGAACGGTTGTAGTATAATTTGGTATTAGTCTATCCTAACTATAGAATTACACTAGTGCACTTTGTGTGTATTGAGCATGACCATTTTGAGGTTTTCGTTTTATAATGACTATATAATCGAACAAGATCTCGGTTATTATGGATGTACATGCTCTTAATCCCGATATAATAATGGGTACATGTACTTGATATTTATTTCATTAAATTAACAATGGACGAGATTTATTGGTTAAATCAATAAGCCCGATAAATTGAGAAATAATATTATTAATATGGTGTGCCATTGATTATAGAAGGAACCCATGTCCTAATTATTTAGGATGATGATGCCCCCTTAAGGAGCTCATAAGGATTATCATGTAAATCCTGTAGGTGGACTTGGTCCGACATGATAATAAAGTTGAGTGGTACTACTCTTGGAGTTAGATGTTAATTAATTAAATTGTCAGTAATTTAATTAATTAATGGACATGCGATATCTTAAACACGGGAAGATAATGTACATATAATAAGAAGGAGCCTATATTTTATTATGGGATTGGTGCGGTAGTTTAATAATAACTCATTAGTGGAGCAGGTTATTATTAACAGGTCGGGTTAAAGATCCGTTAGGAAACCAAAACCAACTCCTCCTCATGGTCCCTATTGTAGCCTATAAATACCCTCATAAGCCATGAATGAAAACCCTTAACCTAATAATTCTCTCCTCTATCTCTCTCTTTGGGTGTGCGGCGCTGGCAAGCAAGGGAAGGAGGGCTCAGCTAGGGTTTTGGGAAGGAAGAAGAACCTTTCTCCTTCTTCTCTTCTCTTCTTCTCTTCTCCTTTGGGTGCCGGCAACATCAAGCTAAGGGGGGTGTGGCTAGGTCAAGCAAAGGAGGAGTTCTCTTCCTCCTTTGGGTGTGCGGCAACAAGAAGAGAAGGGGGTCGACACAAGCAAGAAGGAAGAAGAAGGTGGTTTCGGTGGCTTTGTTTATTGGAAGATCGTCGCCTACACGACATCCAAGAAGAGGATAGGAATACGATAGAAGATCAAGAGGTAGATCAAGAGGTATAATCTTGGTTTCATTCTAGTATTAAATTGTACTTTCTTATTTTACTAGAATCCCGTAACAATCACAAGAACTGGCGATCCAAACTTCATCCTCTATTCCGCTGCTAATCGATTAAGCAGTTTGATTGCTTGAACAACAAGTTTATTCGAACGATCGCTCAATCGAAAAGCAAGATGATGAAGTAGGTCGTTTGGGATGTTTTCCCTATCCGAATTAGTTCTAATCAATATAATTTTAATCCGGGGATATAGGGAGGAATCCCGACAACCAACACAAAGTACCCTAATGTGCTTGTGAGATACTGGCTTCTAAATGATTAACGAGGTTTTTCCGATCTCGGGTGACCGGCCCAGCCTCACGGAAGTTTCCCACCGGCCACTAGGGTAAATCGGGAAGCGCTCGTGGTGGGCGGTCTAGAAGTCCAGCATTCTAGGGTTCACGCCCCATTTGGAGGAAAAAAATCTGTAAATATGCCGTAGCTGGGGATCGAACCACAGATGCCTGGGATAGCGACTAGTGGACCTACCGCTGCACCATAGCCCCGGAGGTGAGATGCTGGCTTCTAGATCTATAGGAGCATGCAATGCTAGGGTTAAGTCCTAAGCTAAGTACATTTTGTAGAAAACCCCTTGTTTTTGAAGGGGATAATTTTTTATATAAAAAAACTAAGTCAAAAAAATATTTTTAAAATAATATGATTTAAAAAACAAATTTATAAGATAATAAAATAGTTTTTAAAAAATAATCATATTCTACTAAGCATATTCCAAGAGAAAATCAACTCAGAGTGCATAAATCTAAAGTAGATGATCAAGTTAACTTTTACAAATAAGGAAAGTCAGAAAATAAATTTTTAGTACAATATCAAGCTAAGATGATGAGCCCGGATCCCAAGAAGGTCCTGGATACCATGAACGAAACATGGACATCATCTCCTCATGTTGGGCCTGTTCTGCTGCGAGTCTCTCATCATGTCGAGCCTGAAGGGCAACCATCTGCTCGATGTAATGAGCCTCCATCTACTATCGAAGACTATGAACCTCCATCTCTATCTGTGTGAGGTGCTGGTCCGTAGTCATCGGAGGGGGTGGTGGTGGAGAATCTCTCAGCTGGTCCTCAATCTTGGTGGCGACATCTGCTACATCAAAGTCCACCTCATTGTTCGAGTTGACCTGGGGTGGAGAACCTCGTCGTCTCCATGATATGACGCTGATGGCCGAGATATCTACAGTGGCTAGAGAAATGTTCCAAATCCTATTTCGTCAAACTCGATCATTGTGATGATCTCTCTGACAGAAACATCACATCCATAATGATGGAAGAGTTTGGTCAGGATGTGATAGTATGGGGGTCCGTACGCTAGAGTGAGTGGAGATGCTAGAGGCATAGATGATCGTCCTAAACATATGTAGACCAATGTTTATGAGGGGGTCCACACTCTAGAGTCAGTGGAGATACTAGAGGCATAGATGATCGTCCTGAACATATGTAGACCGATGCCTATGTCTAGGTGGTGGATCATCGGGTAAAGTAAGAATGAGTGAATGGGTCGCATAACTGCTACATCCCGTGAAGTCAGGGGAAGAATGTAGTAGACTAGGACTCGATAAAGGGCATAGTCCTGGATGCGCAGATCGACAGATCGAAAATTCTAAAGCGTTGGATCTCTCTCACCTCTGAAAAAATAAGAATAGAGAGTGTCGAGGATAATGTGGGAGTAAGGAGTAGGAACGGGAAGATCCATAGGAGGAAAACAACATAACGTGGACTGAGAGGGTCATAGTCCAAGAAATCTAGTAAGAAAAGAAGGAGAAATGGTAAGTGGAAAGGTATGAATAGTAGTGGTGTAGCAGAAGTCGTCGACTTTGACCAAGGTAAACTGCCCCCAGAGCAGTCGACTGCTAAAACGAATAGAAAGGTCTTAGTGTTGAATTCACCTGGATCAGTCGACTGGTTATTTACCAGTCGATTAATACATGAATTTCAGATTTTTAGTCTCAATTCAAAATTGCCTAATTAATTCCACAAATCCCAAAAAAATTTGAAATTTTATGGAGAGATTTGTGGAACCAATATCTACTTGGGGAAAATATGTTTTCAAATACAACTACTCTAGATCCCAAGATTGGTACGAAATTTCATTCTTCCTAAATTGTATCATTTAAACTCATGCAAAAGTCCTAATTTTGGCCACTCCTTGATATATCTTCTCATACCTGACCATGATACATTTTTAGCACTGAATTATATGGTATTTACCCATTAAATCCTAATTTTATCAAATATAATCATATTTTCACTTTTTTCTACATAAATTCCTTTTTATGTGCCAATTCCCTAAGATTAAGACTTACACTAGTCATCCAACCCCTTTGGCACATTTCATCTAATTTCCTAGGAGAACATTTCTCGAGATCCATTCACCATGGAACCCAAAGGCTTCTAGAGCTCCCCCATAAGCTCTTAGCCTTAGACACTGTAGGGATCTATGGGTAAAATATTTAAAATCGCAGCGAAAATAAGATCCCTCGAGCGATCCATGCGAAAGAAAACTCATACAAAGTGATCTACAATTCCTATCTTATAGGAATACCTTTATCGCATGCCCTTCGCTTATCCCGCTAGTCCTTTGTTTTGCCGGATCTCTTGCATGTTCAAGTGTCCATGCCTCTATGTGTATCCACACGAACACGATCTACGCCTCGGAGAGGAACCACCTTAGTTGTGCTAGCAACTTGGGATGGTTCACAAAGCACAAGAACCTCCACGAGGGAGTTATGGACAAGGAGGACGAAAGAAGAGGAAGAGAGATGCACAGTCTAGCCTTTGACAAGGGGGGGGGGGGTATTTATACTCATCTATTGAATACCAAGGGTCTATGTCCCTTGAGCTCCTCTCAACTTAATGCTAATAAAACCCAATGAATACCAAGCCTCTTAGTATTCCTTGAGACTCTTAATATTCAATTCATCTAATGAATATAATGTCTCTTAGCCTTCCTCTAAAATAATATTTATTAAACTCTTAAATGAATATTATCCATAATTAAGTGGTTGAGTCTAATCTAGATGAGTCTAACTCAAATTAGACTCAATCCCATAATCTAATTGGATTCACTTGAGTCTAACTCAATTAATCCAATTCGAATCAAATCTTAGTCAAACCAAGATCAATTAATCTCTGAAGCATCGTGTCCTTAGTGTGTGACCCAATAGGTTCTCGTAACATTGGCAATGTGTCTAAACCACTTTAGACACATAAGCAATGAGCGGCATCTAGCAATGCATCATCGCTACCCAAGTAACAAGAAAAGTAGAGATCCGATTAAACCTCCGTGACTATGATAATGTATGACCTTGTCCTTCTATCCTTGATATCTAGATTGACCAATGAGGCATTGACCGTGTCATCCTCAATCAATCTTGTGTTTCTTGATCCCCGAGTAGACTCACTCAAACAAATGAGCTCAATATCTCATATTGACTCATTTGAGCATGGCCATGCGTTTTAGTAGTCCTACTCGATCAAGGGGCTCACAGATATCACTCTCGTCATATGGGAGGGATAGATCTCATCTACATCACTCACATCCCTCCGCATAATTCATTACATACCCAGGATCGCCTTTATAGTTTACCCTGTTATGGGTGACATTTGACGATACCAAAGTACATAACTCCTTATGTAGGGAACCGTAGTGACTTTAGGTCTAAGGACTATTCATACCAATAGTCACATGAGAAAGTTTATGACACTCATATAGAAATCTATGAAACTTTCTCATGGCGGGTCATTCAATACACATTCTCCAATGTATACCCATGTGTCAACTTTATATCACATATCCATGACTTGTGAGCTCAAGTCATCAGTTGACCTACATGCTAGTCTCCATGCATTAATATTGTCCTTGAATATTAATACTTGACTAGAATGCTTTAGAGTAGTGTTCTCTAGATCATCTCACTATCGATTCAACAAATCCATATAATGTAGATAAGAACCTACTACACAAGGACATTATTATACTTAGTTATTTGGCACAAATACAAAGTAAGCATAATAACCAAACATGCCTTTATTAATAATAGAATATGATACAAAATGCCCCTAGTCAATCATCATATAATTGGCTCTAGGACTCCTACTAACAGCCACCTCCCTAGGTGACTCAATCCACACTAGACCACACCGGTGAGCCCCCGGTGATTCTTGGCCTACAAACCTAACCTTCTTAACCTTAGCCACCTTGTCCTTGGTTAGGTCATTCTTTTTATCGTCAAATGACATCCCCTTGCCATTTTTGGACTTCTCTTTCTTGCCATAATTATATGCTTCCCTATCATATTTCTTTTCCTTGGCATTGGAGACCTTAGACCGGTATCCCAATCCCGATCTATCATAGTTGGGTTTTAAAATACCCAACACTATGTCTAAATCGTTAGATCCAACCTTGAATCTTTCTAGGGTCTTTTCTAATTTATCAAACCTTGCCCTCAAGGCTCGATTTTTCCTTTCTAGGCTTTTAACCCTAGAATCCACATGTCCACTTTGGACACTCCTAGATCCTACCCATTTTCCTAGGCATATGTCTCTCCTTCTTTGGATTAATGTCTTGATCCTTAGGTCCTAAGGTCTTGGATTTTTCATGATGCAAGACCTTTCGAGGGTTTTGATCTACCTTGTTAATCTTATTCCTATCATGGTATTAAAATCCAAAATTATGCACAATCAATCATTTTTCATTAATTTTAGCATGCATGGAGGAACTTAAATTTGATTGCATATTAATTTAAAGTTAGATATTACCTCCCTTACCCTTGTAGTTCCCCCTTAATGTGAGCTTCTTTTCTTCTTTTCGTCTTTCTCCCATCTTCTCAGTTGCTCCATTTTCATTAGCTCTCCTTTTCTAGGGCATTTAGTGTGATAATGCCCTAGTTCTCCACATGTGAAGCATCTAATTTTCTTTTTCTTCACTTAGGCTTCTCCATTCCTACAACTCATGTTAGATTTAAAAGGAATTGAAATGAGTGTAGGATTTACGTCCTTTTTCTTACCATTTAGACACTTGTCCTTGTAGTGTCCCTTTTCATTGCACCCAAAGCATATGATATGAACCTTGGTCTTTGCTTTGGTGGACGTTGGAGCTTCTTCTTGCTCCGGGATTGATGAGGGTCTCTCCCCCTCAATTCTTGACTTTGACACCTCTTTTTCTTCTCTTGATGAGATGGATGACCTTTCACTTAATTCTTCTACTTCACTTGAAAAATTGGCAATTCCTTTCCTTTTTCTTCTTCTTGACCCGTTTGACTTGTCTCCTTAGGTTCTTGAGCTTGTGTAGGATTTTCATGAAATGCTACCAACTTGTCCCATAGCTCATGTGCATTTTGATATTTTCGTACACCACTAATTATATTGTTAGGCAAAATATTAAGTAAAATTGCAATTACCTTTTCATTTGTCATAGATTGATTTTGTTGCTCTTGATTCCAATATCTTGGTCTAAGCTTCTTCCCATGCTTATCATTAGGAATCTCGAATGGTTCTTCACAAGCAATCCTAAGGTCACACTCCATTCTGAATCATGTTTCTATCCTTGTCTTCCAATATCCGAAACTTCATGGTCGTAGGGGGGTGGCGTGTAGATGTCATCTCCTAGCTTTTCTTCCATTGTTTTTCCTCTAGCTCTCTTTGCTCCCTCGGCGGTTAGTCTAATAAGAGCGGTCCAAGCTCTGATATCACTTGTAAGATCGATTGCGTATGCTAGAGGGGGGGTGAATAGCACTTTGTCGATTTTCTTTTCTACCTACGTTGTTAGTTGTGCAAGAGGAATATACTAAAATGAAACTAAACAACTAAACAATGCTAACAAACCTATTTACGTGGTTTGTAGATGAAGACTCCTACTCCACGACAGTCCGTGAGGTGGACAATCCCTCGATCCTTCGGCGGATCACTCCCCGGATGCCCTCCGGCTAGCTCGCGTAGCTCATTGTGGGTGGAGAAACCTCGCCACAACCTTGAGTACACAATCTGAGCACTTAGACTACTAATGAGCTCTAACCAAGCTCATTTCATCAAGAGCTCCCAGTCCAAACCATGTTCTCTTAAATAGAACATAGGGCTGTAACTCACGCTGGCAGTCGACTGCTCCCAGGGCAGTCGACTGCCCCCACTCAGATTCGACCGTTGACAACCCAACGTTCGAATTCTGGCTACTTACTAGTCGACTGCTCCCAGAGCAATCGACTGGTTCAGGGCCAAAAACCTTCTGTGAGTTTCTGTGTTCGCTGGCAGTCGACTGTTATATTCCCAGTCGACTGCCCAGCTTATAAACACACTCCTACTCACTCCGACGACTATCCTCCACGCGTGCCTTCAGGTACACTCCCTTCGCTTGCCCCCTGATGTCTTCTTCCACTGGCTATCGTCCCTTGGATGCGCACACAAGCCTTCCCTTGGCTTGCATCCATGCCACCCTTCACGTGTGTCCTTGAAGTCCACTGCCCGGCTTGACCTTGGAGTCCTCCTCCCTCGGCTCTCGTCCCTTCATGACTAGCTGACTCTTCACCAGCAGGCTTGACTATTGCCTTCGCACCCTCTTCATCTTTGGCCCTTGTCCCTCGGATGCACACTAGCCTCCATCTTATCTCCATGCCATCCTTCACGTACGCCTCGAAGTTCGTGCCCCTCGGCTCATCATCCTTGCTCTCCATGGTCCCTCTGGTGCACACAAGACTCCAGCTTGTCTCCATGCCACCCTTCACCGTACCGAAGCTGTCTAGCTAGATCAATATGTGTAAACCTGCAATCCTGCACACTCACATACACATATTAGAACACAAGGGTAAACCTAACTTAAACCCTTTGCCCAAACATCAAAACACATGGTCACTCCGGACCATAGATTGCCTCAACAACATAGACACAAACCTTTTAGGTCAACACTAGATTCCCTTAAGACACTTAGGTTGAGGTTCTTGAAGTTAACAAGGGTAGCCAGAAGGTGTCAGGTTCAGGGGATATTTTTATTTTTGCAGATTCTTATTTTCAGAAAACTATCTTTCAAAAAGTCACTCTTTTCAAAAATTTATATCTTTTCAAAATACTTTGTGCTTTAATCATCATCATTTCAAAATGCATTTCAAAAATTATATTTTTTCAAAAACTTATTATGTCATTCAAAATATTTTTCTAAAATTTTTCCTTGGAAAATATAATATTATTTCAAAATATATTTCAAAAATACGCTAATTGTTCTTTTGATTTAGATGAACTCTATAGGCACATAGGAAATATCCATTATGATCTATAAGGATTTCTAAGATTGTGTCAGGTTTAGGGGGAGTCCTACTCAAAATAAATTGATTCTATTTTCTAATTACTTTTTGAAAATTATTAGATAACTCTATTCATTTGAATCAAACCCTATGACTCAGAGGATGATTAACTTGTGGTTAACAAGCTTTCTAGGATTGTGTCAAGTTTAGGGGGAGGTTCATATTAAAAGAAAAATTAAAGGTTTTCAAAAATTATACACTATCTCTTCAAAAACATTTACTTTTGAAAATATTATACTATCATTTTCCAAAACTTATTTCGATAATCTTTCTATCTTTTGGAATATCTTTGAAAATAACCTCTACTTGAGCTTGGAAAAATTTCTAGGACATTTAGGAAAATTTTCCTTGTAGTTAACAAGGTTTCATAGAATTGTTTTAGACTGGAAAAGAAACCAAATCAAGAAAAGTTATTATTTTTTAAAAACAAAATACATTGATGGAAAATCCCTAAGATACATAAGAATGTTCTTGTGGTCAACAAGTTTTCGAGTACTGTGTCAGACTTAGGGAAATTCAATATTTTTGGTAGAATAATTTTAAAAAGTACTTAGTTGTTTTTAAACGTTTACTTAATTTTTTTTTAACTAAAAGGGGGAAAGAGTTTTTTTTAAATCATTTTCCTAAAATCTTAATTATTTTTTCAAAATTGGGAGAATGACTTATGTTATATTCGTTTCAAAAATTTTCATTGTTGGTGCATGTTTTTTCTGTAATTTTTTGATGTGTGACAAAGGGGGAGAGAGGAGCTTAAGTTAGATTTTTTTTTTGATTTCTCCCAAGGATTAAACCTAGATTTAACCCCTTTTTCCATTAAGTGGTGATAAAGAATCACTTAGATTTAACCCTTAGACCTATCATAACTTAAGATGTGTCAAACATCAAAAAGAGGAAGATTGTTGGTGCAAGATGCATCAGTGATGTCTTCAGCTAGTGTTACAATGATTAACAATATATTGAAGTCTGTAAACATACACCAAAGGTTTAGTCTGGTTGATCAAGGGTTTAGCCAAACAGGACCTGATGTTTGGTAGGGTAAACCCAGGTTTGATGAGGTTGACAAAGGGATAGCCATACAGGATTTGATGTTCGGTGTAACGCCCGAAAAATTTCCAAATTTTTTTTAAAATAAAAAGAAATATAAAAATTTCTTTAAAGGGGTCAGAGCCGAGGCTCAAACCCAAAACCCCTCATTTACATTAATTTATGTTTCCATTAGGTGGTGGTAAAACATCACACTGGGATATGAAAATAATATAAGATAAGGGATAGTTGCTTCAACTTCCACTTAGTATATAAAGGAATAGAAGAAGAGAAAACCAAGGGCTTTCTTTTTCTCATTCTTCCCTGCGAAAACAAGAAAAGCAGAACTAGGGGTTCTCTTCTTTTCCTGCGCCCAAGATCCGGATCGAGCGAACAAAGTAGACAAGGAGTACCATGTTAGATACTACGTCAGTGTAGTAAGTTTAGAAGTATAACGATGTAAGTAGATCACTCACCTATAGTGAAAGTAGTTTTTGTACGATTTCTAGTTGTCGTAGAACTCAACTGTAAGTTTCTTTTGTGTGTGTGATCATGAGATTAGCATTTACCCCAAAACAAGTTTTGGGAGATAGGGCATGCAAGGTGCTCGATAAAAGTTCTAAGTAAGACCGAGGTCTTACTAAGCCCTAGATCGAGTTCTGGGACTAAGAAATGAGATTAGTACAAGACTAATGTAGCGACCCACCTTCTCTACCTTAGACGGACCGTTACTTGTCTACTTCTTGACTCTAATGCACGACTAAAGATGCGGAACTTTCTTACTTTTTTTTTGTATTTAAATCTATCTAAAAATGATATTCTAACTTTAATAGTCATGCATTTAAACTCATCACACAAGGCTCTATAATATTGCTAAAGCATTATGGAATATGAATGCAACCTTTCTAGCATATCTAACAACATCTTGGCACATGCATCAAATAGATAGAATGTAAATCTTACTTTTCTACCGAATTTACAAGTATTTTAAGCACAATTAGGACTTAGTCCAAAAGGGAATAATAAGCTCAAGAATAAGTCTAAGATTCAATGTATCAACATGCTAAACTACTCATGCCCTTGCTCATCTAATGCATTCACAAAAGTATGCATACTAATTGAAATGACATGGGATCTTCATTCTACAAAATTGAGCCTGTAAAACTATCGAAAGCATAAATGTTTAATAAACACCATAACACAATAACTTGGAATTTGGAAACCTTAAACATTGCATTTCAAATAAGTTAAACTGTCTCGTCCCAAGGACCTCTCCAAGGTCAGCCACCACACACACATTACTCAGCACCGCCTTGTCGCCTTCCTTTAGAATTGTTTACCTTTATCCTTACCTACAGCAAGAGGAAATGCAACTAATAAGCATAAAGCTTAGCAAGTACTATCTAGCTCACAAAATCTCGAAATGTGCAAACATGCTTTTTTTTTTAAATAATGTGAAAACACATGAGTTACTTTTATGCTGAAAAGAAACACTAAAACGTGTATAACTCAAAACATGTATACTCAAGCATTAATACATCTTAACTCACTTTTTCTTGGCTTAACTTGAAACATTAGCAATTCTTTAACTTTACATCTTTCTTTAACTTTTAGGAAAACTTCCTTAAATTTTAGAAAACTTTGCTAAAGCATATACTTGAAAATAATAACTCACTTGGATCCACTTAAGACTTAAGTACCATCTTATGCGCGTTCCCTAAAAGGTTGGGGTAGCGAGCCGCCAATCCTAATAGAGCAGACCTTGGTCTACCAGGGCCAAGACCTTGGTATTGGACACCTGGATTTCTTTAACGACGCCCTTGGACGCCGGGTACTGGCCTTAGAAAATAAAATAGCTTTTCTCTCTTTTCTTTCTTATCTTTAAATGCCTTGGCATTTTATCGAACACCTTGCGTGCCCAAATCCCTAAGTCTTGACTTTTGGGGATTTCGTAAGGCCTTGGCCTTCTCTTTTCTTCTTCTTTATCTTTCTTTTCTTTTCTTATAGATTTCTTAGACCCTAAACTCACATAGGATACTCTATCAAATATATATAAGCATATAATGAACTAAGATCACATGCAAAATCTTAAACAAAAAGGAAATATCTCTTTTAAAACTTTCAAGGGAAAATTCTTGCGGGAAAACCGCCTCTTAATGCAGGTGAGCAGTACTTACCTCGATATCTTAGAAATATAACCAAGAACGGCGTCGGAGGTTCCGGAGAAACTCGGAGTCTCGGAGATTTCTTCGCGCTCACGCGTTCCTCTCGTCGTGGGGATTCCGAATATCGGAAAATCTCTCCACACTCCTTGCTTTTCCTTGGCCGGCGCCCCTT
>JAGFNQ010000536.1:77485-87733 GCA_024364735.1 Boesenbergia rotunda
GTGTTGACATCGATTTTAGTTTAGGTGGTGATGATTATGATTATGGTTAAGTCCTGATCGGGGATTAGGCATGGTATGTGAAATCCTAGCTTGAAGGCTAGGTGTTGGTAAATCCTAACCTGGAGGGTTAGGTATAGAAAATCCTAGCTTGGAGGGCTAGGTGTTGAAAAAGTCCTAATTCGGAAGGGGTGGGCGAAAAGTCCTAGCTTGGAGGGCTAGGTGAAAAGTCCTAACTTGGAGGGTTAGGTGAAAATTCCCATCTTGGAGAGTTAGGTGAAAAAGTCCTGGCTTGGAGGGTCAGGTCCTAGCTTGGAGGGCTAGGTCTGGAAAAGTCCTAATTCAGAAGGGTTGGGTGAAAAGTCCTATCTTGGAGGGCTAGGTGAAAAGTCCTAACTTGGAGGGTTAGGTGAAAATTCCCAACATGGAGAGTTAGGTGAAAAATCCTTAGCTTGGAGGGCTAAGGTGGATGAAATCATAGCTTGGAGGGCCAGGTTTGAGTCCCTGGATCGGTCTGGCGATCGATCCGGGAAGCTGGCACACTGCTCCATCGTAGATCGGTCCGGTGATCGATCCTTCAATGACTGATCGGTCTGGTGACCGATCAGGGAGCACACAGTGAGGTTGGGAACCTACTGTGCGGCTCCTAATCGATCCGGTGACCGATCAGGGAGCAGGTCGTTGCCATGCAGCTTGGATCCTGATCGATCGGGTGACCGATCAGGGAGCGGGCAGCTTCCTCACTGCCTTGTTTCTGATCGGTCTGGTGACCGATCAGGGAGCCCACAGTGAGTTGAGTTCTCCTGCTGATCAGCTCCTGAACGGTCTGGTGACCGATCAGTTTGAACGATCAACTGTCGCGAGGTTTCACACCCTGACCGATCAGGATGGAGCCTGATCGGTCTGGGACTATCCTGATGAGTTTGGTGACCGATCAGCCAGTGAATTCCAGGCAGGATTATGGCAAGCAGCTTTCTGGATCGGTTTGGTGACCGATCAGGTGACCGGTCAGGGCGATCGATCACATGAGTCTACGATACTAAGTTCCTCACTAGGGATCGATCAGGTTGGAGCCTGATTGGTGTGAGATAGTTCTGATCGGTTCGGTGACCGATCACTTTATTGATCGGTCTGAGATAGTTCTGATCGGTCCGGTGACCGATCACTTTAATTCAAATTACACTGTCAGACGCTCTGATCGCATCTGACCATACCCGATTCTCTGCATTTGATCTCTGATATTTGATTTACTGGATGATATGCTGTTCTAATAGTCTGATCAAGCTGCAGGTGACAGGGGAGAATTCAAACACTCAAGGAGAAGTCAATGGAGGCTTTCCTTGGAGCAGGTTTGTCTGTTTTCTTCCACAGGTTGCAACGGGCACTTGCGCCGGCTGGAGCTGCTGTCTGGGGCTGGTCTGAGGGAAGCTCAGGGAGTCCAGAAGAGCTCAGTGGTGGATGGTGGTTGCAGGTGAGCAGCTGGAGGCTGTAGTGAGTTGGCGTCACCTGGGTTTAGTGGAGAAACAAAAGGAGCGGGGAAGAGCAGAGGAAGTATAGAGAAAGTTTGCTAAGTGACCTCGGGCTTGAGCTCTTGCTGTTTTCTCCACATCTTGCTCGTGCGCTCTTTGCTGATCATCTTCTCATGAGCAAGCTACTGTGATCGTTGAAGCAACCATCCCTTGCTGAAGCACTTGGGGGAAAGAACAAGAGGCTTTGAGTCCAACAGCGAGAAGACACAAAGAAAGGGTTCTTGCGTGAGATCGTCGCTGGGTGGAGCTCGGAGGAAGCTTGCTGTGTTCTTGTCTTTGCTAAGTGCTAAGTAAGATCTTTCTTGTGTTTCATTGTGCTTAAACTATATCCTTGATTAAAACGCTGTGGAGAGGTTTCTCCACCGAGATGGAGGTTGCTTTCTATCCGGTGTTCACCAGGGCTTGATCTGCCGACGATCAAGGGATCTCCCACCTTACGGGCACGCCAAGGAGTAGGGGCAAGTTATCCCTGAACCTTGTAAACCCTCCTTATTAGCGATCTTGCTAGTTGTGTTTGTTTGCTTTCGTTTTCTGTTGTTTTTCTGCATACTCTGTGTTTTCTTCTTCCGCTATGCTACTGATAAATCTAAGTACAGAAATTCGGTAAGTGACAAAGTCCAAGTATTTGGCTATATTCACCCCCCTCTCTAGCCATCTGGGTTCCATCAACTGGTATCAGAGCTTGGTGCTCTGTTTTTGCGGATTAACAACCGAGAGGTATCATCCATGGCTTTGAGAGAAGGTTTCTCCACCACCCGACCTCCCTTCTTTGCTGGCGCTGACTTTCAATATTGGAGATCAAAGATGGAGTACTATCTTAAGATGGATATCAACACATGGTTCGCTGTGAAGGAGGGCGTCACCCCTCCAAAGGATGATGAAGGTAAAGAACTTGAATCGTGGCGTGGATAGCCGAACAAACTCGGAAGAGCGAAGCTGACGCGAAGGCGGTTGTCACTCTACAATGCGGCATGAACAAAGACCAACTCATCAAGGTTGGTCCATTCACAAGTGCAAAAGACTTGTCGAACAAGCTCATCGAACTCCATGAGGGCACCCAAGATTCAAGAATCGCCAAGAGGGGCTTGTTCCTCAATCAACTTCAAAATCTCTCCATGAAGGAGAATGAAACGGTAAGTGAGTTACATAGCCGGTTCAAGGAAGCCCTCAATGGGCTTCATTCGATTGATGAAAAGGTCGAGAATCGTGACCTTGTGAGGTATGTGCTAAAAGCATTTCCAAGGAATGCTTTGTAGTCATCCATGGTGGATGCCTACAAAGTTTCCAAGGATCTATCAATTGTTAAGTTAGATGATTTATTTTGTGAAATGGAATTGCATGAAATGGCTAACAAAGGCCCCAAGGAGAAGGGGATTGCCTTAGTTGCAGGGGACCGATCCAATAAGAAGAAGAAGGAGAAGAAGAAGGAGAAGGAAGTCTCTTCATCTTCATCCTCTTTCGAATCCGAGTCTGATTCTGAGGAAGATGGCAGCGGCTCTTCTTCCTCGGAGATGGCGAACTTTGTACGAAGGATGATGAGAAGAGGTCGACGCTTCAAGGGTAAAGGCAATCCTAGTGAAGCTAAACTTGATAAGACTAATGCTTCTTGCTATGAGTGTGGTAGGAGAGGGCATTTCAAGAATGAATGCCCAAAGCTAAAGAAGAAGGAGGAGAAATCCAAAAAGAAAGAAGAAAAATCCAAGAAGAAGAAGAAGGCTTTGAAGGCCACTTGGGATGAATCCTCCTAAAGCTCATCCGATGAAGAGAAAGAGGAGAAGAGCACAAGGCATGCGACACTCATGGCTCTTGGAGAGGAGAGCAGTGAGGAATCCTCCAACTCCTCAATCGCGGCTTCATCATCTTTAGATGATGAAGAGGTAACTTCTCCCGAACTTGAGAAATGTTATAGAGCAATTGCATGCTTAACCAATATGCTAAAGAAGTCAAAAAATAAAGTTAAATCATTACAATTAGAGATTGAACAATTGAAAGCATCTAGGGATGATAATATAGATGACTTTCATGTTGAATTGTTAGAAGATGAGATTAAGTCATTGAAACTTGAGGTTGAAAATTTGAAATCCTCTAAGGTTGAGGATGTAGATGATTTGCATGATGACTTGCTAGTAGATGAAAACAAATCATTGAAGAGCGAAGTTGAGAAACTCAAGAATATTCTTGAGAAGTTCTCAACTAGCTCTAAGACTCTAGACATGATCTTGAATGCCCAAAAGGCAGTCTACAATAGGGCCGGTATTGGTTACCGACCCAAAGAACCCTCATTTGTGTCTTTGATGTCTAGGACTGATATGAGACAATCTAGGACACCAAGGTTCAAATGAAAGTTGTCAAGGCATGGGCGCCTAAGACTTGTTTAGTAGGTGCTTTAGGTCCCAAGGTTTGGGTACCTAAAACTTCTATTTTTCGAATTGTGTAGCTTATGATTGAGGGGGAGCATCATCAACTTGGTTCGTTGATAGTGGGTGCTCCAAACACATGACCGGGGATAGATCATTGTTTACCACACTTCACAAGAAGAGTAGAGGTAACGTTTCATTTGGTAACAATGGTAGTCTTAAGGTCATAGGAATAGGAGACATTCAAATATCCGAATGTCTTAGGATTTCAAATGTCCTTCTAGTCAAGGGGATGACATTTAATCTCCTAAGTGTCAGTCAATTGTGTGACACGGGTTACACAATTGATTTTCAACCGAACAATGTCTAGTTAGACAACATGACACCTTGGACACGGTACTAGTAGGAACAAGAGTAGACAATATTTATCAAGTTTCATTTAAAAGTGCTACTAATGCTTTTGCTAAGTGTTTCATGTCAAAAGAAGAAGAGTCCACTCTTTGGCACCGGAGGCTAGCACATATTAACATGAAGAACATCCGGAAGTTGGCCAACAAGGGATTAGTTCGTGGCATACCAAGCATCAAGTATGAAAAAGGCAAACTTTGCGATGCATGTCAAATGGGTAAGGAAACAAAATCTGCACATAAAGGTAAAAGCATTGTAAGTACATCTACCACTTTAGATTTACTTCACATCGATCTATTTGACTGTAGCACTATCATATCATTGAATGGAAGTAGATATTGCTTTGTTATTATTGATGATTATACTAGATATACATGGACTTATTTTCTAAAATATAAGGACCAAACCTTAGACGTTTTACTTTCTTTTGTAGAAGGGTTGAAAATGAAAAATCATCAACAATTAAGTCAATTAGAAGTGATCATGGAGGTGAATTTCAAAATCAACAGTTTTTAGAATTCTGTCAAGATGGAGGTTATAGACACGAGTTCTCCACACCTAGAACACCACAACAAAATGGTGTTGTAGAGAGGAAGAACCATGTTCTACAAGAAGCTGCACGGAGCATGCTTAATGAGTACTCACTCCCGAGTTACTTATGGGCTGAAGCTGTAAATACAGCTTGCTATGTGCAAAACCGAGTCCTCATCCATAAGTTCTTAGGGAAGACTCCCCATGAACTTTGGTTTGGGAAACCATCTACGGTTAAACATCTTAGGGTGTTTGGTTGTAAGGTGTTCATCCTAAACACCAAGGACCACCTTGGAAAGTTCACGGCAATGGCTGATGAAGGGATACTAGTCGGGTATTCCCTCATTAGCAAAGCCTATCGAGTCTACAACAAGAAGTCTAGATTGGTTGAAGAGTCTTCTAATGTTGTCTTTGAAGAAATTCTGAAAGTCAATGGTCAACTAGAAGATGAAGTCCAATTCGAACTTAGGAGACTAAATTTGAATGAAAATCCAAATATTGTTGATGGTGATGAGTCTGATGATGGTGAACCTAGAAAATCCATAAATCAGCCGGATCGTGAGGTTGAGCTTGTGTCTAGTGAACTCATTCAAGAAGCACCACCAACACCTAGGCAAACTAGATTAGCCTCTAGTCATCCCCAAGACCAAATTGTTGGAGACATCCACCATGGGATTAGGACTAGATCATTCTTTAGAAATGAGGCTAATGAAGTTGCTTTAATTTCCGAAATTGAACCTAGAAAAATTGATGAAGCATTAAATGATCCCGATTGGATCATTGCAATGCAAGATAAACTAGGTCAATTCGAAAGGAGTCAAGTTTGAGACTTAGTCCCTAGACCTAAGAAGACCACCATCATTAGAACAAAATGAGTCTTCAAGAATAAATTAAATCATAAGGGAGAAATCATTAGAAACAAGCCATGCTTAGTAGCCAAGGGCTATAGTCAAGTTGAAGGCCTTGATTATGATGAGACCTATGCTCCCGTGGTACGATTAGAGTCCATCCAATTGATGCTTGCATTTGCAGCACATCGAGGTTTCAAGTTATATCAAATGTATGCCAAATCGGCCTTTTTAAATGGTTTAATTAGAGAAGAGGTCTATGTCGAACAACCTCCGGGGTTTGAGAGTACCGAATTTCCAAACCACGTATTTAAGCTCAAAAAGGCACTTTATGGCCTTAAACAAGCACCCCGAGCTTGGTATGAGCGGTTGTCGACATTCTTAATTGAGAAGGGCTTTGTTAGAGGACAAATAGACCCTACACTATTTCTACGTAGAGTTGGTGACAATATTTTTGTAGCCCAAGTATATGTCGATGACATAATTTGTGGCTCAAATGACAAGGGCTATTTGAATGAATTCATTGGACACATGGAAAGTGAATTTGAAATGAGTCTAGTGGGAGAGTTGACTTTCTTCCTTGGACTTGAAATCAAGTAAACTCGTGATGGAATCCATGTGCACCAATCGAAATATACTCAAGAGATGCTTCGAAAATTCAATATGAGTGATTCAAAAGAGGTAACCACTCCCATGGCTACAAACACAAGATTAGACAATGTTGAGATTGGTAAACCCGTTGATTTGACTCAATATCGAAGTATGATAGGGAATTTGCTATACCTCACAGCTAGTCGACCTGATATTCTTTTCGCTATGGGTATGTGCACAAGGTATCAAGTTTGTGCCATGGAATCTCATTTAATCGCTGTTAAGAGGATTTTGAGATATCTTAAAGGCACAATCGGAGTCGGTCTTTGGTACCCCCGTACCGAATCTTTTGATCTAATTGGCTATATCGATTCTGACTACACTGGATGTAATTTGGATCGGAAAAGCACAAGTGGGGGTTGCCAATTTCAAGGATCCTCTTTAGTAAGTTGGTCAAGCCGGAAGCAACATTGTGTTGCTCTCTCCACGACCGAGGCAGAATATATTGCTATGGGAGAGAGTGTATCACAATTGTTATGGATGATATATACATTAGAGGACTATGGATTGAGCTATAAAGGTGTTCAAGTGTTGTGTGACAACATTAGCACAATTAACCTAACCAGGAATCCAGTCCATCATTCTAGGACCAAACATATTGAAGTATGTCACCACTTCATTAGGGATCATGTTGCTAGGGGAGATATTGTACTCTCACATGTAGAGTCCAAGTCAAACCTCGCTGACATTTTCACTAAACCACTCCCCGAAAATGAATTTAGTTTCTTAAGAAGGGAGTTGGGAATGTGTCGCGCTTCATAGTTTTCGAAATGCATTCAAAACCCTCTATGATTATTTCGAAATTGTTAGGATACAATTGGGTAACTTTGGGGACATCTCACACAAACTATAAGGTTTACCAAAACATTTTTGTTTGCTAGGAATGGGGTGAGATGTTAGGATTAACTCAATTTCTCAAAATGTCAATGCATCCCTTGAGGAATTAAGTTGACAAGATAAAAATCACTTCGGTGACCAAGTATGGGGAAAACCAATGCATAACATATGTGTATTTGGCTCCATGATCATACTTGGACATTCCAATCAAGGAAACTTGATTGGAAACCTGATTTTGACACAACCTTGATTGAAATTGTTTGAGTGATTGTTGATTGAGTTTGACTCCACTTGGGTGGAGCAAAGTGATTTGTTTGGACCATAAGGACCTTTGATCCTTGTTCAGGGATCATTTATAGTCAAGGGATCACTTCCAAGATTGATATCTTTCATCAAATCCCCTCAGAAAACGTGTCAAAGTCTGAAACTGAAATTTTAGATCGTATCTGGGAGTTTCAGGAACCCTGATCGGTCACTGGACCGATCAGGCTTAGGGATGATCGATCCCCGGACTGATCTGGCTCTACCCTATAACGATCGGTCACAGACCGATCAAAGGGGTCAGCAGAGACTTGGCGAACTCTCGGCTAAACTTTCTCTGCTAGCCTGGATCGGTCCCCAGACCGATCTGGCATCTTGTGGTGATCGGTCCAGAGACCGATCAGGAGGGCTTCTCGAATATCATCCGACCCTACTATTCGTTTCCTGATCGGTCATCCAATCGATCAGGAGCCTGTCTGATCGGTCACCCCGATCGATCAGGACTAGGCCAGTCCGATTAGGCCAGAGCCTGATCGGTCTGGGCGCTCTCAGATCGAATGATGATCCGTTCAATCGCATTTAAGTCTGGTTGGAGGACCGATCCACCAACCGATTAACTCCTCCAAAAACCTCATCTTCCAAGCCCTAGCGCCGAAAACCCTTCCTTGCGCATCTATCTGCTATGCGTGAGTCCTCTTCCTCCCTCTCCCTTATGTGCGAGTTCCTGTGAAGATCTCTACGAGCTCTTCTCTGGTCTTGGCAATTTCTCTACTTGCTCAAGATTTCTGCACGTCTGTCTTGCGCTGAGGGCTTTCTTCTGTGCGAGCTCCTCTTCAAACTTTCAAGATTCTTTCAATGGCACCAAAGTGGGTTTTTGGTTTAGTTTTCTTGCAAATCGGTTCATAGTATATGTATTTGCGCTAATCATGGTCTCTATTTTGATGTTCCTGTTTTTGGTCGTAACCCATCGTTGCCATGTCCCATCTTTGATCGATGTTACCTTATACTTACTTGATTACTTCTCCTATGATTAAATCTGGTGTCTTTGATTGACTCTATCTTCATATGATCATGTCTTACCTTATGTTCTTTTGATTATTGTGTTGTGATCAAATCTTGGGTCTATGATTCAACCCATGTTTTTGTGATCAAATCACTCTTGCTCAATTAGTTTAACCTATGTGTGATCAATTCTTGAAATCTTTAGAAAATCATCTAAGGGAAAGGAACCCATAGAGGGCAGCTCAAAGGGCAAAGGCCCTTCATCATCTACACCTCCTTCGGGACCTCCTCCACCTCCACACACTAGATTTCAAAACATTCATTATGCTCTAAATTTTCTATGGCACAACTTCAAACTGATGCCATGTCAGACTGTGAATCAAACCTTTATCTATGAATATTGTCCAACAGTTCAGATAATAATTGACCATTATAATCTTCAATCCATTCTATACCTTGAGGGGCCAATCAACCTTGATTTGGTCTCTGAATTCTATAACAACATGGTCAGTGGGGAGGGTACGGGGTGGAAAACCCGTGTTGCTAGTGTAGACCTTGATTTTAATCGTTCTATTTTCACTGATTTTCTTGGCTGTCGCCGTTCAGAAAATGATTTTTCTCTCTACCCTTATCTTCCTGATCCTCTTCCGATTCCCTTTGATGGAGCCACTCCTGATTCCATCTACAAGTATTTTCTAGGCCATCCCAGGCCAAGGGATTCCGGTGAGCGCACCCGTGATTTTTCCACATTTCCTGCTCTTCGCCTTTCCCCTATTGATTATATTCTGTTTAAGATCATCACGAATTGTCTCCTCCCGACTACTTCGAAACATCTAGATGAGATTCACCCGTTCCACTGCTTGATGCTCTACGGGATGCATCAGCAGTTAGACTTTGACCCAGTGGCTTCAGTCTATTTCTCCATCATTGTCCACAGTCTGATGTACGGCCAGATAGTCTACATGCCGTTTGGCCACATCATTACTGCTTGGCTGCAGTCCGTAGGTATCGATGTATCACAGGGCCGCATTGTGCCCATGGTTCGACAGGACTGCCGCCTGGATCGTCGCATGCTCGCTCAGTCCGGCAATGTTGTCGGGCCGCAGGGGCTAAGGTGGAAGAATCGAAGACGAGTGGGGGAGGTACCAGGAGTAGTCCTTGATCGGGAGCCGCCCGCTGATGCTGAGGATTATGATGAGTGGGCTACTGATTTACGCTGGCAGGTTGCGGAGTTAGAGCAGTTGATGCAGCGCGAGCTACATATTTTCGAGCTCTGGCACTAGGAGGTCAACTCGGAGTTTTAGTCTTTCGATCACCGGATCAACGTTCTTGCATCTGATGTCTCTGAGATCAGCTCACGACAGGACACATGGTATGAGGAGTGGTATCATCATACGTTTCCTGGTGATGCGTCCCCCAGCATCCCTCCGCCAGGGGATGTTATATATATTTCTGATTCTTCGGACGATGACCACGCGGGGGATTGATGACATTGACTGTTATGATGTGTGTCATATTTGATTGTGTTCAGTGCTTTTGAGGTGTCCTGACTTTGGCTAAATGATGCATCTGATATTTTGCATGTATGTCTTATTTGCCCTATCATGCTTAGGATATTGGCTTATATATGTTTACATGATTATTATCTATCTATATGCCTCATTCTATTTTGCTATGTTGATGTTTTTGATGCCATGCTCATATGATACATATGCTTGTTTTGCCATGCTCTATTTTTGCCATATGTGTTCATATGTGTTTTCAAAAATCAATCATACCTTTATTGTTTTGGAATACCCCTAGGGTTGAGGGGGAGTTTGGTCAAAC
>JAGFNQ010000537.1:0-258293 GCA_024364735.1 Boesenbergia rotunda
AAAGCATACGAAACATCTGGACGAGTACATAGCATGGCGTACATGATAGACCCTATAGCGGATGCATAAGGGATCTGATCCATACGGTCTCTCTCCTCCTTAGAAGAGGGGCATTGAGTCTTCGAAAGACTCACACCATGTGACATTGGCAGAAATCCCCTTTTGGAATTCTGCATGGCAAAACGATTAAGCACCTTGTCAACATATGTACTCTGACTTAAGCCAAGCAATCTCTTAGATCTATCTCTATTGATCTTAATGCCTAGGATGTAGGCTGCTTCACCTAAGTCTTTCATTGAGAAACAATTTCGCCGAGCCATGTCTTCACAGACTGTAGTGAAGGGATATCATTCCCAATGAGGAGTATGTCATCTACATACATGATCAGGAAGATAACTGTGCTCCCACTAACCCTCTTGTAGACACAGGGTTCATCTTCATTCTTGATGAAACCAAACGCTTTGATTGCATCATCGAATCGAAGATTCCAGCTTCGAGAAGCTTGCTTTAGCCCATAAATGGACCTTTGCAACTTACATACCTTTCCAGCATGCTCTGGATCTACAAAACCCTCAGGTTGTGTCATGTACACATCCTCGAGTAGATTCCCATTTAGGAATGCGGTTTTGACATCCATCTGCCAGATCTCGTAATCATGGTAAGCTGCAATAGCTAGCAGGATCCGAATAGACTTAAGCATCGCAACTGGGGAAAAGGTTTCATCATAGTCGATACCATGAATCTGCTTGAAACCTTTAGCTACCAATCGCCCTTTGTAGGTATGCATGAGTCCATCCATGTCAGTCTTTCTTCTAAAGACCCACTTACACCCAATGGGTTTAATCCCCTCAGGTGGATCAACCAAGGTCCATACCTAGTTAGTGTACATGGATTCCATTTCGGACCTCATGGCTTCTAGCCATTTCTCAGAATTGGGCTCATCACAGCTTCTTGATAGGATGTAGGCTCATTCAACTCAATGAGCCTCACGTCATCATGGTCAGACAAGAGAAAAGAGTATCTCTCAGGCTGACGAGGTATCCTATCAGATCTGCGAGGACGTTGGTCTACTTGAACAGTCTGTTGTTCCACAACTTCTTGTGTAACAACCTCATGATCCACAACAACTTGTGGTGCCTGTTCAATGTCCATTAAGGCCTCAGTACTATCTGCATCTTGAACTTCTTCAAGATGGATTTTACTCCCACTAGTCCTTCTAGAAATAAACTCCTTTTCTAGAAAAACACCATTTCTAGCGACAAACACTTTGCCTTGTGTGGGATTGTAAAAATAATATCCCTTTTGTTTCCTTGGGATATCCTACAAAGTAGCACTTATCATATTTGGGTCCTAGTTTATCTGAGACTTGACGTCGAATGTAAGCCTCACAACCCCAAATCCTCATAAAAGACATCGTGGGACTCTTCCCAGTCCATATCGTATATGGTGTCTTTATAACAGCCTTTGATGGAGCTCGGTTAAGTGTGAAAAGAGCTGTCTCTAGAGCGAAACCCCAGAAGGAAGTAGGAAGATCCGTCTGACTCATCATCGATCGTACCATATCTAATAGAGTACAATTTCTCCGCTCGGACACACCATTCCACTGTGGTGTTCCAGGTGGAGTGAGTTGGGATATGATCCCACACTCTGCTAGATGGTCACGAAACTCTTGGCTAAGGTATTCACCACCTCGATCTGATCGAAGCATCTTAATACTTTTGCCAAGTTGGTTTTGTACTTCACTCTTGAATTCTATGAACTTTTCAAAGGATTCTGACTTGTGTTTCATGAGATACACATAGCCATACCTACTTATATCATCAGTGAAAGTGATGAAGTATTGATAGCCTCCTCTAGTTGCGACATTGAAAGGGTCACATACATCAGTATGTATGAGTCCTAACAACTCTGTCGCTCTTTCGCCGTGTCCACTAAATGGAGTCTTGGTCATCTTGCCTAAAAGACAAGATTCACATGTCTCATATGATTCAAAATCAAATGAGTCCAGTAATCCATCCTTATGGAGCTGGGATATGCGACTCTCATTTATATGTCCTAAGCGACAATGCCAGAGATATGCTTGGTTCAAATCATTTGGTTTGAACCGTTTGGTATTTATATTATAGATTGGGTTATCTAGATCTAGAAGATAGAGTCCATTTATCAATGGTGCATTACAATAGAACATATCATTTAGTATTATAGAACAACATTTGTTCTTTATGGTAAATGAAAACCCTTTCTTGTCCAAACAAGATACTGAAATAATGTTCTTAGTTAATGCAGGTACATAAAAGCACTCTTCTAGTTCTAGGATAAGCCCAGTGGGCAAAGACAAGAAATATGTTCCTACAGCAATAGCAGCAACTCTTGGTCCGTTGCCTACTCGTAGGTCCACTTCTCCCTTGGTCAATGATCTAGCTCTTTGAAGGCCCTGCACATTAGTACAAATGTGAGAAGCATATCCGGTATCTAATACCCAAGAAGAGGAGATAGATAGATTGACTTCTATAACAAAAATACCTGAGGCAGAAGTCTCACTTTTATTCTTCTTTGCTTCCTCCAGGTAGAGTTTACAATTCCTCTTCCAATGTCCGGTCTCACCACAATGGAAGCAGGTCCCTTCCTTAGGCACTTTACCTTTGGCTTTGGATGTAGTAGAATTGGCCTTGCCTTTGGCATGGGTCTTACCCTTGCCTTTAGGCTTCCATTTTCCTTTGCCTTTGTTAACCATCAGTACATTACTGGTCTTGGCTTTCTTGAGATTGGGCTTAGCAGTTCTCAACATGTTGAGCATCTCATGTAAAGCCTTATCAATTTCATTCATGTTGTAGTTCATGACAAATTGATTATAACCCTCCGGCAACAATTGCAGGATAAGGTCTGTTGCCAATTCTTGGCCCAGTGGGAATCCTAGTCTTTCAAGGTTCTCCACATACCCAATTATCTTGAGTACGTGAGTTCCTACAAGAGTTCCCTCTTGCATCTTGCATGCAAATAGGGCTTTGGACACCTCAAAACGCTCGTGCCTAGCTTGCCCTTGATATAGTTGTTTTAGATGCTCAATCATATCATGTGCATTCATGTTCTCGTGTTGCTTCTGAAGCTCAGAGTTCATGGTGGCAACCATTAGGCATGATACATCCAATGCATCATCCTGATGCTTCTTGTAAGCATCTTTTTCAGCACGGGTGGCGGTAGCGACGGGTGCTTCTAGAAGGGGTTGCTCTAGAACGTACAGTTTACGTTCTTGTTTGAGGACTATCCTCAAGTTCCTATACCAGTCCAGGAAATTAGCTCCGTTGAGTTTGTCCTTCTCAAGGACAGATCGCAGAGAGAGTGTGTTCGACATATTAGATGACATGGTGATCTACAACAACACAACATGCAGAAATAAGTATCATATCTAGATCATTTAATTAGGCCTTTAATTAAATGATGCTCCCACTAAATCGTAGAGCTTTTGTAGTGGCTAGTCATGGATGTAGGCAAACATACTTTGCTCACACTACTAGCTCCAAACCAAACAGCGACTACATTTATGTGGGACAAGATCCAAATTATACTTCATCTTGAGTTAGCTTTGGCTAATCGCCCAAGACTCGGTACAATTAGGTAGGTAAAATTTTACCAATTACATCGTATGCAACTCTTGAAAAAGGGTTAAGATTCACATTACACATTATCTTGAGTTAGCTTTGGCTAATCGCCCAAGACTTAGTATAATTTTTCTTCTTACCCAATTTTCCCAATTTTTGGGATATGCCTCTATGTTTCTCAATCCAATTGAGATGACTTAGTTAAGTCTCACCCAAAGTTTGATAGCGGGACATCACAATTGTCCACTCGCACTCTACCAAGATAAAATGCGTTGCTTTGCTTTGGCAAACCCAACAACAAATGATCGAGGTAGTTTATGAGTACCGAACCTTGGTAGGCATATTGAGTTGACTTAATTAAGATTAATGTAACGCCCGCTTTTTTTTTTCCTAAAGCGGTGTTACGTTAACATACTTAGGGCATGTAGACATCATAATGCAGCGGAAACCTTTAACTTACTCCTACATGCACTTACTACCATTTCTAGCACCATAACATGGGAACTTAGCGTAGTAACTTTATACTTAGCATCATATCATACTTAGCATCATGTCATTCGTAGCATCATGTCATACTTAGTATCATGTCATAGAGTCATACTTAAACACATAACAGTAAAGATAAAGTTCTATCATGAGACGAGCAACCATATTGCTCCTTGGCCAAGTCACTATCACACACATTCTTTGATGCCCTCCTGCTGCTTCCTTACTGTCCCCTTGCGTGATCTGCGGTATAAGGAAATAAGACTATAAGCACACAGGCTTAGTAAGACTCTTTCGTACCCACTAAACCCATTCATCATTCAATCATGAGCATATAAGACATTAGCATACTTAGTGCTTTACTTAGAACATAAGCCTTTTCATCACTTAGCACACCTTCGTCATGACATAAGCATAACTTCATCACATTCATAGCATGGCATAAACATATCCATAAGCACATTCATGGCATGGCACGATACTTGGCATAGACATAAACATCGTAAACATTCATAGCATGGTATAGTGCTTGGCGTAAACATAGACATAATACACATAATCTCTTAAACATTCTTAGCATAGCATGAACCTAAATAAAATCATGGCGTCCTAACTCAGCTTAACATAATTAAATCATGGTATCAGGAATTATTATGGACATAATTATAATCATGACGTTCTAACTTAGCATAAATATAATTAAATCATGGCATCCTAAACTAGCATGAACATAAATAAATCATGGCATTCTAACTTAACATAAAACTAGTTAAATCATGGCATCCTAAACTAACATGAACATAAATAAATCATGGCATCCTAAACTAGCATGTACATAAATAAATCATGGCATCCTAAACTAGCATGAACATAAGTAAATCATGACATTCTAGACTAGCATGAACACAATCAAATCATGGCATCATATATTAACACGAAACATAAACAAAATCATTTGCATAAACATATCTTGCATAAACTTACTTTGCATAATATTCTTATCATAAATATAATGCATAACATGGATGGATGCATGTGGCAATTGCATATATATATATATAATATATATATATATATATATATATATATATATATATATATATATATATATATATATATATATATATATATATATATATATATATATAGATGCTTAATCTTTAAAAACATGCTTTTAAAATATCATAACATTCATTGGGCCCTGGCTTGTACCACATTCATTCATCATATGCGCGCATCCCTAAGTAAATACGAGGTAGCTAATCTCGACCTACTAGGGTAAGGACAGCTTCATCGGTAGTCCCGAACCGTAAGGACAGCATCATCGGTAGTCCCGAACCGTGGACAGCATCATCGGTAGTCCAGAACCGTGGACCTTACTTAGGTCCGGTACAAGCCCATAAAATAAAATATAATGCTTTCACATGCTTTCATTCATCATCATTCATTCATCATACTTGTCATTCATCATCATTCATTCGTCATACGTGTCATTCATCATCATTCATTCATCATACTTCACATCATCGTTATGCCCTAAAGGCATGTACTTTAACCTCATTCATAAGACATGGCATACTTACATCTTATTCATAAAACATGGCATATCCTTCATAAACATGGCATATCATTCATAAACATGGCATATCATTCATAAGACATGGCATATTTACATATTATTCACAAATCATGGCACATGTCTAAACATCTATGACTTAACATATAATTCATGACATACAAACTAAGGGTTTAGTTAACATAGAACTTCTTCCATCTTACTAAGCATCTTTGGAGATTTAACCCAACCCTAGCCCTAGGTTATGTCCTTGGCCGAAAGTCCCCAAGGAACCCTAGGTCCATGAAACTTCACATAACCTCCCAACTAACATCCCATACATACATACTAGGCCATAGGGAACATTTAATCCCATACTTAAGGCCAACCCTAATCCTTTAACCCTAAACTTGCTCTTGGCCGAAACTTCAAGGCCATGGGGGTATGGAAAAATTCCATTAAAACCCCAAATCAATTGCTTAAGCATCAACCATACCTTACCATAGGGTCATTGGGGCCCTTACTTGAAATAAGTCCTAACTTCCCACCCTATTAGGGTACTTGGCCAAAACCTATAGGGTCTCAAAGCTATGTGAACCATTCACATAATCACCCTCTATCTCTCTTATATCATGTTAATACATCAAACACATGCTTGGGGTTTTAGACCCAACTCCACCCATGGGGTCTTGTTGTTGGCCGAAACCCTAGGGTATCCTAGGGTGCCCCAAAAATTCCCAAAAATTATATTTAACCTCTAAACATCATAAGGGAACATTAAATAATATTATAAAGATTTTTGGCATAATTATAGACTTTAAAATCATGGTGGCCGAAACCCTCCATCCTAGGGTTCTTGGTTTTGCTCCTTTCATGTTGGCCGAAACCCTAGGGTGTCCTAGGGTACTCTAAAAATTCCCAAAAATTGTAATTAACCTCTACACATCATAAGGGAACATTAAATAACATTATCATGATTTTTAGCATAATTATAGACCTGTAAATCATGGTGGCCGAAACCCTTAAACTTAGGGTTCTTAGTTTTGTTTCTTTCATGTTGGCCGAAACCCTAGGGTGTCCTAGGGTGCTCCAAAAATTCCCAAAAATTATACTTAACCTCTACACATCATAAGGGAACATTAAATAACATTATCATGATTTTTAGCATAATTATAGACCTGTAAATCATGGGGGCTGAAACCCTTAAACTTAAGGTTCTTAGTTTTGTTTCTTTCATGTTGGCCGAAACCCTAGGGTGTCCTAGGGTACTCCAAAAATTCCCAAAAATTGTACTTAACCTCTACACATCATAAGGGAACATTAAATAACATTATCATGATTTTTAGCATAATTATAGACCTGTAAAACATGGTGGCCGAAACCCTTAAGCATGAGGGTCTTGGTTTTCTTTCCTTTCAACATCAAATTCGAAAACTAACCAATATATCATGCTAAAAATCATGGAAATCATAGGTAACTATTATACCACAGGAGAGGGAGTCTTACTTTGGGGTTTCTTGATTTTTAGACCTTAGATGGGAAGAAGAAGGAAGACTTGTTGTCTCTTGATCACCCCTAGCCTTGGAACCTTAGGAAACCTTTAGATCTTGGTGGTAGGACCTTCTTGTGGAGTTTTCCCAAGGAAAAATCTCCCTTGTTGATTTCGTCTAGGATGAGAAAGAAGGAGGAAGAGAATGCAATTGATGGAGAGAAGAGAATAACTCCCAAAACTCCCCTCTTTATAACCCATTAAGGTGGTGAATGAAGAGTCTCTCCATGACTCTTCATCTTTATCTTAATCTCAACTTATATCCACTTCATTTCCTCATAGAAATCCCTTGCTAGGTGAGTTGGTTAAGGTTTACATGGTTGTACAAGAGGTCCAAGGTTCAATCCTTGGCTCATGCACCTTTATTTTTATTTTATTTTCATTTCATTTATTTTATTATTTTTTTATTTCCTAAATTCCGAAAATCCCCCTAAAATCACCCATAATTATGCCAATATTCCTAAATAAAATTCTTTTATATTTATATTAATTTTACCTAATTTATATTAATTTTACCTAATTAATACCCATTTTTGGAGCCCATTTAAAGCTCATTAGTACCTAGTTTTCCTCAATTTAAATGAGAAAATATGGATTTCTAGGCCCAATTTTACATAATTATTTCTGGGCCCCTCGGAAAATTATCTAGACATGCTCAATATTTTAAGAAAATATTAAGAGAATTTTCCGGGTCGTTACAATTAACATCTAAGCATGCATCACATACACACACATAGCATATATCATTATATAAGCAAGGAAATGTGACATGGTTATGGCCAGTATACTACGATCTTCTCAAGCCAATGAGAAGATCGATGGTCAACCTAAGGATAACTTCTTCTCCAAGAGCATCCTCCGGACATCATGTGTGGTTGGCATCTTCCTTGTAACTTCATTCTTCAATGGACACTCCATTCCTCTTTTGTACATTACAATGTTGGAAAACTCGAGTTACATTCGAGTCTAAATCTAATTTTACAATTAGGAAGAATAGATACAAGGCACGACACGCAGGCCGTATTATGAATTACAATATGCACACACACACATACATCCAATCACATTGGGGTTAAGGCCATAACCATTCGCCATGTCATCATTTATACACAATAGATTTAGGACATTGATTTTATTATGAGTGCAATATAAAAATCGCTCAAGAGTAGAAACTCCGTTGGTGCATTCTTGCGACAAAATTGCACAATCTGTTCACAACAGATTGACACAACTTTATCAACATTAACACCAAAGGTTATAATATTTTGTCAAGAGCGATCAGACTATAGCACGCTATCATATGAATGATGATGTTATAGCCTTTTAGTTTGATCAACACAAACTTTTGCGTAATGACAAAATATTCACACTATTATATGCAACCCATAAAAAAAAATTGTCCTACTTTTATATCACATATAAAAGTGCATAAAACTTCATACGATCTTTCGCAGGTGGCTCTGATACCACTGTTGGGATCTTCAGGTGACATAAACACAAAATCGCAGTGGAAACAAGATCCCTCGAGCGATCCATGCGAAAGAAAAACTCGTACGAAATCATCTATCTAATAGATCTATCTAAAGTGTATACCTTTGGAGCGTGCCCTTACGTTTATCCCGCTCGTCCAAGCGCCGCCAGATCTCTTGCACGTTCAAGTGTCCGTGCCTCTATTCGTATCCACATGAACACGATATCACTACTTCGGAGAAGAACTACCTTAGTTGTGCTAGCAACTTGAGGTAGTTCACAAAACACCAAGAACCCAAGATGTGGGTTTCGGCCAAGATGGAGAAGAGAAGGAAGAGGGGAAAGAAAATGAGAAGTTATCTTCCAAATGACAAGGGACAAACTCTTTTATACTCATATCAAGAGGAGTTTTTGCCTTTTAAACTTCCCTTCATTAAACATTTTAATGTAACTCTCTAACTTTTCATGTAACTCTCTAATGGTGAGAAACTCTCCATCTTCCTCTCTTATTAATTCATTAAACATTTTAATGAATTAATATTTCATCCAAATGTGGTTGAGTCTAATCTAAATGAGTTTAACTCAAATTAGATCTCAATCCATAATCCAATTGGATTCACTTGAGTCTAACTCAATTAATCCAATTCCGATTAAATCTTAGCCAAACCAAGATAAATTAATCTCCGAAGCATCGTGTCCTTAGTGTGTGACCCAATAGGCTCTCGTAACGTTAGCAATGTGTCTAAACTAATTTAGACACAAAAGTAATGAGCGGCATCTAGCAATGCATCAATGCTACCCAAGTAACAAGAAAGTCGAGATCCGACTTAACCTCCGTGACTATGGCAATGTATGACCTTGTCCTTCTATCCTCGATATCTAGATTGACCAATGAGGCATAGACCGTGTCATCCTCGATCAATCTTTGTGTTTCTTGATCCCCGAGTAGACTCACTCAAACAATTGAGCTTAATATCTCATATTGACTCAATTGAGCATGGCCATGCGTTTTAGCAGTCCTACTCGATCAAGGGGCCCACAGATATCACTCCCGTCATATGGGAGAGATAGATCCCATCTACATCACTCACATCCCTCCGCATAATTCATTACATACCCAGTGATCGCCTTTATAGTCCACCCTGTTACGGGTGACGTTTGACGATACCAAAGTACATAACTCCTTATGTAGGGAATCGTAGTGACTTCAGGTCTAAGGACTATTCATACCAATAGTCACATGAGAATGTTTATGACACTCATATGACAATCTATGAAACTTTCTCATAGCGGGTCATTCAGTACACATTCTCTAATGTATACTCATGTGTCAATTTGATATCACATATCCATGACTTGTGAGCTCAAGTTATCAGTTGACCTACATGCTAGTCTCCATATATTAATATTGTCCTTGAATATTAATACTTGACTATGAATGGTTTAGAGTAGTGTTCTCTACATCATCTCACTATCGATTCAACCAATCGATATAATGTAGATAAGAACCTACTACCCAAGGACATTATTATACTTAGTTATTTGGCACAAATACAAAGTAAGTATAATAACTAAACATGTCTTTATTAATAATAGAATATGATACAAAATGTCCCTAGTCAATCATCATATAATTGGCTCTAGGGCTCCTACTAACAATTGCTACTTTATGGAACCTAGAAATATCTTAGATGGATGTAAAGACGACCTTTCTAAACAGAGATTTAGAAGAGGAGATTTATATGGAGCAACCTGAGGAGTTTTCTATGCCAGGACAGAATAACCAGGTTTACAAATTGGCGAAGTCTTTATACGGCTTGAAACAAGCTCCAAAGCAGTGGCATAAAAAATTTGATAATGTCATGCAAGAAGGTGGATTCAAAATCAATGAATGTGATAAATGTATCTACATGAAAGCCACAGAAGATGACTTTGTCATTTTGTAATTATATGTAGATGACATACTTATCATTGGGAGTAATGATAAGATAATCAAATCCATGAAAGATATGTTGAACTCAAGATTTGACATGAAATACATGGGCCTAGCTGATGTGTTTCTAAAAATCAAAATTCTTAGAACAGCAAAAGGACTTGTTCTTAGTCAGTCCCATTACGTGGACAAGATTCTTGAGAAATTCGCCAATGGTGATACTGCGTTGGCACGAACGCTGATAGATACTAGCCAACATCTATCGAAAAATCGAGGAGAAAGTATCTCTCAGGTAGAGTATGCTCGGGTGATTGGAAGTCTGATGTACTTGATGAATTGTACAAGACAATACTTAGCTTATGCAGTAAGCAAACTAAGTAGATGCACGAGTAATCCCGGTGTTGAGCACTGGAAATGGATAACAAGAGTACTGAGGTACTTGAGATATACTCGTGGAAATGGATTGCACTATATGAGATATCCTGTTGTTATCGAAGGATACAACGATGCGAGTTGGATATCTGACATAAAAGACTCAAAGTCTACGAGTGAGTATGTGTTCACTCTGGGAAGTGCAGCCATTTCATGGAAATCTTCTAAGTAAACTGTAATAACCAGATCCACGATGGAGTCTGAATTTGTAGCTCTTGACAAATGTGGTGAAGAGGCTGAATGGCTACGACAATTCTTAGAAGATGTACCGAGATGGCCAAAACCCAAGCCGGCAATCTGCATACATTGTGATAGTCAATCGGCAATTGGCCGGGCACAAAGTCATTTGTATAATGGTAAGTCTAAACATATACATCGGAGACACAATACCATTAAACAACTAGTCTCAACTGGAGTTATCACTGTTGACGATGTGAAGTCAAAGGATAACTTAGCGGATCTGCTAACCAAAGAATTAAATCGAGAGTTAGTTGCAAGCTCATCAAGAAGGATGGGTTTGATGCCGATAGAAAATGTTGGTGCAAAGGAAACCCAACCTATGCAGACTGGAGATCCCAAGAACTAGGTTCAAAGGGATAACCTAACTGCACTAACAAAGGTGTTCACTGTGAGGGAACGACCCTTTGAAATAGTGAAGGATGGAGGTTAAGCATACGACTTTTAATGATTCAATAGAGTTATGTGGAAAACTCTTAAGAGATCACCTATGTGAGAAAGAAGTGGGACTGCTTCGAAGAGAATTGAAGGCATAATTCTTAGAACTTCTCGTAGAATCAGGCGTGTTCATGGCCAAGAACGAACACACTCATGAGAATTGAGGTGTATCAGGGAGAGTCTTGGGTGAGATGTGTCAATGCTTATATAAATTGCAGCACAGTTCAAGGACATCATGTCTACTGTCAGCCAGGGAGCAAATAGATCTTCACAAAGAAAGGTTCAAAGGGTGAAACATACCTGTCATATACTGGACTCAACTGCTGAATACTATCACATACCCTGTTTTCATTCATGTGGGGGATTGTTGGATATAGTGTGAATGGAAAGGGAGGAAAGAAGCTCCTTGGTGAGTGGGACTTTAGTCCCACATTAGGAGTTTCATGTGAATGGAAAGAGAGGTGGAAAATAAAGGACTCTATTATGAATGAGACTTTAGTCCCACATTGGGAGTCTTAAGGCATAATTGTTGATTTATATTGTTTCACAAGCATGTTAGTTGTGAACAAATGCAAGGGGAGAGGCTCTCTCTCACGTGTTGGTGCGTAGGGGGTGCAAATCCAGGGCCCGGATTTGTACTGAATCAAGTGGACTTGTGTGCGTGGACGACCTGCGCGCGTCGAATGTCCGTCCGGTTGGGGTAAAATTTGTCCGCAAAATTAGTAACCCTAAGACATTTGGATCTGGACGGTTAATTGATAGTAAATGACGTTAATTCGGTCATTGATTACTACGGGGTCTGAGCCTATATAAAGAGACTGTGTCCGAGAGCAAAAGATACACAGAGAAGAGATTGTCTTCCACCTCGTTCTCAACTCCTCGTGTCTTCCCCGGATAGCATTCGGATACTTCTTCAGTTCACCATGAGCAACGAGTGCTCCGTTGTGCCCGTGGTTCCGTTCTTGTATCTTGAAAGACAGACGCCCATTGGAGCATCGAAGCACCGTCGAAGGAGAACAAATCTGTTTCAAAGAAACTGCGTTACGCAGGCCTCAGCTACTGCTCGGGAGCTCGGGAGATACTGCTCGGGAGCTCGAGGGATATTGCCTGGGAGCTCGGAAGATACTGCTCGAGAGATCCTAGTCGGGAGACTCTGCTCGGGAATTCAACTCGGGAAACTGCAATCTGTATAAAAGGCAGCTCGGACAACTTAACAGTTAAGTTGAAATTATTTTGTAATTTCAATTTATTGTAAACTCTCCGAAAGGAATACATTTCCTCCAACAGTTATTTAGATGGAAGTTTGATAGTTATTATTTCTAGAAAACTTTTTTATTTTTATAAAGTTATAATTAACCGTATAAAATGAAAATTTAACTTTTTAAAATGGAAAAAATGATTTATCTATAAGTAAAATTCGAGACATTTTCATTGATTAGACTTTCTATTTATGAATATAGGCAGGAAGTTTAGTAGTTAATATTTTTAAAAACTTATATATATATATATATAATTTTATTTAGGTGGTAAATTTGGTAGTTACTACTTTTAGAAAAATTATCTATTTATATATATAGATATGTTGATACTATTTTTAGAAAACTTTTATATATGTAAAACTTATGTTGTATAACTTTGAGCACCTGTATTATAGATGGTTTAATTCTGATCACCCATCTCTATCATACATTTTTCATGGATGATGTGTGAGTTGTCACTAATACAGATGCTCACAGTTATGTAGTATATGTTGTGTAGTTGTTTGTGTATATATATCGAAAAATTTGGTAGTTACTATTTTTAAAAAACTTTTTTGTTTAATATATATATATATATATATATATATATATATATATATATATATATATATATATATATATATATATATATATATATATATTAGACAGTAAATTTGGTAGTTACTATTTTTAGAAAAAAATTATGTTTTTATATATATAGATATGTTGTTTGTGCGGGAAATTTAATAGTTACTATTTTTTAAAAAAGCTTTTTTTGTTTATATATATATAGATATGTTATTTAGGTGAAAATTTTGATAGTTAATATTTTATAGATATGTTCTATTTATTTTGTCCGGGAGCACATGTTTAATTTTTTTCCATTTTATATGCAATTGGTCATCCGATCAGCTCTAAATCGTCAAATCATATTTCCTGATCAACTTGAAAACTTTATATATATATATAGTTAAAATTTCAGGATTAGTCTGGATAAATTATAATTCTTAGCTCCGCTAGTGTATAGTATAAATATGAGTTGCATGAGTAAAATTGACAAAGTGAAGAGGCAGCTTAGAGTAAGACTAAAATTTAGATAGATTTCAAGCCCCACAAGTCATTCCAGTTAACTGAAAGAATTTTATAAAAATAATAAAAAAAAAATTAGTGGTGCTGTTTAAACTTTGTGTAATCCTGCAGTCATTTGTTTAATTATATTAACTTTGCTGAGACAAGTGGAAATCCTTCATATTCCTCCAATTCCTTCCTGAGAGAAAAAGAAATAGCTAGCCAACAAAAAGCTAGCTCTTGCACCTTTTCTTTTTCTCCTCCAACTTTTACAGTCGAATAATTCCAACGAAAGAGAAAAGAGAGACAGAACAATTCGATCCTTCTCCGTTCGAAAAATCCATAAAAACATGAACGAAAGGAAAAAAAGAAACTCAAATTAACATTTAATTCTTGGTTAACGAAATTGCTCTGGCTCTGTTCCATTAATTCGGATTATTGCATCTTTACCTTCGGTCACTTCCGCCTCTTCTGCCTTCTCCTCCTCTTCGGCATTCAGTCGAACATTTACCGAGAGCGCTCCTCGGCTCGCCACCGGCGTCGCTAGATGCGTGGGCTTCTCCTCGCCCGCCATGATCACAACTACCTTCTCCTCGTAGCACAGCGGCGGGGCCACGGGCACAGAGGAGGGCTTGACGTACAGCTCCGCGCTGGCTTCCCCGGCGTCGAGGAAACCGGAGAGCTTCCAGTATGAGCATGCGAGGATCAGGAGCGCCAAGGCGATGAGGCCTAGCATGGCAGCCAGGCCGCCGAAAAGGTAGGCCACCGGCGACTGCCATGCCGGGTGGGAGCTTCCGCCAGCCACCGCCGACCCCGCGACCGCCGCTGCCGTGGCGTTCAGAGCTGCCGCTGCTCTCATCTCACTGTTGATTTGCGTTTACCAGAGGAGAAGGAATTTAATTTATAGGAGGAGAGAAAGTGGAATGGCAACAGGTGTAATTAAAATGAAGTATTAAAATAATTAGTGGAGTTTTAATTAAATCATCAAAAATTAACATAATTTCGTTTTGCCCCATTTCTTTTAAACTTTATAACTTTACTCTTAAAATTTGAAAAACAATACATTGTTGGTTATACTTCCATCCATGAGCGATGATGAATTACACATGACTTGCATTGTAAAGATCAAAGCACTCAAGTAAAAGATAATTAAAAAAAAAAAGAAAAAAGAGTATAGGGGAAGAAAGTGATGAAGATCAAATTTAATCTTATATTCAATATTTTTCGAATAATTTTTTTTTTTATCTTGGTTCCCCAAAATGTCAAATAGGGTTGGTATAGCATAAGTTATGTGAGTTAACGCCCTATGGCATTAATTAATTGGTCACCTAGAAGCTAGGATTAACATAAAATTATCAAGGTTTGTTGCCATCAAACCTTGATAATGAGGTGATACCATTGGTGAGAGGGAATGAAATTGATGGAAATTGAATGATAATTTGTAGTGAGCCATTTCTTTTGTTTGTTTAAATTCATTAACTAAATAATATATATGTTCAAGTGAAAATGAGTTTTTGTTGTTTGACTTGTTTGAAGCACCAAGGCTATATATCCCCTCGATTCATTCTACTCATCTAGATAATTGGTCTCCTCTCCCATTAATCCATTTGACCAACTTAGTGCCCTCACGAGCTGGATCGGATGGTAAGGCATCTGATCGTTTGTTTCGAGGTCACAAGTTCGAGGGTTGTTAGTTATGCACGGGGATAAAATCCTAGTCTGTTGGTTTTAATCTCCTCGACCTCAGACGCCTCACTATATCAGTGATAATCGTGATTTATATCTCTTTAAATTTCTATAAAGCCTAGGCCAGGGTCGTTAAGATGACGATTTCTTTTTTTACATTTTACCAGCTTGGCTACTCTAGTGATTGTCGTGTATGCGTCGCTTCATTATTTTGGTTCATCTTGCCCATCTGGTCAATTTCTCATCATTTGATTTGTTCGACACATTTGGTTTAATTATTAAGATGTCTAATCATTTGGTTCACACAATATGTCACCAAACTCATTTCTCCATTTAATAAGATTTGTCAATATTCTTATTGCAGATCAATGTGTCAATGTGGTAGAGGAGATCAATATCACTAGTTGCCTGAGAGGTTAGTGTTCTAGAAAAATATTTACAGTGGAAAAAGATGCAATCAAACTAGGAAGATTTTTTATGATTAATCATAGCCCAGGATTCGAACGACGTGCCATTTTGGCGGCCAAATTTTATTTTTGGCGGCTTCTTGGGAGGCCCCTTGGGCGACCTTTTATATCGTTAACCGACGGCTCTCGGTCGTGCCGTTCAATCGGTGATCATCGGCCATGCCGTTACTCACTAGGACTTTTCATCCCTGGTCAGTGGATTTTTATCTTTCGGAGGATTCGAACTCTAGACCTCCAAACATAAGTACCAGAGTTTATAAATCTTGGTAACCAATTGAGCCCACGGATTCATAAACTCTAGTACTTATGCCTGGAGGTTCAGAGTTCGAATCTTAGGGAAGGTAAAAATTCACTGACCAAGGGTGGAAAATCCGAGTGAGTAACGGCACGACCGAGAGCCAGGTTGTTGGGCCGCCAAATAAGATTTGGCCGCCAGATTGTTGTTGGGTCGCCAAACGGACTGAGGGGTCGGGTCGTTACATTACTTTCATGATCAATGCACACAAAGTCTACTATCTTTTTCCTCACCAATTAAGCATTGAAGGTGGAGAAAACTCTTAGGGTGCGTTTGATTTGTATTTTTCAGTCTGTTTTTCATTTTCATTTTTTTTTTGTAGAAAATGCGGTTTTCTGGAAAACATACATTTTCCAGCTTTGTTTTCTAGAAAAAAACATAGCGTTTTCTGGAAAACTAGAGAATGAAATAAAGTCATTTTTCAAAAAACTAGAAAATACGATTTTCTAGAAAATAAAAATGAAAAATGGAACAAACCAAACGCCCCCTTAGAGATTCAACGAGAACAAAAGAAAGAATCACAATAAAAGTAAAAATTAAAAAAAAAATTGAAAGCTTGGCGGAGCATAATGTAGGTGTTATTTGCACTAAGTGGATTATTGATTTAGCAACCTCTTGAGCCCTTTTTATAGCCTTCACTTTGAATCTTATCATTTGCTGATTTGGCGGCTATCAATCGCTTGTCCATCAGTTAGCAATCGACTGATCTTCTAGATCTTATTAGAATCATGCAGTTGGAATTTCTATCTTTGACTCTATTTGAACTGGTCAATTTAGCATTAGTCAAATAAACTTACAACAATCAACTCATCAATGCTCAATTGATTGATCTAGTCGACTTTGGGACATTCTTTCACTTCAACTAGAATTCAGTTGACTATTCTAGTCGAATCTAAGATATTTTGTTTACTCCAAACGAACCTCAATTGACTTGACCAATTGATTGGATAACTTCTTTATATTCATTTGACAAGGTCTGAACCATCAATAGCTGATCCTTACTCATCATTTGACTTATCTAACCAAAATACCCTAGATAAATCTAACTTGGGATATTTGAATCACTAGTCGACTAGTCTTCTATGTAGGATCGTTTCCGGTATGCTAGAAGGGGGGTGAATAGCGTTTGTCGGTTCTTCTCTACAAGATTGTTAGCGCGGAAGCGGAAATACAAAAAAATAAAACTAACAATAAAGAAACAATGCTAACAAACCGATTTTACTTGGTATCCACCCCGGCAGGGTGACTAATCCAAGAATCCGTCGGTAGATCACTCCCCGGATAACCTCCGGCTAGCCCTTGTCGCCCTTTGTGGTGGAGAAACCTCGCCACAACACCAAGGAAATCTCTGAGCACAAAGACTACTATCATGCCATTAACCAAGACAAGATTCGTCAAGAATCTCAGCCACCACGAAGTCCTCTTTAAATAGGACACGGGCTGAAACCCTCGCCACCAGTCGACTGGCCATTTACCAGTCGACTAGTCTAGCATTAATTGCTAGCCAACGGCTAACTCAACGGCTATATTTTGGGGATACCAGTCGACTTCCATTTTACCAGTTGACTGGTCCAGGCCCGAAATCATTCTGTGGGTTTTATCAGTCGACTACCCCACTCACACACCTAGGGTTTTCCTTCCCGAGTACACATCTCTCAAGACTCAGACCCTAGGACTTTCCCGAGTACAATCTCAGAGCACTCGTACCCTCACGACTCAACTGACTCCTCATCCGCAGCCTCGACTAATGCCTTCGATCCCTCTTCATCTTCGGTCCCGTCCCTCGGATGCACGCAAGCCTCCAGCTTGCCTCCATGCATCCTTCATGCATGCCTCGAAGTTCGCGCTCATCAGCTCATCGTCCCTGCTCTCCAAAATCCCTCGGGTGCACACAAGCCTCCAGCTTGTCTCCATGCCACCCTTCACTGTACCGAGGTCGTCCAGTCAAGTCCATATGTGTAACCTGTACATCCTGCACACTCAACATACACATATGAGAACACAAGGGAATCCTAACTTAAACCCTTTGCCCAAACATCAAAACACTTGGTCACTCCGAACCACAGATTGCCTCAACAATCTCTCCCTTTTTGATGTTTGGCAATACGTTTAAGTTAGGGAAAGTAAAATAGTAGTCAATAGCAAAAACAATGCATATGCAATACAAAAATGGATCCTATCCCAAGGCATCCCACACCTAACTCTCCAAGTTAGGACTTTTTCACACCTAACTTTTCAAAGTTTGGAATTTTCCACACCTAACCCTCCACGTTAGGAATTTTCAACCAAAACGGGCTTTTTAAAGCTTCTCCCAAGCTCCCCCTACATTGAACTTACAATGGCTTTTTAAGAACCTCTCCAAGGTTCCCCTTACGCCAAGAATGGAGCAACCATGCTCCCCCTTAATCTTAGCTCCCCCTAAACCTAGGGTTTCTAGCAAAGGTGTGTTTGGTTTCCCAACTTAAACCCAACACTTCTCCCCCTTTGCTATACATCAAAAAGCCACCAATAATGTCCCAATTATTGCTTCTTTTAATCCCTAATGACCATAAACAATGTGTACTAGCCCCCCATACACTTGTTTTGCATCATTTAGACACATACCCAACTGATGAAACTTAATTCAGCCTTTACCAGTTGACTGCCCCAAATGACAGTCGACTGATACTCTGAAACACAGAATTTTAGCCTTTCTGACGAAATTCAGAAATGCGCCAGAAATTCCACAAATCTCCAAAAATTCTCAAATTTTGTGGAGACATTTGTGGTACTCATACCTACCTGGGAAAAATATATTCCAAAATGTATCTATCACCATTTTCATGTTTGACACAAAACCCAAAACTAGTGCCCTAGCTCACCACACGTGAAACATCTAATTCTTTTCTTCTTCTCTTGGGCTTCTCCATTCCTACAGTTCATATTAGATTTAAATTGAATGAACCTGGGTTTAGAGAGTACCTCCTTCTTACCTAGAGGACACTTGTCCTTGCAGTGTCCCTTTTGGTTGCACCCAAAGCATGTGATATGATCCTTGATTCTTACTTTAGTGAAGGTAGAGGCTAGGTTGCTTTCTTCTTCAACCTTGGATGATGTGGATGCTTCCACTTGATCCGGTATAGTTGAGGTTCTCTCCTCCCCCTCAATTCTTGAGATTGATGCTTCCTCTTCTTCTCTTGAGGAGGTTGATGATCTTTCACTTAATTCTTCCTCCTCTTGGGCTATTGAGTTCACTTCCTCGAGTTCTTCCACTACTTGACCTCGTGTAGGGTTTTTATGAAATTCTTCTACTTTGATCCACAATTCATGTGCATTTTTGTATGTTCCTACACCATTCAAAACATTAGTAGGCAAAGTATTAAGCAATATGTCAATTACCTTTTTATTCGACTTGAATTGATTTTCTTGTTCTTGATTCCAATATCTAGGTCTAAGCCTCTTCCCGTGCTTATCCTTTGGAATCTCGAAGGGCTCTTCAAGCGCAATCCGAAGGTCCCACTCCATTCCGAACCACGTCTGCATCTGTGACTTCCAATACCCGAAATCGTCATGGTCGTAGGCCGGCGGAGTGTAGATGTCGTCCCCGAATTTTTCTTCCATGTTCTTCTCCTCTAGCATGTGCTCCCTCGGCGGTTAGTCCGATCAAGAGTGGTCCTTTGCTCTGATACCAATTGTAGAATCATTTCCGGTACGCTAGAAGGGGGGTGCATAGCGTTTGTCGGTTCTTCTCTACAAGATTGTAAGCGCGCAAGCGGAAATATAAACAAAATAAAACTAACAATAAAGAAACAATGCTAACAAACCAATTTTACTTGGTATCCACCCCGGTCGGGTGACTAATCCAAGAATCCGTCGGTGGATCAGTCCCCGGATAACCTCCAGCTAGCCCTCGTCGCTCCTTGTGGGTAGAGAAACCTCGCCACAACACCAAGCAAACCTCTGAGCACAAAGACTACTATCTTGCCTTTAACCAAGATAAGATTCGTCAAGAATCTCAGCCACTACGAAGTCCTCTTTAAATAGGACTCGGGCTGAAACCCTCGCCACCAGTCGACTGCCCATTTACCAGTCGACTGGTCTAGCCTTAATTGCTAGCCAACGGCTAACTCAACGGCTATATTTCGGGGATACCAGTCGACTTCCATTTTACCAGTCGACTGGTCCCGCCCTGAAATCATTCTGTGGGTTTTATCAGTCGACTGCCCCAATGGCAGTCTGCCCCACTCACACACCTAGGGTTTCCCTTCTCGAGTACACTTCTCTCAGGAATTAGACCCTAGGACATTCCTGAGTACAATCTCACAGCACTCGTACCCTCACGACTCAACTGACTCCTCATCCGCAACCTCGACTATTGCCTTTGCGCCCTCTTCATCTTCGGCTCCCGTCTCTCGGATGCACGCAAGCCTCCAGCTTGCCTCCATGCCATCCTTCACGTATGTCTCGAAATCCGTGCCCATCAGCTCATTGTCCCTGCTCTCCAAAATCCCTCTGGTGCACACAAGCCTCCAACTTGTCTCCATGCCACCCTTCACCATACCGAGGTCGTCCAGTCAAGTCCATATGTGTAACCTGTACATCCTGCACACTCAACATACATATATGAGAATACAAGGGAATCCTAACTTAAACCCTTTGCCCAAACATCAAAACACTTGGTCACTCCGGACCACAGATTGCCTCAACACTCTAAGTTCGATTACTTGTAAGGTTGAGTTAGTTTTACTTGTTTCACCTCATCCTAAGGTGACTACGTCCAAGGTTTAGTCCTAACACCTACCACCACTATACTTCTTCTTAGATACCTTCGGAAGGCAGATAACCTTTTACAACTAGTGTGTGCAACAAATATATATAACTAAATACAAAGATATAAATGAAATCAGAAGAAATTGAAACAAACACATTTACACAAGTGAGCTTTGCTTTGAATGCTTCTTGTTGTTTTGGATTGATTCTTGTTGGTCCAAAAATGTAGTAGCACTTTATCCTTAGACTCCCAAGAACCAGCTTCGAAAATAACCTTAAAACTCTTCTTTTATAGCCTTTAGGTCTACCAAGACTTTCCATTGTTCAACATCCAGTCAACTGACTGTTGGGACTTCGCCATTACCAAACATTCAATCTTTCATTACTTGTTTGGACTTTTTGTCTCATGTCTAATATCAAATCAACCATGACTTGTTAAGACATTCTTCATTGCCAAGTGTCTGGTCCTCCAAGACTCATTTGGACTTCGCTCTGCTAACTCATTTTTAGACTTTCACCCACCAAGTGTCTGGTCAACCACGACCCACTTGGAATTTCCCCTTCATGTCAACTCCTTGTTAGAATTCAACCACCAAGTGTTTAATTGCCCCCGAGGGCAATGATGTAATCCCTCCAATAGATAACCAAGGGATCTAAAGTTTGAATATCTACTGTGGCGCATGTAGAGGATTTTCTCTCTAATGAGACGCGGACCTAAGAATGTTGTCCACCTGGATGAATCTCCACGCATACTTCTCAATTGACTCTAGTGATCGATGGGAAGCTTCTGAAGGGCTGGGCCTGTAAACCCTAGGATTAGTCAGTTCGAAGAGTTAGATACTTGGTGTCAACTAAAAAAAATCATAACCCACTTGAACTTCTCGGCTCATGCCAACTCTCTGTTAGAATTTCAACTACTAAATATTTGATTTGTCATGACTCACTTGGATTTTCCACTATCAAGTATTCGATAAACCTTGACCTACTTGACATCCTACTCAATCACCTAATATATTGATCAAACATTGAAACTCAACTTGAGTCAACAAGTTTGGTCAACTTTGATCAATGGTTGATTGTAGCATGATTCATAGCCTCCAGACTACTACTTACATGACTTATGCACACAAAGTCCATTATTTTTTTCCCTCTCTAATTAAGCACAAGAGATGGAGAAACCTTAGTGTAGGATCCGTAAGTGTACGAAAACATCACACGTAATATAAAGAGTTGCCAAATCCACAGGGAATGAGTTGCCAAGGACTAGGGGAGACGCAAGGTGAATTAGTTAATCTAATCAAGTGTGAGTCAATGCAAATTGATAAGAGCTTAAGTGAGAAAAGAGAGAGCTCAAGAGTGAGTGAGGAAAGATTACGTGAAGGGGATGCTTTATGATCTAGGTTTCGATGTGATGGTAGTTGGTGTTCTATGGATAGCTAGTACCTTGGTTTCTATGCTCAAGTGTTGTAGGAGGCCTACTAAATACCGGTTTAGCTCGTGAATGCCACACCGGAGTGTCTTCCTTCCGACACCATTATATAGAAAAGGCAACTTCGAGAGTTCAGTCAAAGGCACCCTTTGTCACTAAGGGTCCTCGGGCATACATATCTAGATTATACAAGTTATCTCTTAACATGAGATTATGGAAACCCTATTAAGTTCTAATTTGGTCCTTCCTTGTATGGGGGTGATCTTCATTTCAAGATAGTGCTCAAGGTTGTCCAGTTAAAAGATTATACTTGACACCTATGACTCCTCAGACATACAACCTTAAGCATACCCCCTAAATGGAGACCACTCCATACATCCATTTAATGAAACACCACAATCAACCATACATTTAAGAGATCTAATCATAAACTCTTCATAGAAGCATTTAATCAAACAAGAACAATTCCAAAATATGTCATCAACACAAGGGCATAAGCCACTCCATAGAGTTTCACCAAATACACATCAAAATTACTTCCCACATCCTAGAACATGGAGATTCTACTCACAAGACATGGAAAAGAAATCCAAACACAAAGAGAAAAGTATCCAACACCTAAACAAGGAGAAAAGGGGAAGAAAACATATCCCGTTGGTGAGAAAGGTTTTTAGATCCAATCCCAAGCTATAGGGAGGTAGAAGGAGTCGAAGAGATCCTCAATTCGTCAGAGATGATAGATGAAGCCAAGGTGGTGTTTCCCTAAGGGAGAAACTTCCTCCCCATGAAAAGGGAAGGAAATCCCCTTTTATAGAGGGGTGGCACGGCCTAGTGCCCACACGGTCGTGCCGTTCGGAGCTCAGCAGAAGGGGTACGGGTCATGCCAAGAGGCACAACCCGACCGTGCCTTGTGCTAGAAATTGGTCATATGGGTCGTACCAAATGGAACGACTTGATCGTGCATCACATGGCAAAAGGAGTACGGTCGTGCCAGGGGGCACAGTCAGCTACTGGTAGCCTCACACGGTCGTGCCAGGGGCATGATTAGGGCATGTGAGGGCCACACGACCATGTGAGGTTAAACTACCTGGATTCCTCTCAGGCTCCAACTCTCGTTGTGCTCCGTCTCATTTCTATTTTGCTCTGAATCATCTCTTGTCAAAGAAAATACACAAAAAAATATATCTCTGAACAAAGAGAAATAATTATATTGTCAAAATAATAAGAAGGGGCATAATTATGTAAATCAAAGATAATAAAAGCAAGTGAATGAGTGTTAATACAAGGATAAAAACATATCTTATTTACACTCATCACACTCCACATTGTACTTATGTATCAGTTGTAGTGCATCATAATCCCTAGTGAATTTTGACCTAACTCAATCCAGCACTTTCATTAATGAGAGAAGTGTCCTAAGGCAATCGCCTTATGATTGTAAAACATTTATATTAATAAATGATAATTCACTATTTGAGTATGCATGCTTGTGTATTTGATTGGGATCTTAAACTCATCTACTGAATGTCCGCAATACAACTCACAGCATAAGAGAATTTGTGATGAGATCACAACTAGTGATTATCTCTAAATGCGCAAATGTGAAGTATTGAAAATATCCCTAGTCGATGAATTGATAAAATCGGACACTATCAATTCTGTTGAGACTAGCATGGGTTATTCTCTAATCAGCTGATTCTCACTGGCTGGTGACATTGGGATGTCCGGAGATAAACATGGATGCTAGTTAAGGGAACTAGTTCATTGGAGTGACTAGCTGTAAGACTTCATATGGGAATCTACATGTAGATATGTCAATGAAGATCTTACTGCGGCTTAAGTGCGATGTTCCTTTGACTTGCGGTGTTCAAGTCATCTTGGTCATAGAGACTTATATTTTGACATCTTAAGCAAGCATCTCAAAGGAGGTGTGGACCCAGGATGATCGGGTATAAGCCGAAGTGCCCGAAGATGTTTGAACAGCCTACAAAGGATTCACCACTCCTTGCGAGGAGATGTATACCCAGGCCTATCGTCGGATTGTTACTCAAAGCCTCTGGCCAGAGCATATCATGTTTAGAGTGAGAGTCTCTAAAATACATGAGAGTAATTAGAAATCCAAAGGACGAGTAAGACATTACTTGGGCTAGGTGTGACGTAGTCAGCCTAGTGGGGACTGACACCATAGACCGTGTCCTGAACCAAGTGGGTATAAGGTGGTGAAGGGAATGGGGCACGATTCATTAGAGCTGCTGAAGGGTTTCAGAATAATTTCTTCTGAGGTCAAACCGTTGATCTTTCGATTAATTGGGGATCATGATGTACTACTAGGTGCCACTCATGATCGTTCTATAATTAGTTAATTATAGACGGCCAACATAAATCGAAAGCCTATTTAGTCACACGCACTACGAGTAATCCGAGGGATTTAAAACGAGTTGAAAATTGGATTTTCCGATCAAGAGAAATAAGTCAAATCTGAGTTAATCAGAGGCGCAATGGAAACTAAAATGGCTAAGTCTTTTGAATGCTTTTTGGGCGAATTAAATGAGTTTAATTCGCGATCGGTTCGGGTCGGTTTTGGCCGGCCAAAGAGGGTATTAACCCTCCTTATGGTGGCCGACCATTAAAGGGAATTAAATCAATTTATTTGGTTTAATTATTAAGATAAATCAAGCACGATTTATTTTATGAATTATGGATAAATAAATTTGTATAAAGAAATTTATATAAATAAATTTATAGAAATTTATTCTTTTATGGAAGATTAAAATAATCCATGAATTGGGTTTATTTTAATTTTATAAAATCAATTATGAATTGATTTTTCCATAATAAGAAAGTTTAAATTTCTTATAAAATTTATTCCATAATTTAAAGAGAAGAAGAATTAGTTTTTATTATAAATTAGTTTATAATAAAGAATTGGTTTAAACGGAATTAATTCATAAGAATTTATAGGATAAATTTCTTATGATAAATAATTAGTTTTATTATAAAGTTAGTTATAATAAAATTCATAAGAAAATTTATAGAATAAATTTCTTATGATAACTAATTTGTTTTATTATAAATGGTTATAATAAGACTAGGCTTAAACGGAATAAGCAATAAGAAAATTTATAAGATAAATTTCTTAAAACTAATTCCGTTAATTCCGTTAATTCGGTTTAGAGGGAGACTTAGCAAAGGAGTTGCTACTATATAAAGGAACCAAAGGCTAGCCCTTAATTCCAATTCAAGTAATTGAATCATAGAGCTCTCCCTCTCTCTCTTAATCTCTTCTCTTCTCTTCTCCCTCTCCCTCTCTTGCCTAGGGCCGGCGCCCACTTGGAGCCTAGGGCCGGCGCCCACTTGGTGACTTAGGGCCGGCGCAATTCCTCCCTTAGTTGAGGTTGGCGTGAGCTTCAAGAAGAAGAAGGAGTACCCGAACGCGAAGAAGAAGAAGCGGATAGCGATTCCTCTCTTCCCGGAATTTGATTCCGTTACTTCGTTGGTTAGTTTTTCATTATTTTCTCTTATCCTTCTAGTTGTGCCTTCCGAGAATCTAGTAGTTCTCGTCGGCACAAAACTCGTGACTTTACGAAGTCATCCCGAAGAGAACTCGGCGTGGACGCGAATAGAGGCGAAGCTTCCAAGGGACGCTACGGTTGGATCTCGTCCCTTTCTTCGAGTTACGCAAGGTACAAAGTAAATTAGTTTACTTTTCACAAACTTTTATTTATGATTATGTCGATACACTATAAGGTTGCATGCTAGATACGAAGTTAAAATAATTTAGGAAATTATTTTATGCAAACTCTTCCGCTGCACGTAAAAATTTTAAATTTTACGAACTCGTATCCTTGTCAACATGCACCCGGTCCCAACAGTGGTATCAGAGCCGGTTAGTGTTCGACTTAATCAAATAATTATTTTGTGGAAAACTTTGTCATGATCTCAATTTCGGAAAAAAAATTTCAATTATGGAAACTTTCGAATTATAATAAATTTTAGATTTAGGAATTTCAAAGTTTGGAAATCCTCATGAAATTTCGCAAACGTTTGAAATTTTCTATTTTCTGAAATTTTATAATAATTTCGAAATCTTCCCATCTTTGGAAACTTTCCAATTTTGGAAATTTTTCTATTTTAGAAATTTTCTAATTTTGGAAATATGTAAGTTTCCTTTGTACCAGAAACTTACAATTATTCTGAAAATCAATTTTCGAAATCTCGCAATTTTGGGCACTTTCTTTTAAGAAAGTCTAGACAAATTCATGGACAGTTAATTGACAATTAAATTTGAATTGGTTTTTAAATTGACAACAAAATTCTTTATTTTGGATTGAGCCTCGGGGAGCCGTCCAATTTAAAGTTAGTTGTTGTAATTTAATTTCCCAATTTTAATTGAAATTGTCATGTTTGATTGGATTGAGCCTCGGGGAGCCGTCCAATTGGATTTACAACACATTACTTTTCTTTGGGTATCTGAGCCTCGGGAAGCCACCCTTAGAAAACAATTTGTTGTAATTAATTAAATCCATGAATAAAATATGTTTGAAGAGGTGATGCTCTTACATATTGTTGTCTCCAAAATTAATTAGGAAAATGGTTTCCTATAGAGTTTCTTAAATGAGATTTTCATGAAAATAATATGTAGTTGAATTAAGGGATTTGTCTCTTAATTTAACAAGATTTGATTTAGAGAAATCAAAGTCTTGAACATATTATTTCCGAAATGAATTATGACAATTTAGGAAATTGTTTCCCAAAACAATTCCTTTAATAAAGTATGAAATTATGATTAGGAAATCCGGTTCCTAATTTAATTCATGAGACTTGATAAATTAAGTCACATACATACTTTATTAAGGAAATCGTTAGTCATGACATAATTTTATGTCATGAATGTGCTTAAAGAAAATGAGACCCCAAACCCCTTACAAAATATTAAGGCCAACACCTTCCATTAATATGGTTAGAATCGGAGTTTTGTTTCTCGCTTGGGTTGATGGACACATCCATGCCCGACTTGAACCTCAACATGTTCAAACCATGGAATTAGTTTATGAATAATATAGTTCGAGTCAGAGGTCAATCATTAGTTTTGGTTGTTGGACACATCCAAGCCTGACTAAGCGGTTGAATGAGCTCCAACCATGTTAAAACTATTTCTTGATTAATGGGTCAGCCTTAAGCTTGGAGCATCGATTTGTTGTGCCACAGCCAAGGTCGATGTAAAGAGAGGTGCAGTTGGGTGCTATGTATAATGATACATACTTGTTAATGAGTTAACAACCCAATGTTTTATGCAAACATTCAATTAGTTAATAGCATAATGTGATAGTTACATATATGTGATGTGTAATCGGTATAATTACCTACCTTCATAGCTAAGAGGAACTTGATGGCCACAGCCATGGTTGTTCTTATCTATGGTTGGATATCAACCTATTTGGAGATGTTCCTACGATCTCCCGAATTGATAATAAGGGTGAATCAATTCGAAAAATAAATAGGATTTAATTTATGTATGTTGATACATTCTTTAATAAATCTTCTCACATAATCTCAATTTGTATTTCTAGGATAATCACTCGATCATGTCTTCCCTAAACTTGCGTTCCATTTTGGACACCAATAAATTAACTGGGCCTAACTTCATAGACTGGCTTCGAAACCTGAGGATAGTCCTTAAGGCAGAAAAGCCTGCTTGTGTCCTTGAAGATCAACTTCCCAAACGTCCTTCTGAAAATGCAACTCCAGACCAGTTTCCTGAGTTGCTCAACCTGCTGAAGACTATAGAGCCTCCTGTAAAGCAGGATCAGAAGACGATACTGTTAGTTGGTTCCTCAAAGAAAGGTTCTAAGAGGAAGGCCAAAGAACAGAATAAGGGAAAGAAGAAAAAGGCTAAAAAGACTGAAAAGAAACCAAAAGGCACTTGCCATCATTGTGGCAAGGAGGGTCACTGGCGAAGAAACTGCAAGATTTATCTTGAGTCCTTGAAAGAGAAGGCATCCGATGCCTCATCCTCTTCAAGTATCTTCGTTATTGAATGTCACTCTATTTCCTCAAACACATGGGTACTTGATACTGGGTGTAGCTCACATATATGTAATGACATACAAGGGTTAAGGAATAGAAGAAGACTCGTCAAAGGAGAAGCGAATTTGCGAGTTGGAAACGGAGCAAAGATTGCTGCTGTTGCCATCGGAACATATTTGCTAAATCTCCCCACTGGACGTGTCTTAGAATTGGATAATTGCTATTTCGTTCCTTCGTTGATAAAGAACATTGTATCTATTTCATGTTTGAATGAAAAGGGTTATCATTTAACTTTTAGTAACAATTGTTGTTACATAACTTTAAATGGCGTTCTTTATGGGAATGGAACTTTGTGCAATGGCATCTACACGTTAGATTTATCCAGTGACGTTTTTAATATCGAAGTTAGCAACAAACGTGCTCGAATAGATAGTCGAATAGACTCCTACACTTGGCATTGTCGTCTTGGCCATGTAAGTAAGAAACGCATGACCGAATTACACCGATGTGGAATTTTGGAATCATTTGAACCCGGTTCATTTGATACATGCGAATCATGCTTAAAAGGCAAGATGACCAAATTACCCTTTACCGGAAAAGGTAATCCAGTGGGAGAGTTGCTTGGTCTAATACATACCGATGTATGTGGACCAATGTCAACTCCAGCACAAGGAGGCGATAACTACTTCATCACCTTTATCGATGATCACTCACGATTTGGATATGTGTTCTTGATGAAACACAAATCTGAAGCTTTTGATAAATTCAAAGAGTTCAGAAATGAAGTAGAGAAACAGCTTGNAATGCACCTAAGTCAAACCCGTTGTTTTGATAATTGGACAACATAGGTCAAAAGTTAAGTCTTTCTTGTTTTCTAACAAGTTAATCTAGTGTGCAGGAAAAGCCCTAGCGAAGGACTGCTAGGCACTGGCAAAGGAATGCCAGGGAAATAAGCCCTAGCAACGGACCGCTAGGCACTGGCGAAGCACTGCCAGTATCAAGCCCTAGCAAAGGACTGCTAGGCTCCAGGCGAAGGACAGCCTGGGACTGAAGCCCTAGCGAAGGACTGCTAGGCAACTGGCGAAGGATTGCCAGTTTACAAGACCTGACAATGGGCCGTCAGGCAAAAGTCCAACCAGAGGAACGGTTGGCATCAGGTAATTTCTCCCGAGAGGAGTAGGTGAGGACGCGTTCCCCGTCGAGGGAACAGTAGGCGTTGGTTCGACCTAGGGCTCCATTTTGGAGACCAAAGTCAGAACCAAGACAGCTAAGGCTGTAAAATCAAATAACTAAATATATTGTTGTGTTTTGTACTAACCCTGGATGCAGGACCGAAGGAACGAGTGTCTGCAGCTCAGAAAGCCTCAAAGGAGAGAGGCAAGGGCTGGGTAGGGCGCCCGGAGCGTCCCGGGCGCCCCCAAGGGCCATACAAAACAGGTAAAGCAAAAAGTGGTTCGAATACATACTGGGCCGGGCGGCCCCGTGCTTCCGGGCGCCCCCGCTGCTCCCGGGCACCCCCTGCGTCCCGGGCGTCCCCATGCGCATACCTCGAACCAAAAGCCTTCGAAGCTAGAAGATAAACTTTGACTCGGTCAATGCGGGCGCCCCCGAGCGCTCCGGGCACCCCGGTTAAAGTGGATCCAGGGGATCAGACGCGACCGAGAGCTCTGCGGATCAGAGGCCACGTGGGGGGCGACCCCGACATCCCGGGCGCCCCCAGGCCCTATATAAAGGGCCCTCGACCCCAAGCTTCGAACACCAATTCAGTCGACGCCTCAAAGCTCTTCTGCTCTCGCGCCTTGCTCCGAAAACTCTCCAACTCGAGCCGACGACGTCCCGCTGCTTCGAAAAAGTTGATCTACTCCGGACGTCGGTAAAGAAGAGCGTTCTTTTTATTTACTGCACTTATCTTTGTAATTAAATTTTGTAAACCTTTTTGCGCCTATATAGAATTGCCCAAAGTAAACGGTCAACGACCGTGGGCCTTGGAGTAGGAGTCGACACAGGCTCCGAACCAAGTAAATCGACTGTGTCTCTGTGTCTTGTTTTTTTTTAATTTCGGCTGCGTACCTACTCTTACTCAAATTCGAAAGTTTACCGATATTCACCCCCCTCTATCGGTTTTCTCGATCCAACAAGTGGTATCAGAGCGGGGAAGTTCAAACTTGGTGCAACCACCAGTTTAAAATTTCTTTTCGGATTTTCTTTATTATTTTCGATTTTTTTTAAATACTTTTTCGTACGAATTTTTTTCATTAATCGAGGTTGGTGCAACACCCCTCGATATTTTATTTCCCTTATCCAGCACTACTAATCCAAGACCTAGTCTTGGAAAATTTGTTTTTCTGTTAGTTTTTTTGTTACAGATTAAAATGGCCATGCAAGAGGGATTCAGCACCGCCAGGCCTCCACTTTTCAGTGGAGAAGACTTTTCTTACTGGAAAAGTCATATGAAGGTCCACCTGAAAACTCAGGTGGATATGTGGATTATCATCCAGTCCGGTCTGGAGATCCCCAAAGACGCCGAAGGAAAACCACAAAGCTACTCCGAATCGGACAACTCCCTAAAACGCAAGATAGAAGCCGACGCAAAAGCAACACAAACCCTACAATGCGGGCAGACAAAGGAAGAGCTGAACCGCGTGGGCCCCTTCAATAGTGCAAAGGAGCTGTGGACAAAACTGATCGAGCTGCACGAAGGGACTTCAGATACTCGGATCAGCAAGAGGGATCTGCTACTAAACAAATTCTACACCATCAAGATGGCCGACAACGAAATAGCAGCCCAGCTCCACGCACGAATCCAAGAGGTAATGAACGGTCTTCACACAATAGGTCACAAGGTTGAAAACCGTGACCTAATAAGGTATGCTCTAAACGCCTTCCCTAGAAATACCATGTGGGCATCGATGGTAGATGCATACAAGGTCTCTAGGTATCTTTCTAAAATAAAATTGGATGAATTGTTTTCCGAACTAGAACTGCACGAACAAACTAACACCAACGTGGTCGAGAAAGGTATTGTTTTCGTTGCAGGTAAAACTGGAAGGACAACAAAGAAGAAGACTGAACCCGAACCTGAGTCTAACTCAGACTCAGACTCAGAAGACGAAGAAGGAGAACAAACTAAGCTGGTCCGGCTCGCTCGAAACTACTACAAGGAGCTGAAGAACTGAACCAACAAACGGAAAACCGGTCGAAGAAAGGACGAACCAGCTGAACCCGCAAACAAGCCTAATGTGACCTGCTACGAGTGCAAGAAAAAGGGCCATTACAAGTCAGAATGCCCTAACCTAAAGGAGACAAAAAGGACGAGAAGAAAGAAGGCACTGCAAGCAACCTGGGACGAATCGTCCTCAGAAGAAGAAGAAGAGGCACCCCAGTCCAACCTCCTAGCTCTGACCGCCTCAGATAAAGTCGAGACTGAGTCAGAAACAGAACAAGAGGACGGCGAGCTGACCTTCACAGAAGACGGAGAAATTAAGGTAACTGGTTTTAATAGATCGCAATTAAGTGAGTTAATTTCATTTCTTTCCCGAGATTTGGCAAAAGCCAAACTCCGAGTCGAATCCTTCCGACAGGAAGTAAAACTCCTGAAAGAGGGAGCTGACTCAAAACCCTTAACCGAGAAGGTTCAGGAAGGAACTCCTACTCAAGTTGAAAAACTTGAAAAGGAAAACTCCTCCCTGAAAACTCAGGTTAAGGATCTTAGATCAGCATTAGAACGATTTACATCTGGTTCCAAGGGTCTTGACATGATCCTTGGAAAACAGAAATCATTTCTAAATCGATCCGGACTGGGCTATAGAACCAAATCCCGACAATGATCATACTTTGCTGTACTGAATCAGTCCAGAGGTAAAGTTCAGGCATGGGTACCTAAACTGTGCCTGAACCAACCGACTGGATCAAATCAGTATTGGATCCCCAAGGACAAGATTCACATCTTGCCCAACCATCACCGTGGCTTTAGTCCAGGGGGAGCCAAACTGAAAACTATTTTCATTATTAGATAAACTTGTTATTCTTGATTTAAATTGCTTGATTGATTGTTTATTTAATTTCTGCAATATACCATGCTTAGACTTAGGCTAGCTTAAGGACTAAACAAACTTAGCTGAAATTTGACAACATAGTATTGGGTGGAGGTGAGATGATAGTACGTTAGGGAAGCCAATTTGGCGGAACTAGCCGATGCTACCGATCCAAGACCCAAACTAGTTAGACCAGAAATTTTTCAAAGAATTTTTGAAAATGAAATTTCATTAAAAGGCTTTGTCAAGGAAAGGGTGGATGATCCCATAAGGCTACGACCAAAGAAGGCCTAGTGCCTCGCCAAGACCTGGAAGCCAATTTCTGAAATTCAAATTCAAATTTTTTTTTGTCAAATTCGAATCTAACACAAAATTTCAGTTATTTGTAGATTTAAACATTTTTTTAAAAATTAATTGTTTTCAAAATTAATTAAGTTGTTAAAATTTAATTGTTTTCAAAATTAATCAAAATTTTCAAAATAATTTTAACTATCAAAACCTGTCTCACAAAACCTATAAGGTTAACGTGATTGAAAACCCTAGATTTGGGTTAGACAGCAGGATTAAGACTAAGTTGGAAACTCTTCTACCTATAGGATGAGATATTCTTATATTTGTCAAAATCATGGTCAAACCATGATTAATATAGTCAAACCATGGTCAAAGCGGTCAAACCACAGTCAAAGCAGTCAAACCATGGTCAAACCAATTTAATCATGGTCAAAAGATGACAAGACATAAAGCTTGTCCCTTTCTATACAAACCCGGGCGCCCGGGACCACACGGGCGCCCCCCCATAGCTATTTCGTTCCCCGAGACAGAAAAGCTGCCTTGCCCTTGACCAGGGCGCCCGGAACCACGCGGGCGCCCCCATCACCTCCAACGCAGCAAAAGCTGTAAAGCGCTCTGCTGAGGGCGCCCGGGCTGTCCCGGGCGCCCCCGGCAGCCAAAAGTTACTGCCTGTGGCAGTAACCCTGACCAGGGCGCCCGGAAGCTCCCAGGCGCCCCCATGAGTTTGCCTATAAATGGCACTCGAACCTCCTTCACTCCCCACACCAAAATCAACCTTCTTCTCCACATCTTACTCTTCAAGAAGACCTTGCAAGTCCTCTTCTTCAACTATGCCTCCCCGAGCCGTCCGGTATAATTATTATTATTTTTATTGCATTTAAATTTAATTCATGCAATATCTTTATTCTTCCTTTAACTCTTTTAACATAGAAGACGCCGACCTAACCCGGCCAACCCCGGTGCCCAACCTAGTCCCGACCCTAGATTTCCTAATCTAGAGTTATGTAATAGGTTTGCACAAACAATCTACAAGCCTATTAAAACGAGCTATCTCAATAGGCACTTTTTTACCCAATCATGCCCTATCGCCATGAACACCATCAACTTCTATCAATTGGACAATCTTGTCTTCTGCACGCATACCATTAATGAATCTTTATGCGCAGAATTTTACAATAATATTATTCGACAAGATAATCTTATGTTTCACACCACTGTCCAAGGGATTCCTTTGACCATCACCCCTACTCTGTTGAACCGCTTTCTAGGACTGCGACCCTCACAGTCCACATTCTGCTGTTATCCTCCTAGGAACCCCCTATTTGATCCTCCCTACTCAGAGATTACTCTAGATACCATTCACTCCTATTTCTTTAGGGTAGACCTCCCCACAAACAGACGCTTCCTAGCTGTTGAACTTCAGGCCCAGAACTATGCATTGTATAGAGTTCTGGTCCGCTGTATCCTACCACTTTCCACCAGAGACCTAGGGACTATGCGACCCTTTCATGCTTTCCTTCTTTATGCCCTAGTCCACCACGACCTAGACATTGGACTCCATATGTTTCATACCATTTTGCATGCATCCAGTGTCACGACCTAGGGACGGTACGGACACCATATTGCCACATCATCACATCCCTGCTTCATCACCACGGTCGGGACATTACCGTTGGTGAAATTACCGCTATGACCGACTTTGATGAAATAGGATTTAGGAACTTTTCCTTAGCGGGTCTAGAGGTGTCGGCCACCGGGGTTCTTAGTTGGAGACGACAACAGGCCGGAGCACCAGTCGACTCAGACGAGGAGGTTGAGGTCGACGTCGGAGATCTAGCAGCAGCAGCCCGAGCGCACATAGATGAGCCCGCTCCACCGACACTCTACGATCGAGTGACTCAGCTAGAGACCCGTGTTCAGAGCCTCCGAGAGGAAGTGGAGGCCAATCACGCTGAAGACATGGAGACAAATCTGGGCTACTACAACAGTTACATGAGCGCCCTTCGAGCCGAGAGGGAGGCCAGAGAGGCAGAGTATCATGAGATGATGACTCTATTTCGATCCTGGCAGCCAGGCTCCTCCGATCATCCCGGTCCTTCGTCTTAGAGTCACTTAGTATTGTACCTATTTGACTGCCCCTACTCAATAGGGTTGACTTGGGTTTGACTGTTTGACTGTATTTGAACCTTGATCACCTGCTTTATTTTCTGTTGACCAGTTTATGAGTACTTGTTCTATTTGCAATTAGGATTGTACTCTGTAGAATAGAGTATCTCAAATTTTTTACTACTCTACTTGATTTCAAAAATCAATTTTCTAAAAATAGATTTTGAAAAACTGCTTTACTTAATTTCAAAATCAATTTTCATTTTTTACTTAGTTTTATTGCAAAACTACCCCCTTTAAAAATTAGGGTTTTTTTCGAAAATGGACTTAGCCTAGGCCCTAACCCTAGAACTGCATGCACCTATAGACTTAGAAGCCAGCATCTCACAAGAACCTTAGGGTACTTTTGATTGATAACCTAGAAAGGGTTGAGATGCTTAGGTCTTTGCCTTAATTCAAGATACTTTAAGTCAGTGCATCTGCAGTAATTGGGGCACTAAATACAACTTAAACAGCAATTCAGTTAAGTGTCAAGTTTAGAAAATCTAACTTGAACCGAAACACTTAACTTGACTAACCCTAGCAAAAACTACTGTTTATAATAGTTAGTAAGTAGCTAATTGGGTTAGACAGGTCCCTACAGAGAAAATTGATTGATTTAGTGTAAATCTAATTATGAATTGGTTCAGTACAGCAAATTCTTATTTATTTCCTTTATGCAATCATATTTATCTTGTTTTGATATATGGCAAAGGGGGAGAGATAGGAAAGGAAAGAGAAATGCAATCATATTTATCTTGTTTTGATATATGGCAAAGGGGGAGAGATAGGAAAGGAAAGAGAAAAATTACTTTTACTTTTTCAAAATTTTTCCTTATTTTTCCTTTATTCAAAAAAGGTTCAAAAATATACTTAACCTTTATTCAAAAGCTTAAACTTTTTGAAGAAGTACTTAAGTTTTAAAGCTTTCAAAATCTTGCCTAAGTACTCCAATTTCAAAAGTTCTTAAAGCTTTCAAAAATTTTACCTAAGTACTCTAGTTTCAAAATTTCCTAAAGCTTTCAAAATGCTGCTAAGATTTTTTTTACTCAAGCTTTAAAAATTTTGCTAAGTACTCTAGCTTCAAAATTTTTTTCCAAGCTTTCAAAATATTACTAAGTACTCTAGCTTCAAAATTTTTTTTTCCAAGCTTTCAAAATATTGCTAAGTACTCTAGCTTCAAAATTTTTTTTTTCCAAGCTTTCAAAATACTGCAAAGTATTCTAGCTTCAAATTTATTATTCAAGCTCTCAAAATTTTGCTAAGTACTCTAGCCTATAAAAAGTTTCTTACTTAAGCTTGTCAAAATTTTTTTTAAGTACTCTAAAGCTTAAGTTTTTTAAAACTGTATTAAAACTGAAATTCTTACTTAAGCTAACATTTTCAAAAAGTTTTCAAGTACAAGTAAAGTTTTTTATCCCCACGAATTTTTGAAAAATCTAGGGGGAGATTCCTTCCAGGGGGAGGGAATAAAAAACTTTTTCATATTTTGCTTAAACTTAACTTTTTGAACTAGGGTTGCCATAAATCAAAAAGGAGGAGATTGTTGGTGCAGAATGCACCTAAGTCAAACCCGTTGTTTTGATAATGGCAACATAGGTCAAAAGTTAAGTCTTTCTTGTTTTCTAACAAGTTAATCTAGTGTGCAGGAAAAGCCCTAGCGAAGGACTGCAAGGCACTGGCAAAGGAATGCCAGGGAAATAAGCCCTAGCAAAGGACCGCTAGGCACTGGCGAAGGACTGCAAGTATCAAGCCCTAGCAAAGGACTGCTAGGCTCTAGGCGAAGGACAGCCTGGGACTGAAGCCCTAGCGAAGGACTGCTAGGCAACTGGCGAAGGACTGCCAGTTTACAAGACCAGACAAAGGACCGTCAGGCAAAAGTCCAACTAGAGGAACGGTTGGCATCAGGTAATTTCTCCCGAGAGGAGTAGGTGAGGACGCGTTCCCCATCGAGGGAACAGTAGGCGTCGGTCGACCTAGGGCTCCATTTTGGAGACCAAAGTCAGAACCAAGACAGCTAAGGCTGTATAATCTAATAACTAAATATATTGTTGTGTTTTGTACTAACCCTGGATGCAGGACCGAAGAAACGTGTGTCTGCAGCTCAGAAAGCCTCAATGGAGAGTGGCAAGGGCTGGGTAGGGCGCCCGGAGCATCCCGGGCCCCCCCAAGGGCCATACAAAATAGGTAAAGCAAAAAGTGGTTCGAATACATACTAGGTCGGGCGCCCCCGTGCTTCCGGGCGCCCCCGCTACTCCCGGGCGCCCCTACGTCCCTGGCGCCCCCATGCGCATACCTCGAACCAAAAGCCTTCGAAGCCAGAAGATAAACTTTGACCCGGTCAATGCAGGCGCCCCGAGCGCTCCGAGCGCCCCGGTCAAAGCGGATCCAGGGGATCAGACGCGACCGAGAGCTCTGCGGATCAGAGGCCACGTGGGGGGCGCCCCCGACATCCCGGGCGCCCCAGGCCCTATATAAAGGGCCCTCGACCCCAAGCTTCGAACACCAATTCAGTCGACGCCTCAAAGCTCTTCTGCTCTCGCGCCTTGCACCGAAAACTCTCCAACTCGAGCCGACGACGTCCCGCTGCTCCGAAAAAGTTGATCTACTGCGGACGTCGGTAAAGAAGAGCGTTCTTTTTATTTACTGCACTTATCTTGGTAATTAAATTTTGTAAACCTTTTTACGCCTATATAGAATTGCCCAAAGTAAACGGTCAACGACCGTGGGCCTTGGAGTAGGAGTCGACACATGCTCCGAACCAAGTAAATCGACTGTGTCTCTGTGTCTTATTTTTTTTTAATTTCCGCTGCGTACCTACTCTTACTCAAATCCGAAAGTTTACCAATATTCACCCCCCTCTATCGGTTTTCTCGATCCAACATACTACTCTATAGGAAAACAATTTTTCTAATTAATTTTAGAGACAATAATATGTAAGAGCATCACCTCATAAATCAAATAAGGAAATTATCGTTTGAGAATCATCTCAAAAATTTCCAAGATTTGATCACATATTTTATTTACGGAAAATTAATATCAATAAATAACTTAATTTGGATGGCTCCCCGAGGCTCAATCCAAAATAAGAATTTATTGATAATATAATTTGGACGGTTCCCCGAGGCTCAATCCAAATTAAACATTTGACAATTTAAATTCAATTTAGGAAATTTAATTATAACAACTAACTTTAAATTGGACGGCTCCCCGAGGCTCAATCCAAAATAAAGAATTTTGTAAATAATTTAATTTCCAATTATGAATTTAAATGCCAATTAATATTCCCATAATTTGTCTAGACTTTCTTGAAAGAAAGTGTCCAAAATTGCGAGCTTTCCATAAATGGAAAGTTTCCAAAAATAAAAAAATTCAGAATAATTGTAAGTTTCTGGTACAAAGAAAAATTACGTATTTCCAAAATTAGAAAATTTCCAAAATAGGAAATTTCCAAAATTTGAAAGTTTCCAAAATGGAAGGTTTTCACAATTATCATAAAATTTGAGAAACAGGGATATTTCAAAAGTTTGCAAAATTTCATGAGGATTTCCAAACTTTGAAATTCCTAAATCTAAAATTTACCATAATTGGAAAGTTTCCATAATTGGAAAATTTTCCAAAATTGAGATCATGACAAAGTTTTTCACAAAACAATTATATGATTATGTCGAACACTAACCGACTCTGATACCACTATTGGGACCAGGTGCATGATGACATGGATGCGGGTTCGTAATTTTATAATTAATTACGTGCAGCGGAAGGTTTAGCATAAATAATTTCTTAAATTATTTAACCACACATCTAAGCATGCAACCTTATGTTGTGTAGACATGATCATATATTTAAAATTTTACAGAAACGTAAACTAATTTACTTGTTACCTCGAGTAACTCGAAGGAAGGGACGAGATCCAACCGTAAGCGTCCCTCGGAAGCTCCGCCTCTATTCGCGTCCACGCCGAGAATCTTCGGGATGACTTCGCAAAGCCACGAGTTTCATTTTCTCAATAACTACTAGATTCTCTGAGAACGCGACAAGAAACCAAGAGAGAAGTAATCATATCGGAAAAACTCACCACCAAGGTTGGCCGGAATCACAATTCCAGCGAGGAGGAGGAAGATGACTTGCACCCAATCCCAAGGTGATGATGGCCGGAGAGGAAGATAGTCTCAACGGAAGAACTTCGTCGCCTCAGTGCTTCTCCTTGTGCTCACGGCAAGAAGAAGGGAGAAGAAGGGAGAGGCCGACCAAGAGAAAGAAGGGAGGAGAGGGAGAGAGCCCAAGCAAGAATACTTGGATTATTTCGAATGATTTCCAAGCCTTGCCTTGGCTCATTTATATAGTAGTCTCTCAACCGCCAAGTGTCTTTTTTTCTTATGGAATAAATTTTCATAAGAAATTTATCATATAAATTTTCTATGACTTATTCCATCATGCTAAGTCTTGATTTTAAATCATGGTTAAAATCATATTTTAATTCATGATAAAAATCAACCAAGTCTCTTTTTTTCTTATGGAATAAATTTTCATAAGAAATTTATCATATAAATTTCTTTATATAAATTTCTTTATCATGGTAAATCAATCCATGATTGATTTTATAAAATAAAATAAATCAATCCATGGTTCATTTTAATTTCCATGAAAAATAAATTTCTTTATATAAATTTCTTTATCATGGTAAATCAATCCATGATTGATTTTATAAAATAAAATAAACCAATCCATGGTTCATTTTAATTTTCATGAAAAATAAACCAAACCTTGGTTTATATAAAAAATTTATGTCATCCATAATTTTATAAAACAAATCACACTTGATTTATTTTATAAATTGAACCAAACAATTCGGTTCCCTCCCTTTGTTGTGGCTGGCCAAGCAAAGAGGGTGGGGACCCTCTTTGGCCGGCCTATCCAGGCCACTGATAACCGCTTCTGTCGTGTTACGGTTTCAAATACAATTTAAGTACCGAATTCCTCTAAACTAATGTAGCATAGAGTAACTTGAGTCGTCTCCCAACGAATGTAGTCGGTGCATGATAATTCTCACGATTGTATTTTATTACTTTTGGGTTTTAGATATGAACTGGGTTTTGAGTTTGAACGTTAATACTATGAAAAGAAATGACAAAGCAGGTATGAAATCTAGCTTAATTAAGGAAAAATAGTGCAGGTAATGAAATCTAATTTAGCCTGACTACAATTGCGGTAGAGAAAAGAACAACTTGAAATTAAGCATTGACAAAACTAACATTGAACAAAACTACAACATTGAAGAAATCTAACCTAACCTAACTTAATTGCATTTAAATGAAAACATGTAACCTAAAGCAATAGGAAAAACAACACAAAACAAGAGTTAAGCAACTAAGAGATATCACAATTGAAAGTAAATGTCTAAGAGGCATTTGACCAAACACAAGATAAGCATACTAAAATGTCTTCAAATAAGTGCAGATTGAAATGGGAAGATCCATCCAATACAAGCATTCAACATGAGGATCCATCCAATACATCAAAACATCAATTAAGTATCATCAACAAACAAAAATTAGATGCAAGGATGGCTAATGATTGAAGTTGTTCAAAGTGGCATTCTATCAAACACCTGGTGAGCATGTATTAAAATAACATGAGTGTATTCCATTCTAAAACATAGAAGATAAAACTTGATACAATCATCAACATTCAAATTCGAAAATCAACATTCAATACATAACAACTCAATTTAACCAAACTAATCAAACAAAATTTCAACCGAATCTGCTGTTAAAGAAAAAACTTCTGCTGGCTGCTGGAATTGTCACGAAATTCTGCTGCCATGAAGAAAATTTGCTAGAAATGGAAGAAGCTGCCAGATGAAGTTGCGAAGAAGTTGCCAGATGAAATTGCGATGATAATTGTGCTGAAGGAAGAACTGCGATGCAAAAGCTGTGAAGAAATTCAATTAACAAAGAAAAACTGTGAAGTCAAACTGCCGAAGAAAGACTGCTGAAGAAATGCTGAATTGGATCGAATGAATGCTGCAAAGGAATTGAACTATTGCTTGGCCTAGATCTGAAGAACGGCTGTGAATAAATTGCCCGAAAGAGAAAGCTGCGGTGGAGATGGATTGAAGCCTTGATCAAGTCGGGAACCCCTCAACTCGAGAGAAAGCTGCGGTGGAGTCGGTCTGCGGCGATGGATGGAGAAGATGAAAGTGGCGATGATGATCTCCGGCCGGCCCGTGGTGGAGGTAGAGAAGATGGGTTGAATGAGACGGGAACCCCGCAATCTCAGCAGCCTCTTCCCGATCGCCCTCGCTTTTGTGGAGAAGATGGATTCGAGAGGATGCGTGCCCTAGCTGCTGCGTGCCCCTTTTGTTTCTTTGGCTCTGCTGCACGTGGGTTCGGTCTAGCTTTAGCCAGAGCTCACAGCTCAGCCCAACAGTTGGGTTCAAACCAGCCAGTTGAGTCCAGCTTGGGTTCAATCTCAGCCCAGCTCAACAGTTGGTTCAGTCAAGGTTCAGTTGAGTTCAGGCCAGCAGTCCGGTTCAGTCAAGCCAGCAGTTGGGTTCACAACTTAATCAGAACAATTGGGTTCAGCCATATGATAATGGAAGCAATGGACGGCTGAGATCAATCTGACTTCGTCCAACGGTCGGATCTCTTCAGATCTGAACCAAACTCCACAGATCCCAATCAATGGTCCTGATCTACCTATCCCCAGCTCGGATTAACCAGATTAGTGGCGGATGGTTCAGATCTTCCTTTTTCTTGAATGGATGGTCTAGAACATCTTGAGCTCGATCCAACGGTCAGATCACTTCTGATTTGGCTGAAATTTTCAGATCTTGATCTCTGGTCATGATTGATTCTATCTTGGACTCGGATCGACCAGAAGTTGACCGATGGCTCAGATCTAGCCGTTCTCTAGAATGGACGGCTCCTATCAATCCGATGCTTGATCCCTTTGATCTGGATCCAATGCTGACTCAAGTCTGACCCGATTTGATCTAGGTCCATGATCAATTGAAGCCTACAAAATGATATTCAAATTTAGTGCCAAAAATATCCCAAATATACAAAGATTTGAATTAAAAGCCAAAATGAAGGGAATACATGAAACCTATTAAAATTGCAAACTTAAGCATATAAAATGTAGATCAAACATGGATTTTAGAGCTGAAAATAATCAACAAAATGATGGTTATCAAATTCCCCCACACTTATTCTTGCACGTCTCGGGCAAGTAAACAAAACTAAAAGAAAACAACATATCTCCCAAACATTACATCCCCTATCAATACTTTAAGAAATAATAAAAGAAAGTTACTTAAGATCATCAAGTCTCAAGCATCCATGTATTTATGGTTCCAAATCTCATATAAATCAAAAACATGGTAATTTCATCAACTTGAATAAACTAAACATGACAAAAACCTCACAAGATGGATATATGCATTGATGCTCACAAAAAATAACATATATGAAAGTGGAGTTCTCTCAAAACATTCATGAAATTGCACTACCATATGCTTGCTTATCATCTACTTCTCAACTACTATAACATAAGTACACAAATCAAGAGGGTTTTTCAATGAATAATAATGAAACTAAGTGCTACAAGAAAAAAAGAATGGTAGATAACAAAGAAGATCATAGAGAACATGAAAGAAGATCAAAGAGAATATGAGAGCATTAGAGTAATTAACATGATGTATACAATCAAACAATAGGCGAAAATAAATAACTCAATCAAACCTCCAACACTAAAAATTATCCTTTCACATTCTCAATGCACTACATATCAACCACTTACAACATCTCTCAAAATGCATGTATGGATTAACAACATAACTCTTGAATTTCTCTTCAAAAGAGTACACATCAAGTAAATATTCCTTTTTGTTCATCACTAATACAATCTCGAATGCTTGAGGATTTTTTTTTTTCACATAGAGAGATTTTTTTTTCTTTTCTCTTTTTTTTCATCTTTATTATTTTTTTCTATCTCTCTTTCTTTTCTTTTTTTTCACATAGAGAGATTTTCTTTTTTTTTTCTTCAAAGAGAGATTTTTTTTTCACACAAGCATTCGTCCATATACACTTATCTCCCACTCCCCCACACTTAAAACTTGAGCGTCTCGCTAAACTACTAAGTATGTAACAAAGCATGATACATCTCAAACTTACAATAACAGAGGCTAATAAAAATGTACTTATCATGCAATCACCCCATGTTTTCATCGCATGCTCAAGGAAAGATCAAGCTAACAAGGATATGACAATGAGAATATAGTGACAATGAGAAAGACGATGAAATAGGAAAGTAATAGGTGAAACGCTCTCTAATAACAATAGCAAGGTAGAGGGAAAATTAAGAGTTCAACAAGAAAGGTTGCCTCTATCATATTCATATAAGCTTATGTTAATGTAATTTCAAAAAGAATCAAAGCAAGTTCTAGAGTGTCAAGTATCACAAATGCTTTCACACATAAGAGGATTAAGTATAGGCATGGCAATATCCTCACTAGGTGATCAATAAAATGTTATGCTTAATCCAACAAGATAGAGTCTATCACCACAACAAATGATTAAATGCAATTAATATCCCAAAGCATACCAAGGAAACCAAAACTCGATAATCAGACTTAACTATCTTTTATGATTCTCAAAGCATAATAAAGGAACATGTAAGGAGATACAACTCGAAATCAAACAAGATTTATTCAAAGCCAAACAAAATGCAGAATGAGGAAACAAAGTATAAATGCAAAGTATAAAAGTAAACAAACATGCGAGTATAAACATAAAGAAAAATAAGAAAAGGAAAGTAAAGGAACAAACTCCCCTTTATTCCTGGCGGCTGGAGATGTTCAGGTAGTGGTGGAGATGTTCAGGTGGCCGAAGGCGATTGAGGTGCAAGATCCACTTAAGAGAGTGAGTGCTACTAGTCAAAATACAAACAACTCCTCCCTCTTGATGCTTTTTGGAAGTCCTTCCAGGAGGTTGGAGTCTGTTCAGATGGAGCACCCACTCCAGAAGCCTACGTGACCCTGCAAAACCATGTAATACCTCTCTCAAGCCTGCAGGGTAAGAAGAAGTGTAATATCATCAATCTCTATGTAAAAAGAATCCAAAAATGCATCACTCCAATAAAATCAATTTGGCACCTCTATGGATTTTCACAAACAGTTTCTACACAAGTATATCAAAAATGTGTCACAGTTAAAAATCAATCTGGGTACCTCATAAGTTTTTCACATCAACTTCAGCATAAGACATAGCAAGAGATTCATACAATAAACCACATCAATTTCAGGCTCTTCTAAAAATTTTTCACAATCCATATCCACAAAGATTATCAAAGATTCATCATAACAAACAACATCAATTTGGGGCACTTCTAAAAATTTTTACAATCATATCCACAAAAGATGTATCAAGGGATTCATCATAACAAACAACATCAATTCTAGGTGCCTCTAAAAATCGTTTACAATCAATAAAATCAGTTTGAAACACCTCTATGCAATCTTCAGAAGAAATAGGAGGAATACTTACCTGATCTTGCTGAAGAATACCTGGAGGTTCTATAAGAGTAGATGTAATTATTAGTTCCTCCTGGTAATGAGCAATCTCTTCTTCAGGTTCAGGTTCTGCTGATTCTTGGATTCTTGCTTTCACCATGCAAGTCCCTACACTTCCTGGTTTGTCCTCTGAATCTTCTAATATATCCATCACTGTTGGTGGTCCCTGGGGCTTAGTGCAATCCCCTACACCTATAGAATCATCTCCTATGCATGCTTCTTCAGTAATTTCTGCAGCAACAATATTGGAAAAATTAGGACCATCAATAACACTATCATCACAAAATAAAAGATGAAAAGGGTCCTGTAGTGCTTCAGAATCCTCTTCTTGAGCTGAAACATTTGGAAATGAATTTTGAACAAGAACTTCAAGAGGAATGCATGCTGTAGGTTTCCGGATTTTGATGACTTCTTCTTCTTCTTCCACCAACCTCCAAATTAGTTCATAATCATACCCCTTAAATTCCTGAGTAGCCTGAGGAGATGGTTGACTTGATCCTTGAACTTGCATTTGATTCATTTGACTAGCAATTTGTCCAATGCTCTTTCGATGTCTTGAAGCCTTTGTTGCTTTTGATGATATTGTAGAACTTGTTGAAACATCTCCTCCAGCCTTTGTTGTTGAGCCTCACTCTCATTAGGATTCTCAAAGCCTCCTTGATTGGTGTGGAAATCCTGTTGGTCTTGAAATGTAGCATAAGGCTACTGAAGACCAAGAATTGGCTGTGAATTCTGAAATTGGAACTGTTGGGGCTGCTCAAATGGTTGAATGGGTTGATTAAACTGCTGAAAATTGGTTTGATAGTAAGGATGATGTTGCTGGAAATTATTGTTCTGAAAATTTTGAAGTTGGGGTTGACATTGTTGATTGAATTGCTGAAATGCCTGAGGTTGAAAATTCTGAGTGTCTTGCTGAAAATTCTGACCTTGAAACTGGAAATCTTGCTGACATTGTTGAAATTGTGGCTGAAAAAACTGATTTGTTTGCTGAAAATTCGAATAAGGCTGTTGAAAATTTGAATTGAACCCTTGCTGAAAATTCTGAAATTGTGGTTGAAACTGCTGTGGTGGCTGCTGGAATTATTGTGGTTGCTGGAATTGTTGTAATGGTGGCTGCTAAGTAGATGAATGCCTGTTGGTTATTTGTTGATTCACATGATTCACCCAAAACTTTAACTCTGACAGTGCACTTGTGATCTCTTTACAGTCCTCTGATGAAAATATTTTGATCTTGCAGCCCTGTCACCAAACAAACAAGAAAAAACGGCAGCAACCGTATACAAAAGATAAAGCAATCAAGAATAAAATCAAAAGATATAATTATCAAGCACCACTACATTCCCCGGCAACGGCGCCAAATTTGAAAGCCGCTTCTGTCGTGTTACGGTTTCATATACAATTTAAGTACCGAATTCCTCTAAACTAATGTAGCATAGAGTAACTCGAGTCGTCTCCCAACGAATGTAGTCGGTGCATGATAATTCTCACAATTGTATTTTATTGCTTTTGGGTTTTAGATATGAACTGGGTTTTGGGTTTGAACGTTAATACTACGAAAAGAAATGACAAAGCAGGTATGAAATCTAGCCTAATTAAGGAAAAATAGTGCAGGTAATGAAATCTAATTTAGCCTGACTACAATTGCGGTAGAGAAAAGAACAACTTGAAATTAAGCATTGACAAAACTAACATGGAACAAAACTACAGCATTGAAGAAATCTAACCTAACCTAACTTAATTGCATTTAAATGAAAACATGTAACCTAAAGCAATAGGAAAACCAACACAAAAGAAGAGTTAAGCAACTAAGAGATATCGCAATTGAAAGTAAATGTCTAAGAGGCATTTGACCAAACACAAGATAAGCATACTAAAATGTCTTCAAATAAGTGCAGATTGAAATGGGAAGATCCATCCAATACAAGCATTCAACATGAGGATCCATCCAATACATCAATTAAGAATCATCAACAAACAAAAATTAGATGCAAGGATGTCTAATGATTGAAGTTGTTTAAAGAGGCATTCTATCAAACACCTGGTGAGCATGTATTAAAATAACATGAGTGTATTCCATTCTAAAACATAGAAGATAAAACATGATACAATCATCAACATTCAAATTTGAAAATCAACATTCAACACATAACAACTCAATTTAACCAAACTAATTAAACAAAATTTCAACCGAATCTGCTGTTAAAGAAAAAACTTCTGCTGGCTGCTAGAATTGTCATGAAATTCTGCTGCCATGAAGAAAATTTGCTAGAAATGGAAGAAGCTGCCAGATGAAGTTGCAAAGAAGCTGCCAGATGAAATTGCGATGAAGAATTGTGCTGAAGGAAGAACTGCGATGCAAAAGCTGTGAAGAAATTCAATTAACAAAGAAAAACTGTGAAGACAAACTACCGAAGAAAGACTGCTGAAGAAATGCTGAATTGGATCGAATGAATGCTGCGAAGGAATTGAACTACTACTTGGCCTAGATCTGAAGAACGGCTGTGAATAAATTGCCCGAAAGAGAAAGCTGCGGTGGAGATGGATTGAAGCCTTGATCGAGTCGGGAACCCCTCAAATCGAGAGAAAGCTGCGGTGTAGTCGGTCGGCGGCGATGGATGGAGAAGATGAAAGTGGCGATGATGAACTCCGGCCGACCCTTGGTGGAGGTAGAGAAGATGGGTTGAATGAGACGGGAACACTGCAATCTCAGCAGCCTCTTCCCGATCGCCCTCGCTTCTGTGGAGAAGATGGATTCGAGAGCATGCGTGCCCTAGCTGCTGCGTGCCCCTTTTGTTTCTTTGGCTCGGCTGCGCGTGGGTTCGGTCCAGCTTTAGCCAGAGCTCACAGCTCAGCCCAACAGTTGGGTTCAAACCAGCCAGTTGAGTCCAGCTTGGGTTCAATCTCAGCCCAGCTCAACAGTTGGTTCAGTCAAGGTTCAGTTGAGTTCAGGCCAGCAGTCCGGTTCAGTCAAGCCAGCAGTTGGGTTCACAGCTTAATCAAAACAATTGGGTTCAGCCATATGGTAATGGAAGCAACGGACGGCTGAGATCAATCTGACTTCGTCCAACGGTCGGATCTCTTCAAATCTGAACCAAACTCCACAGATCCTAATCAATGGTCCTGATCTACCTATCTCCAGCTCGGATTAACCAGATCAGTGGCGGATGGTTTAGATCTTCCTTTTTCTTGAATGGATGGTCTAGATCATCTTGAGCTCGATCCAACCGTCAGATCACTTCTGATTTGGCTAAAATTTTCAGATCTTGATCTCTGGTCATGATTGATTCTATCTTGGACTCAGATCGACTAGAAGTTGACCGATGGCTCAGATCCAGCCGTTCTCTGGAATGGACGACTCCTATCAATCCGATGCTTGATCCCTTTGATCTGGATCCAATGCTGACTTAAGTCTGACCCGATTTGATCTAGGTCCATGATCAATTGAAGCCTACAAAATGATATTCAAATTTAGTGCCAAAAAATATCCCAAATATACAAAGATTTGAATTAAAAGCCAAAATGAAGGGAATCCATGAAACCTAATAAAATTGCAAACTTAAGCATATAAAATATGTATCAAACATGGATTTTAGAGCTGAAAATAATCAAAAAAATGATGGTTATCAGCCACGCCCCAATGAATTAAACTCATTTAATTCATCTATTAAGTCTTCAAAAGACTTAGCCATTTTACGCTTCCGATGCGTCTATGAAAAATTCAGATTCGACTTATTGTTTGGCTCAACCAAACCTAATCTCTCTTGATTGGAAAATCCAATTTTCAACTCGTTTTAAATCCCTCGGATTACTCGTAGTGTGTGTGACTAAATAGACTTTCGATTTATGTTGGCCTTCTATAATTAACCAATTATAGAACGATCATGAGTGGCACCTAGTAGTACATCATGATCCCCAATTAATCGAAAGATCAATGGTTGACCTCAGATATAATTCTGAAATCCTTCAGCAGCTATAATGAATCGTGCCCCATTCGCTTCACCATCTTATACCCACTTGGTTTAGGACATTGTCTATGTGTGTCAGTCCCCATTAGGCTGACTACGTCACACCTAGCCTAAGTAATATTTTCTCGTCCTACGGATTCTAATTACTCTCATGTATCTAAGAGATTCATACTCTAAACATGTCATGCTCTGGTCAGAGACTTCGAGTAACAATCCGACGATAGGCCTTGGGTATACATCTCCTCGCAAGGAGTGGTGAATCCTTTGTAGGTTGTTCAAACATCTTCTGGCACTTCGGCTTATACCCAATCATCCTGGGTCCACTCCTCCTTGGAGATGCTTGCATTTAAAAGAAATGAATTAAGAAAATAATTCTAAATGCATAAAACAAATCACACCGGGGAGGCATGGTTGAGATTGAGGAAGCACAAGTGTCACTTGATCTTCTTGGAAGGAAGGAAGGGAGGAAGGAGGATGGTTTTTGTTGTGGGAAGAAGAGGGGGTTCGGATGCCTTTTTATATGCAGGTTATTAGGGGTGCTCGGGAGCTTCCGGGCGCCCGGGACAGTGGTCTCTGCTATGGCAGAGACTGGGGATGGTTAGGGGCGCCCGGAGTGGCCCGGGCACCCTGGTCAGGCTGATTTTGCAACTTTTGTTGCATTGACTGCAATGGGGCCGCCCGCATGGTTCCGGGCGCCCTGACCAAGGGATTAAAGGCAGCTTTTTGCCTTGAGAGAAGATAAAGTCATGGGGGGCGGCCAAGGATTAACGGGCGCCCGGAGTGTATAGGAAGTGACAAATTTGATGTCTTGTCATTGTTTGACCATGGTTTAGTTGGTTTGACCATGGTTTGACTGCTTTGACTATGGTTTGACTGCTTTGACTATGGTTTGACTATGTTAACCATGGTTTGACCATGGTTTGACTGCATTGACCATGGTTTGACTACGTTCTGAACTACAGGATTAAACCATAATATAGGTATTAAAGAAATTACAATTGAGTTTAATTTTGCTGTCTCACTCAATCTAGGGTTTTCAATCATGTTATCCTTATAGGTTTTGTGAGACAGGTTTTGATAAGTAAAATTATTTTAAAAATTTATTATTTATTTTGAAACACATAAATAATTTTGAAAACAATTGAATTTATTTTGAAAAGAATGTTTAAATCTACAAGTAACTGAAAATTTGTGTTAGATTTGAATTTGACAAGGAGTAATTTGAATTTGAATTTCAAAAATTGGCTTCCAGGTCTTGGCGAGGCACTAGGCCTTCTTTGGCCGTAGCCTTATTGGATCATCAACCCTTTCCTTGACAAAGTTTGTTCAGCCCTTAAACTAACCATTCCTAAGTATAAGCATGGTAAATTGCAGAAATTAAATAAACAATCAGTCAAGCAAATTACAATCAAGAATTAATTTTTATCTAACAATAAATATAGTTTCTAATTTGGCTCCCCCTGGACTAAAGCCACGGTAATGGTTAGGCAAGATGTGAATCTTGTCCTTGGGGATCCAATACTGATTTGATCCAGTTGGTTTGTTCAGGTACAGTTTAGGTACCCATGCCTGAACTTTATTTCTGGACTGATTCAATACAGCAAAATAGGATCTTTGTCTAGATTTGGTTCTATAGCCTAGTCTGGATCGATTTAGAACCGATTTCTATTTTCCAAGAATCATGTCAAGACCCTTGGAACCAGAAGTGAATCGTTCTAATGCTGATCTAAGATCCTTAACCTGAGTTTTCAGGGAGGAGTTCTCTTTCTCAAGTTTTTTAGCTTGAGTAGAGGTTCCTTCTTGAACCTTCTCAGTTAAGGGTCTAGAGTCAGCTCCCTCTTTCAAGAGTTTTAATTCCTGTCGAAGGGATTCGACTCGAAGTTTAGCTTTCGCCAAATCTCGAGAAAGATAATAGATTAATTCATTTAGTTGACTTCTAGTAAATCCACTTACCTTGATTTCACCATCTTCTGAAAAGGCTAGTCTGTCGTCGTCCTGTTCTGATTCTGACTTGGTCTCGACTTCTTCTGAGGCGGTTAGCGCTAGTAGGTTCGACTGTGGGACCTCTTCATCTTCTTCGAAGGAGGACTCGTCCCACGTTGCATGAAGTGCCTTCTTCCTTCTATTCTTCTTGGTTTCCTTTAGGTTCGGACACTCCGTCTTGTAGTGACCCTTCTTCTTGCACTCGTAGCAGGTCACGTTGGGCTTGTTCTTTTCATTTGCGGGTTCAGCTGGTTCATCCCTTCTTTGGCTGACTTTTCGTTTGTTGGTTTGGTTCTTCAATTCTTTGTAGTAGTTTCGGGCCAGTCGGACCAGCTTAGGTCGATCTCCTTCTTCATCTTCTGAGTCTGAGTCTGAGTTAGACTTGGGTTCAGGTGGAGGCTTCTTCTTAGTTGTCCTTCCAGTTTTACCTGCAATAAAGGTAATACCTTTCTCAGCCAGATTGCAGTTAATCTGTTCATGCAATTCTAATTCAGAGAACAATTCATCTAATTTTATTTTCGAAAGATCCCTTGAAACCTTGTATGCATCTACCATAGATGCCCACAAGGTGTTTCTCGGGAAACCATTTAAAGCATACCTTATTAGGTCATGGTTTTCAACCTTGTGACTAATGGTGTGTAGTCCGTTCATTAGTTCTTGAATTCGGGCGTGAAGCTGAGCTGCTGTTTTGTTGTCAGTCATTTTGATGGTATACAGCTTGTTTAGGAGCAGATCTCTCTTGCTAATCCGAGTGTCTGATGTTCCTTCGTGCAGCTCGATCAGTTTTCCCCACAGCTCCTTGGCACTGTTGAAAGGGCCCACCCGGTTCAGCTCCTCTTTTGTTAAGCCGCATTGAAGGGTCTGGGTCGCATTTGCATCCGCTTCAATTTTCCGTTTCAGAGCGGTGTCCCACTCTGTGTAGCTTTGAGGTACTCCTTCAGCATTTCTCGGAATCTCCAGTCCGGACTGGATGATTATCCACATGTCCACCTGAGTTTTCAGGTGGACCTCCATTCTGTTCTTCCAGTAGGAGAAGTCTTCTCCACTGAAGAGAGGTGGTCTTGCGGTGCTGAAGCCTTCTTGCATGGCCATTTTATCTGAAATGTAAACTAGACACACAAAAAAAGAATATCCCAAGACTTGGTCTTGGATTAGTAGTGCGGGATAAAGGAAAAAATATTTGTCGAGTGGTGTTGCACCAGCCTCGATCAACGAGAAGAAATTCGAACGAAAAAGAAATATTAGAAGAATTTCGAACGAAATTTTTTTTTATTAAACAAATCCGAAAAATTTTCAAACTGGTGGTTGCACCAAATTTGAACTTCCCCGCTCTGATACCACTTGTTGGATCGAGAGAAACGATAGAGGGGGGGGTGAATATCATTAAACGCTTTTCGGATAAAGACTAGAGAAAGTACGCAGCGGAATAAAAACAATCGCGAACACAGGTAGTTTTACTTGGTTCGGAGCCTAGGTCGACTCCTACTCTAAGGCCCATGGTCGTTGACAGTTTTCTGCGGGCAATTCTATACGTGCGCAAAAACAGTTTACAAGAGTTGTACAATTGTAGTATAGTAAACTGAAAGAAAATAGCTCTTCGTTACTGACGTCCGGTATAGTTTATACTTCGGTGCAGATGGACGTCGTAGGCGCTTGAGTCGTGAGTGGAAGGTTCCCGGAGCAGAGCGCATTGAGTCGAAGAGCAAGTTGGCGTTGGAAGAAGTGTTGTCTGAAGCCTTGGGGTCGAGGGCCCTTTTATAGCCCCAGGGGGCGCCCGGGACGTCGGGGGCACCCCGCCCCCCATGTGTCAGCCGATCCGTTTCTGTCTCGCTCTGCTATGATCCCTTAAAACTCGGGATCAGGCTTTGACGGGGGCGCCCGAAACGCTGGGGGCGCCCGGATTGACCGGGTCTTCTCTCATCCATTGGCTTCGCTGGGTTCTACTTCGTTAGCTTCACCTGGGGCGCCCGGAGCGCTGGGGGCGCCCGGGAGCATGGGGGGTGCCCGGGAGCACGGGGGCGCCCGCCCATAAGCTGTTGAAGCACTCCTTTTGCTTCGTGTGTTTTGTGTTCACCTTGGGGGCATCAGGGACACTCCGGGCGCCCTGGTCAGCTACTGCCTCACTCCTTTGAGACTCTCTGAGCTGCAGACACTCGTTCCTTCGGTCCTGCATCCAGGGTTAGTCCAAAACAACATAAAACAATAATGTGTTAGTTTTATACAACCTTAGCTGTCTTGGGTCTGACTTTGGGTATCCAAAATGGAACCCTAGGTCGAACCGACGCCTACTGTTCCCTCGACGGGGAACGCGTCCTGACCTACTCCTCTCGGGAGAATTTACCTGATGCCAACCGGCTCCTCCGGTTGGACTTTTGCCCAGCGGTCCTTTGCCAGGTCTTGGATACCAAGCTGTCCTTCGCCCGGTGCCTAGCATTCCTTCGCCAGGTCTTCAGTCCCAAGCTGTCCTTCGCCTGGTGCCTAGCAGTCCTTCGCTAGGGCTTCAGTACTCTAGCATTCCTTCGCCAGTGCCTAGCAGTCCTTTGCTAGGACTTTAGTACCTTGACATTCCTTCGCCAGTGCTTAGCTGTCCTTCGCTAGGACTTTAGTACCCTGGCATTCCTTCGCCAGTGCCTAGCAGTCCTTCGCTAGGACTTTTTACCCTGGCATTCCTTCGCCAGTGCCTAGCAGTCCTTTGCTAGGACTTTTCCTGTACACTTGAGTAACATGTTAGATGACAAATAAGACTTAACTTTTGAACCCTTTTGCCATTATCAAAACTCAAGTTCGACTTGGGTGCTTTCTGCACCAACAGATTTCACTAGATATACATGGACTTACTTTTTAAAATATAAGGACCAAACCTTAGATGTTTTCATTTCTTTTTGTAGGAGGGTAGAAAATGAAAAATCATTAACAATTAAGACAATTAGAAGTGATCATGGAGGTGAATTTCAAAATCAGAGATTTTTAGAATTTTGTCAGGATAGAGGGTATAGACATGAGTTTTCTACTCCTAGAACACCACAACAAAATGGTGTTGTAGTGAGGAAGAACTGTGTTCTACAAGAGGGTGCACGAAGCATGCTTAATGAGTACTCACTCCCGAGTTACTTATGGGCCGAAGCTATAAATACAGCTTGCTATGTGCAAAACTGAGTCCTCATTCATAGGTTTTTAGGAAAGACTCCCCATGAGCTTTGGTTTGGGAAACCACCTACAGTTAAACACCTTCGGGCGTTTGGTTGTAAGGTGTTCATTCTAAACACCAAGGACTACCTTGGGAAGTTCACAGCAAAGGCTGATGAAGGGATACTAGTCGGCTACTCCCTCGTTAGCAAAGCCTATCGAGTCTACAACAAGAAGTCTAGACTGGTTGAGGAGTCTTCTGATGTTGTATTTGAAGAAATTCCAAAAGTCAATGGTCAACCAGAAGATGAAGTCCAATTCGAACTTAGGAGACTATGTTTGAATGAAAGTCCAAATGTTATTGATGGTGATGAATCCGATGACGGTGAGCCTAGACAATCCATAGATCAGCCGGATCCTGAGGCTGAACTTGTGTCTAGTGAGCCCATTCACGAAGCACCACCAACACCAAGGCAGACTAGATTAGCCTCTAGTCATCCCCAAGACCAAATTGTTGGAGACATTCATCATGGGGTTAGAACTAGATCATTCTTCCGGAATGAGACTAATGAAGTTGCCTTAATTTCCGAAATTGAACCTAGAAAAATTGATGAAGCATTAAATGATCCCGATTGGATTATTGGAATGCAAGATGAACTAGGTCAATTCGAAAGGAGTCAAGTTTGGGACTTAGTCCCTAGACCTAAGAAGACCACCAACATTGGAACCAAATGGGTCTTCAAAAACAAATTGAACCATAAGGGAGAAATCATTAGAAACAAGGCACGCTTGGTAGCCAAGGGCTATAGTCAAGTTGAAGGCCTTGATTATGATGAAACTTATCCTCCCGTGGCACGATTAGAATCCATTCGATTGATGCTTGCATTTGCAGCACATCGTGGCTTCAAATTATACCAAATGGATGTCAAATCGGTCTTTCTAAATGGTCTATTAAGAGAAGAGGTCTACGTCGAACAACCACCGGGGTTTGAGAATTCTGAATTTCCAAACCACGTGGTCAAGCTCAAAAAGGCACTTTATGGCCTTAAACAAGCACCCCGAGCTTGGTATGAGCGGTTGTCGACATTCCTAATTGAGAAGGGCTTCGTTAGAGGCCAAATAGACCCTACACTATTTCTACGAAGAGATGGTGACAATATTTTTGTAGCCCAAGTATATGTCGATGACATAATTTGTGGCTCAAACAATAAGGGCTATTTAAATGAGTTCATTGGACACATGGAGAGTGAATTTGAAATGTGTCTAGTGGGAGAGTTGACTTTCTTCCTTGGACTTGAAATCAAGCAAACTCGCGATGGTATCCATGTGCACCAATCAAAGTATACACAAGAAATACTTCGAAAATTTAACATGAGTGATTCAAAAGAGGTAACCACTCCCATGGCTACAAATACAAGATTAGACAATGATGAGAGTGGTAAACCCGTTGATTTAACTCAATATCGAAGCATGATAGGTAGTTTACTATACCTCACAGCTAGTCGACCGGATATCCTATTTGCTGTGGGTATGTGCGCTAGGTATCAAGTGTGTGCCAAGGAATCTCATTTGATCGCTGTTAAGCGAATTTTGAGATATCTCAAAGGCACAATTGGAGTCGATCTATGGTACCCCCGTACCGAATCATTTGATTTAATTGGCTATACGGATTCCGACTACGCTAGATGTAAGTTGGACCGGAAGAGCACAAGTGGGGGTTGCCAATTCTTAGGATCGTCCTTAGTGAGTTTGTCAAGTCGGAAGCAATATTGTGTTGCTCTCTCCATGACCGAGGTAGAGTATATTGCTATGGGAGAGAGCGTATCGCAATTGTTGTGGATGATACATACTTTAGAGGACTATGGATTGAGTTACAAGGGTGTGCAAGTGTTATGTGATAACATTAGCACAATTAACCTAACCAAGAATCCAGTTCATCATTCTAGGACTAAACATATTGAAGTGCGTCACCACTTCATTAGAGATCATGTGGCTAGGGGAGAAATTATACTCTCACATGTAGAGTCCAAATCAAACCTAGCTGACATTTTCACTAAACCACTCCCCGAAAATGAATTTAGTTTCCTAAGACGGGAGTTGGGAATGTGTCGCGCTTCATAGTTTTCCTAAATGCATACAAAACCCTTCATGATTATTTCGAATTGTTGGGAAATAATTGGGTAACTTTGGGGACATCTCACACAAACTATAAGGTTTACCAAAATATTTTTGTTTGATAGAAATGGGGTGAGATGTTAGGATCAACTAAATTTCTCAAAATGTCAATGCATCCCTTGAGAAATTAAGTTGACGAGATAATAATCACTTCGGTGATCAAGTATGAGGAAAACCAATGCATAACATATGTATATTTGGCTCCATGATCATACTTGGACATTCCAATCAAGGAAACTTGATTGGAACCTTGGATTTGGCACAAATTGTTTGAATGATTGTTGGTTGAGTTTGACTCCACTTTGGTGGAGCAAAGTGACTTGTTCAAACCCTAAGAACCTTTGATCTTTGATTGGGGATCAATTATAGACGAGGGACGACTTCCAAGATCGATATCCTTCACCAAATCCCTTTGGAAATCATGTAACAATCTGAAACTAAAAGTTTCAGATCGTATCTGAATGTTTCAGGAACCCTGATCGGTCACTGGACCGATCAGGAGTAGGGCTAATCGGTCCCCGGACCGATCTGGCTCCATCCTGTAATGATCGGTCCACAGACCGATCAGAGGGGCATCAGTGACTTCACAATATTCTGATCAACCTTACTGAGTCAGCCTGGATCGGTCCCCGGACCGATCTGGCACCCTTTGGTGATCGGTCCACAGACCGATCAGGGGGCTCTCAGGTGTCTCTCTGAACCCTACTGTTCGTATCCTGATCGATCAGCCGATCGAACAGGAGCGCGCCTGATCGGTCACCCGACCGATCAGGCCCAGGTCAGTCCGATCAGGCTAAAGCCTGATTGGTCTGGGCGCTATCAGATCGAACGGTGATCCCTTCAAACACATTAAATTGTGGTTGGTGGACCGATCCACCAACCGATTAATTCCATCGAAACCTCTCATTGCCGAATCCTAGCGCCGAAACCTCCCACTTGCGCGACCTTCACTTCGTGCGAGAGCCTCCCCAGTGCCTTCGTCTTCCTCTCGTGAGTGTGCGCGTGCAGTTCTAAGAGGGTTCTTCCGAGCCTTGTCTTCTTCCTGTGTCCTGCGACGTTCTCTCTTGCTGAGGGGTTTACGATCTCTCTTACGCCGAGAGTCCCTCTTTGCGAAAGCCGATTCTTCCAACCATCAAGAACTTCACCAATGGCAACAAAGTGAGTTTTCATCTCAGTTTTCCCTTCAAATCAGTTCATAGATTATGCTTTAACGCTAACCATGTTTTGTGTTGTGTCGTGATCTTCTTGTGTTAGCCGTGACCTTTCTTTCCATGATTCACCATATGATTATGTTCAAATCTATCTTTCACCTCATTATTGTCCTCCTTTTGATCTAATGTCTACCTTATGATAACTCTTTTTATGATCAACTCTTGAATTTTTGATTCAAACTATGTGTATGACCAATTCAAATCTCTAGAAAATCTTCCAAGGGCAAGGAAGCTGCTGAGGGCAGTTCGAGGGGGAAAACCCCTTCTTCATCTGCTCCTTCCAGAAGGCCACAGCCTTCTTCAAGCTCTTGATTTCCAAATGTGGCCTGTGAACATGCATTCCAATCGAGGACCTTCAAATTACTATCCTGCCGATCCATTGATATCCCTTTTCTGACTGAATATTGTCCGTCGGTCATGGAGATAGTTATGATTTACAACCTGGGCATCCTTATTTCCTTGGAACGGACCATCAATTACTACCTAGTCTCAGAGTTCTATAACAACCTTCAGCAGAGACCTCAAGGAGGCTTCGAGTTCACCACTCGAGTTGCCAAGAGGAACCTTTTTTTTTCTTATGAGATTTTGGCAGAGTATTTGGGTGGTCGACGATCACCGAATCTGTACTCTATCTACCCTGAGCTTTCTGATCCTTTACTGGCCCCTTTTGCGGACACTACTCCTGATGATATCTATCAACACTTCTTTGGTCATCCCCGCCCGGCCGGTCTTGATAAATTGGGTCCTGATTTTCCTACCTTTGCAGCTCTACGTCTGTCTCCTGTTGATTACATCTTATTCAAGATTATCACAAATTGCATCTTGCCCATCACCTTAAAGCCTTTAACCGAGATCCGATCCTACCATTGCCTTATGCTCTACGGCATGCACCGCCGGATGGACTTCGATATCATGGAGAGCATCTTCTAGTCTATCCTATCCTATTGAGAGCCGAGCCGTCGCACGGTCTACATGCCATTTGGTCATGTCATCACTGATTGGCTTATGTCAGTTGGTGTTGATGTCACCAAAGGCAGGACCGTGCCCATAGTCAAACAGGATTGTCGGCTTGGTCGGCGGGCTTTTGCGAAATCTGGCATTATTATTCGTGAGCGCGATGGGGCCTTGGTTTGGAAGGATGGGAGAGGACTCGGTGACCTACCTGGCGGAGCACCACATTTTCAGGCACCACCCGAGGCTGCTGCACCTCATGAGGCTCCTGCTGCTGACGCTGAGTACGACTATGAGCCTAACCCAGATCTACGATGGTAGATCTCCGAGATGGATCGAATCCTCCAGGAGGATATTCATTTGAGGGAGCTCCATCGAGAGGAGGCCCATTCGGATTTCCGTTCCTTTGATCGCCGATTGACCGACGTAGAGTCTACTGTCTCTGGGGTCCAGGCATTGCAGCAGACTTGGTACGCAGAGTGGTGCCGCTATACATTTCCAGGGGATGCTCCTTCAGGCAGTGCTGCACCAGGGACTGCTGATGCCACGATGGATGATCTCATGCGCGATGATGACCCCCCCCCCCCCCGCTGACGGTTGAGTTTGGATGTCCGTTGCCTCTCCTGGTGATATGTATTTGACTGTTTAGTTGTGTGACTTTTGGGTTGTATGCCCCATGACTTATCTGTTGTGGCCTTGTGTCTCACGTATTTTGACTTTGATGCATATGTCTTGCATCTTGTTATTTCTCTGGATGGTTTATGCTTTGACTTTTCTGAATTTGCCTTGCAAGATTATTTTACCTGCGTATGCTTATTGTTGATGCTATGCTGTACTATCTGCATATTTGATACATAGCTATCTTCATGCTTATGATGTCATGCTCATATGATACATATGCTTGTTTTGCCATGCCTATATCTGTTTGTCATATGTATTCATATGCTTATCAAATATCAATCAAATTGTTGTTGTTTTGGGATACCCCTAGGGTTGAGGGGGAGTATGGTTTAAACTTAACAGCCCTTCTAGACCCCTTTTTCGGTGTTTGACAAAGGGGGAGAGTGTTGGTTGGTTATGTTTAGGATGATTATATTTTAGGGGGAGCATCTTGATTCCCCTATGATTCTGGAAGTTGAGAAATTGATTGAGAATCCCAAAACTTAAAATCGGATTGTCAAACAACAAAAAGAGGGAGATTGTTGATGCAGTTTGACCCTGATTGTTGTTTTGATGTTGACATCGATTTTAGTTTAGGTTGATTATGATGATTATGATTAAGTCCTGATCGGGGATCAGGCATGGTATGGAAAATCCTAGCTTGGAGGGCTAGATGTTGGAAAATCCTAACCTGGAGGGTTAGGTGTTGAAAATCCTAGCTTGGAGGGCTAGGTGTGTGAAAAGTCCTAATTCGGAAGTGGTGGGTGAAAAGCCCTAGCTTGGAGGGCTAGGTGAAATGTCCTAACTTGGAGGGTTAGGTGAAAAGTCCCATATTGGAGAGTTAGGTGAAAAAGTCCTGGCTTGGAGAGTCAGGTCCTAGCTTGGAGGGCTAGGTTTGGAAAGTCCTAATCCGGAAGAGTTGAGTGAAAAGTCCTAGCTTGGAGGGCTAGGTGAAAAGTCCTAACTTGGAGGGTTAGGTGCAAATTCCCAACTTGGAGGGTTAGGTGAAAAATCCATAGCTTGGAGGGCTAGGTTGGAGCCCCTGGATCGGTCTGGTGACCAATCAGGGAGTTGGCACGGTGCTCCTTCGTGGATCGGTTTGGTGACCGATCCAGCGATGACTGATCGGTCTGGTGACCGATCAGGGAGTATGCGTTTCACCCATTGCTTTACTCCTGATCGGTCTGGTGACCGATCAGGGAGTAAACAGTGAGGTTGAGTTCCCTTGCTGAACTGCTCCTGATCGGTCTGGTGACCGATCAGGATCACTGTGCAGATCATTCTGGAGAACGATCCAGCATCGCAGGTTCCTCACTATGATCGATCAGGACGGAGCCTGATCGGTCTGGTCACGAACTGATCGGTCTGGTGACCGATCAGGAGGTTTCCTGATTGGTCCTGTGACCGATCAGGAGGTTTGGACTGCGAAGATCAGAAATTGCCCGATAAAAGGGTGGATCCGTCGGGTGATCGATCCACAACCTGGGATCGGTCTGGTGATCGATCCAGGAGAGTCCCAAAGAAATCACGATTTCTAATTGAGCGTTGGGGACCAATCAGGACGGAGCCTGATCGGTCTGGTGACTGATCATGAGGCTCTCTGATCGGTCAGGTGACCAATCACTTTAATTCAAAATGCACTGTCAGACGCTCTGATCGCGTCTGAACGTATCCGATTCTCTGCGCTTAACTTCTGATTCTTGATTTACTGAGTGATATGTTGTTCTAATACTCTGATCATGTTGCAGGTGACAGGGAAGGATTCAAACTCTCAAGGAGAAGTCAATGGAGGCTTTCCTTGGAGCAGGTTTGTCCGTTTTCCATCTCTGGTTGCAACGGCCGGAGCTGCAGACTGGAGCTGCTGACTGGAGCTTGGCTAAGGGGAGCTCAGGATGTCCAGGGAGGGCTCAGTGGTAGCTGGCGTTGGCAGGGAAGCGGCTGGAGGCTGCAGGAGATGTTGTCACCTGGTGCTGAGTGGAGAAACAAAAGGGCGGAAGAAGACTTCGTTGAAGAAGAGTTCCAAGGATTCTAGTGTTCGCGAACTGAGTTCTTGCTGCGTCTTTTGTGTTCTCTACATCTTGCTTGCGTGTTCTGAAGTTCCATCATCTTGTGCAAGCAACTACAATCTGTGAAGCAACCAGTCATTACTTGAGCGCTTGAAGGAGGGAACAAGAAGCTCCGATTCCAACAGCGAGAAGACACGAGGAGAGGGTTCTTACGTGAGATCGTCGCTGGGTGGAGCTCTGAGGGAGCTTGCTGTGTTCTTGTCTTTGCAAAGTGCTAAGTAAGATCATTCTCGTTGTTTCTTTGTGCTTAAACATATATCTATGATTGAAACGCTGCGGAGAGGTTTCTCCACCGAGAAGGAGGTTGCTTTCTATCCGGTGATAACTGGGGCTTGATCTGCCGACGATCAAGGGAACGCCCACCTTAAGGGCACGCCAAGGAGTAGGGGCAAGTTATCCCCGAACCTTGAAAACCCTCCTTGCGAGCGATCTTGCTAGTTGTGTTGATTTGTCTTCGTTTTCTGATTTTCTACATACGTTGTTCTTGCTACTTGCGCTGTGCTACTAACAACTCTGAGTGCAGAAAGTTGATAAGTGCCAATGGAAAAAGAGTTTGGCTATATTCACCCCCCCCCCTCTCTAGCCATCCGGGTTCTAACAATTAACTCCTCTGGTGGACAAAACTCTACTTCCAAATTACTGTGAGTTCTCTGCCATGTTTGAAATTAGCTCTGTAGCTTGATCTGGTGTTTTGTTTACTAGGTCACCTCCTGCTACAGCATCTATCATAATTCTGTCCATCTGGAGAAGACCCTCATAAAAGTACTGAATGAGTAGCAGCTCACTAATATGGTGCTGTGGGCAACTAGAACATAGCTTGTTGAACCTTTTCTAGTAGTGATACAAAGTCTCTCCTGTTGGGAACGAGATGGCTAGAGAGGGGGGGGGGGGGGTGAATATAGCCAATCACTAAAATTTGCTCTCTTAAGTTTTCTGCGTGATCAGGTTAGTAGCAGCGGAAACAAACAACACAAACAGAACAATACAAAGAAAGAAAGCAAACCAAATCGCTAAGACGAAGATGTACAAGGTTCGGGGATAACTTGCCCCTACTCCTTGGCGTGCCCGTGAGGTGGGCGATCCCTTGATCGTCGGCAGATCAAGCCCCGGTGAACTCCGGATAGTAGCAGCCTACTTCTCGGTGGAGAAACCTCTCCACAAGCTGTCTCACAGATGGATACAATCTTAAGCTCACGAGATACTCGAGAAGACAAGCTCACAAAGATGTACAAGAAAGCTCAAGCACAAAGCAACAGAGCACGAACACAGCCCAGCAACAACTTCCCAAGTTTTCTGTCTTGTTCACCTCTGCTTCCAGCATCGCCACTTAAGCTCCTGCTCAACGTCGCCAGCTCCATCAGCACCACTGACTCACACCCTGACCCACTGACCTCTCTAAGCACTCAGTCCACTGGACACTCCTCCAGCTGAGCCTCCGTCAGTTGCCAGCCGCGCCTTCGTCAGTTGCCAGATGCGCCAGACGCCGTTGAGACCTGAAAACACAATAGATCCAAACCTGCTCCAAGGAAAGCCTCCCATTGACCATCCTTGAGTGTTTGAATCACCTGCTATCACCTGCACACTCCAACAGAGGCTTAGCAATGCATATCAAAAAGAAATCAGCAAGTAGCAGAGAATCGGCAGTGAAAACAGACTTCTGACAGCATATTTGAATTAATGTTCTGCGCCTGATCGGTCACCAGACCGATCAGGAAGGACCCTGATCGGTCACCAGACCGTTCCACAGTCTTCTGCATACTCCTGATCGGTCACCAGACCAATCAGGCTCTAGCCTGATCGGTCACTAGACCAATCAGGCTGAAACTTTAATCAAATCCTAGCTACGCTTGATCGGTCACCAGACCAATCAGGCTCCTGCCTGATCGGTCACCAGACCAATCAGGGTCCTTCCAGACCAATCAGGCTCCATCCTGATCGGTCCAGCGGAAATCAAATCCTAAGTCTTTGATCGGTCCAGCGGAAATCAAATCCTAAGTCTTTGATCGGTCACCGGACCGTTCTGGACCTGATTAGCAAGGGAACTCAACTCACTGTTCGCTCCCTGATCGGTCACCAGACCGATCAGGAGCTCTGCAGTGTGTGAAACACACACTCCCTGATCGTTCACCAGACCGATCAGACTTCGCTGGATCGGTCACCAGACCGATCCACGAAGGAGCAGAATGCCAACTCCCTGATCGGTCACCAGACCGATCCAGGGACGTAGACCTAGCCTTCCAAGCTAGGATTTCATTCACCTTAGCCCTCCAAGCTAAGGATTTTTCAATCTAACTCTCCAAGTTGGGAATTTGCACCTAACCCTCCAAGTTAGGACTTTTCACCTAGCCCTCCAAGCTAGGACTTTTCACCTAGCCCTCCAAGCTAGGACTTTTCACCTAGCCCTCCAAGCTAGGACTTTTCACCCAACCCTTCCGAGTTAGAACCTCATCCAACCTAGCCCTCCAGGCTAGGCACCTGACCCTCCAAGCTAGGACTTTTTCACCTAATTCTCCAGGATGGGAATTTGCACCTAACCCTCCAAGTTAGGACTTTTCACCTAGCCCTCCAAGCTAGGACTTTTCACCCAACCCTTCCTAATTAGGACTTTTCCAACACCTGGCTTCACTCACCAGGACCCGGCTTCACTCACCGGAATTTCCAACACCTGGCTTCACTCACCAGGAGCCGGCTTCACTCATCGGGATTTCCAACACCTGGCTTCACTCACCAGGACCAGGCTTCACTCACCTGAATTTCCAATCACCTGGCTTCACTCACCACGACCCTGCTTCACTCACCGAGATTTCAACCTAGCTTCACAAGCTAGGACCTGGCTTCACTCACCAGGGTTTCATGCCCAGTCCCCGACCAGGACTTTAACTCAAATTCGCTCAACCAAACTTAAATCATTGTCAAACACCAAAACAACAACCGGGCCAGACTGCATCAACAATCTCTCCCTTTTTGTTGTTTGACCACCCGATTTAAGTTTAGGTATCAATCAATTGAAGTCCGTTCAATTCTCATAGGGGAATCATGATCCCCCCCTATAATAACCATAAACTTAATCAGTCATTTTCTCCCCCTTTGTCAAACATCGAAAAGGGTATGGTTATTAAGTTTAAACATCAAACTCCCCCTCAACCAAGGGTCTCTCCCCAAACCCAAAATAATCAAAGTTAAGTTTTGAATTTCACATGAAAACATATACGAAATAATATCATGGTCAAACATGTATATGTTTCATATGACAAATAAGTCAAAGGATGATTTTTGAATTGCATATGAGAGGCATATACCATAAATGTATTATGGCAATAATGTATATGGATCATATGACAACAATTATCGCAGTTCCATCAGACTGATGATCGATACAGAAAAATTTCTGATTTATCTATGAACGATCAATTTTCAGAAAAATTTCTATAATTCTGATTCGTTCAAGATCGGACTGCATTAACACTTGGAGTTTCATGTGAAGACATATACAGAAGTATATCATGGTCAAATACGTATATGCTTCATAGGACGAGTAAGGAATGCAACTGTATCTGAGACCAGGTATGTTGATTACGTGATACAGAAGAATTTATGATTAGTCTGGGCAGCGATCAGATTTCTGAAAAATTCCTGAAACTCTGATACGTTCCTGATCAGACTGCATTAACAATTGGCATTCCATAACCGGGGAGTAGACTCTATTGATATTCGATATTTCAGAAAAATTTCCGAAACACGACATTAAGAACAAGAGTCATGACTCAACACACCCTTTCTTATGAATTTGAACATTCCAAAATAGGTTTGTATCAAATCACTATTAAGTACTAGGTTTGTATCACTTGAACAAATTTGTGCTCCATTAGTACCAGGTTTGTACCAATGGAAGATCAAGTATATTTCAATTTGACTTAGTTTGTATCAGATTTGTGTGTATCAGTATGATCAGTAATCTGATACAATTCGATGGAAATTGATTGGTTTGAGGAGGTTTTGGATCATTTTGGAACGATCTGGTAGTTCTTTGATCAGAGTTGGTCTGATCGGTCACCAGACCGATCAGAAGCACCCCTGATCGGTCGGTGGACCGATCAGGGATGTTATAGAATGGTTTTTCAGTTTCAGAAACAAAATTTCAGAAACTGTGAAATTAACTTTGTTTCAAATCTCAACCATTCCTAAACCCTAATACAATCAGGTGTAATTCGTTTGATCCTAAAGGGTTCCTTCAAACAAAATACATTTCTTCAAACAATCATCAATATATGATACTAATATCAAATTCCCAAAACATGATCAACATGGTTTGTGTCAAAGCACAGAGGTAATCCATTTGATTCTAAGGGTTCCCTTAATCAAAATATATGTCATGATTTTTATCAATTCCATATCAAAGAAAATCATTTCCAATATAACTTTGAGAATAAAGCCCATACATACAAGGTTTAAGTCATGAAAAACAACATGTGATGAGCTAGATGTTGGGGTACATGTATATATATCCTAAGTCCTAGAGTCTTGATTTAGATTGATATAAAGAAATCATCAGATCATAGATCTTAAGCATTGAGTCCTTGTGGAATTTTCATAAGGATTAGCACAAGTTATATGTTTATCTTGTTCTTAACCAAACTTTGCATGCCATAGATTAATGTTAATCACACAAACAGTAAAATCATGGCATACTCAACTAGGTTCATCTCCAAAGTATCAAGAGAAACTTAAACCGAACCTTAAGCTCATGTTCTTGTCTAATCATGTATGGTGAAGTTTTCATAGTGATTTTCACAAACCATGTGTTCTTCATGTTCAATAGCATGCCTTCATGTTCTATAACACACACAAGAAAATTATGGCATACTCGATCATGTTTACCAAACCAAACACCTTAAGCTTGAGTTATGACATATCATTAATCATCATTTGCAGTAAACATAAATTGCTATGGAAAAAAAAAATAATTATCCTAAGCAATTCATGGCAAGAGCAAGTTGTGGGTTAGTCTAAGCCATTCATGTGAATTTGAGTAAATGGTAAGCACATTCCTAACTAGGAATGGCCATGTGTTGGGAGCATCAATTATCAACAACCAATGTTGATAGATACTCCCCCTCAAATGATGCTTATACAATTCTAAATATTGAGGTTTTAGGTACCCAAATTTTGGGACCTAAACCATCTACAATTAATGACTTTGGCACCCATGCCTTAGTCATTTTCTTCCTAACCTTTTGAACCCTAGAATCATTTGATGATCTAAATTCGGTTCTTGACATTAATGACATAAAACTTGATTCTTTAGGTTGGTAACCTAAGCCAACCTTGTTGTAAATCGCTTTTTGTGAGTTCAAGATCATATCTAGGGTTTTGAGCTTGTTGAAAATTTCTCAAGAACAATCTTGAGATTTTCAATTTCACCCTTCAAGATCTTATTCTCATTCTCAAGGGATTCATTATGGAAGTCATTAATATCCTCAACCTTAAAGGATTTTAATTCTTTTACTTCCAACTTCAATGACTTAACCTTATTCTTAGATTTCTTTAACAATTTGGTTAAACATGTGATAGCTCTATAGCACTTATCTAACTCGGGAGAAATTACCTCTTCATCATCCAAAGATGATGAAGGCACGGTTGAGGAGTCACTTGAATCATCACTCTCCTCCTTTGACTCTTGTAGTGCCACTAGAGCCACGTGACAGTGGATGTCCTCCTCCTCCTTGTCAATCTTCTTTTTCCTTTTGTTTCCTGCCACAAAAGCAAACCCTTTCTCCTTGGGGCCTTGGTTAGAGATCTCATGTAGCTCCATCTCACAAAATAAGTCCTCTAACTTAACAAAAGATAAGTCCTTGGAAACCTTGCAGGCATCCACCATGGATAACCACAAAGTATTCCTAGGGAAGGCTTTGAGTATATACCTCACTAGATCTCTATTTTCTACCTTTTCATTGATAGAGTGGAGGCCATTGAGGATCTCTTTGAATCTTCCATGGAGTTCACTTACCTTTTCATTTTCTTCCATGGACAGATTTTGGAGTTGACTGTGAAGGAGGTCCTTCTTGGCTATTCGGGTGTCTTGAGTTCCTTCGTGGAGCTCAATGATTTTGTTCTAAAGATCTTTAGCACTTATAAAAGGACCCACCTTGATCAACTCCTCCTTGGTCAACCCGCATTGCAAAGTGACCACTGCTTCGGCATTTGCTTCACTCTTTCTTATTTGCTCAGCCGACCAACTTAAGAAATCGAGATCTTTTCCTTCAACATCTCTTGGAGGGATGAAACCTTCTTTGACCGAGAACCATATGCTCATATTTGTCTTCAAATAAAACTCCATCTTCGATTTCCAATATTGAAAATCTGTGCCGTCGAAGAGTGGAGGTCGGTTTGTGCTCATTCCTTCTCTTCCAGCCATCTTGTTGTAAGCTCTCGAATGTTAAGCCTTGAACAGAGCCCCAAGCTCTGATACGACTTGTTGGGAACGAGATGGCTAGAGAGGTGGGGGGGGGGGGTGAATATAGCCAATCACTAAAATTTGCTCTCTTAAGTTTTCTACGTGATCAGGTTAGTAGCAGCGGAAACAAACAACACAAACAGAACAATACAAAGAAAGAATGCAAACCTAATCGCTAAGACGAAGATGTACAAGGTTCGGGGATAACTTGCCCCTACTCCTTGGCGTGCCCATGAGGTGGGCGATCCCTTGATCGTCGGCAGATCAAGCCCCGGTGAACTCCGGATAGTAGCAGCCTCCTTCTCGGTGGAGAAACCTCTCCACAAGCTGTCTCACAGATGGATACAATCTTAAGCTCATGAGACACTCGAGAAGACAAGCTCACAAAGATGTACAAGAAAGCTCAAGCACGAACACAGCCCAGCAACAACTTCCCAAGTTTTCTGTCTTGTTCGCCTTTGCTTCCAGCTTCGCCACTTAAGCTCCTGCTCAACGTCGCCAGCTCCATCAGCACCACTGACTCACACCCTGACCCACTGACCTCTCTGAGCACTCAGTCCACTGGACACTCCTCCAGCTGAGCCTCCGTCAGTTGCCAGCCGCGCCTTCGTCAGTTGCCAGATGCGCCAGACGCCGTTGAGACCTGAAAACACAATAGATCCAAACCTGCTCCAAGGAAAGCCTCCCATTGACCCTCCTTGAGTGTTTGAATCACCTGCTATCACCTGCACACTCCAACAGAGGCTTAGCAATGCATATCAAAAAGAAATCAGCAAGTAGCAGAGAATCGGCAGTGAAAACAGACTTCTGACAGCATATTTGAATTAAAGTTCTGCGCCTGATCGGTCACCAGACCGTTCCACAGTCTTCTGCATACTCCTGATCGGTCACCAGACCAATCAGGCTGAAACTTTAATCAAATCCTAGCTGCGCTTGATCGGTCACCAGACCAATCAGGCTGAAACTTTAATCAAATCCTAGCTGCGCTTGATCGGTCACCAGACCAATCAGGCTCCTGCCTGATCGGTCACCAGACCAATCAGGCTCCTTCTAGACCAATCAGGATCCATCCTGATCGGTTCAGCGGAAATCAAATCCTAAGTCTTTGATCGGTCATCGGACCATTCTGGACCTGATTAGCAAGGGAACTCAACTCACTGTTCGCTCCCTGATCGGTCACCAGACCGATCAGGAGCTGTGCAGTGAGTGAAACACACACTCCCTGATCGTTCACCAGACCGATCAGACATCGCTGGATCGGTCACCAGACCGATCCATGAAGGAGCAGCGTGCCAACTCCCTGATCGGTCACCAGACCGATCCAGGGACGTAGACCTAGCCTTCCATGCTAGGATTTCATTCACCTTAGCCCTCCAAGCTAAGGATTTTTCAATCTAACTCTCTAAGTTGGGAATTTGCACCTAACCCTCCAAGTTAGGACTTTTCACCTAGCCCTCCAAGCTAGGACTTTTCACCTAGCCCTCCAAGCTAGGACTTTTCACCCAACCCTTCCGAGTTAGAACCTCATCCAACCTAGCCCTCCAGGCTAGGCACCTGACCCTCCAAGCCAAGACTTTTTCACCTAATTCTCCAGGATGGGAATTTGCACCTAACCCTCCTAGTTAGGACTTTTCACCTAGCCCTCCAAGCTAGGACTTTTCACCCAACCCTTCCGAATTAGGACTTTTCCAACACCTGGCTTCACTCACCAGGACCCGGCTTCACTCACCAGGACCCGGCTTCACTCACCGGGATTTCCAACACCTGGCTTCACTCACCAGGACCCGGCTTCACTCACCGGGATTTCCAACACCTGGCTTCACTCACCAACCAGGACCCGGCTTCACTCACCGGGATTTCAACCTAGCTTCACAAGCTAGGGCCTGGCTTCACTCACCAGGGTTTCATGCCCAGTCCCCGACCAGGACTTTAACTCAAATTCGCTCAACCAAACTTAAATCATTGTCAAACACCAAAACAATAACCGGGCCAGACTGCATCAACATCTCCCACTACTTGTTGTATACCACATATGCTATTTCTAATGATCGCAGTCCTGGAAGCTGGAAAGTACTTCTCCAAAAATGCTTTCTTCATAGAAATCCAGCTAGAAACATGCCCAGTAGGTAGGTAGTAAAGCCAATCCTTCGCTGCTCCAGTCAAGGACAATGGGAATGCCCTCAGCTTGATATCTTCCTCTGAAATCCCATGAGGCTTCATGATGAAGTAAACAACATGAAACTCATGTAAATGTCTGTTGGGATCCTCCCCAGACTGATCTTGAAACTTGGGCAATAAATAGATGAGTCCTGATCTTAACTCAAAATCTCCAGTGAGCTCTGGGTAGGCAATGCAGGAATACTGAAAAGCATCATCTGGCGCTGCTAGTTCCTTCATGGTTTTTTGGTGGTCTGCCATAGAATCAACTGAATAAGCAGAAATAGACTGAGTAGGAATAATGTCAAAAGCCTCTGAAACACTGATTTGATTCCTCCTGGCTCTGAAAGTTCTTTCAATTTTAGGATCAAATTCTCCAAGAATACCACCTGCAGATCTGGTCATACAACAAATACAAAATCGCAGTAAATGTATACAAATGAATGAAACAAGTAAGATAGATCACAAAAATATAGAAATAAGCGCACAAGCTGAATCTCAAGATATAATAGTAAGCAAGCAAGCTAAAATCAAACAAACTCAACTAGATAGTTCCCCGACAACGACGCCAAAAATTTGATGGTACCCAATACTATGCCCAAAAGCAATGTGTCACGATGAGCACTCAAATTTAGAAATTTATAAAGTTGAAAACCCTTCCTAGCGAAATAGAAATGTAGAATAGGGGCCTTAGGTTGTATTTTTTTCAGGACTAGTTGTGAGTGTCTGAATCGAGCTTGAAGGTTATTTATCGTCAAATGATTTGGGTTTTCGAGATAAAATGGCGGTTTTGTTTTGCAAGTAAGAATGAATAAGCAGTAGGAAATTGAGCTTAGCTAAACAAATAATCCCTAAGGAGTTTCAAGTTCTACACTTAGCCAAATTGGAAGCTATTAAAGAGCCTAGCTTAACACTAATTGAGAATCAAGCAATTCAATTAGATATTATAAAACTAAAACTCAAGAACTGATGAATCAGTAAAAGAACTTGCAAAATTAAGCTAAATTATAGAAGTTTAAATTGAAATAGTTTTTGCTACGGAAGCAGGATTAAAAAGAAATACTACTCTTCTTGATCGCTCGGTGTGACCGATCAAGTAGTGTCTGGATCGGTCGTCGATCCGATCAGTATCTGAAATCAAGCTGATACAGAGCTAAGAACAGAATTAAGAAGCAATTGAAACAATTCAGAAATGAAATCTATTAACTACGGACTCCAGATCAGATTCGTCACCAAGGGTTGCTTCTTGTTGTCACCCAAGAACTGATCCAAGAACCCCTTTGATCAAAAATCAATGAGATCAACTCCTTCGATCGAATTGCGTCCGATTAGTGAACTGGCTGAAATCTTCCTCCCTTTCCTTTCTTCTCGATCAACTGATGCAGCTCCGGCTCATAATCTCCCAGTGCCAAGCAGAGAACCCCTCTGTACTCACGTGCTGAAGGTACCAATCGCTGAAGACAGTGATCGAGAGAGAATGGATTTGGCGGAGCAGAGCTTGGCGAGACCCTCGCCAAAGCTTGTCAGCAGCAGATTTGAAGCAGATCTCACGAAGAACAGACCTTGATGATTCGAAGCCTTGAAGAGATCTCGATCTGGAGTGGTCGCCCGCAACAACCGAGAAGAAATGGAGAAGAATAACCAAGAACTTGAGCAGAGAATTCACGACACCGAGCTCAGCGAAGGAATTTTTGTTTTAACCAATTGCTTTTGAATTTGGACGGCTGCGATTGCATTGATCTCATCCAACGGTCGGATCAAGTCAGATCGAACCCAGACTTCCCAGATCTTGATCAGGGGCTCTGATCCACTGTTCCTTAACTCGGATCACTCAGATCTGAAGCGGATGGCTCAGATCTTCTCTTCTTAAGCTTGGATGGTCTAGATCCTCTAGTGCTTGATCCAACGGCTGAATTAACTCTGATCCGGCCCAAACTTTCAGATCGTGATCCATGAACTAGATTAAGTCTATCTTGAGCTTGGATCGACCAGAAGTTGGCGGATGGCTTAGATCTAACTGTTCTCTTGAATGGACGACCCATGTTAATTCGATGCTTGATCTATTTGATCCGGATCCAATTCTGACCCAAGTTTGACCCAATATGATCCAAGTCCATGATCATTTGAAACCTACAAAAATGATATTAAATTTTAGTACCAAAACATCTTAAATATAGAAAGAATTGAATCTTAAGCCAAAATATAGAAAATCTATGAAACCTAATACAAATGCAAACTCAAGCATATGAAAGTGGATCAAAACATGGATTTGAGGACCTAATTTAATCAACAAAATAAAAGTTATCACTCCACCTATTATGAGTACATCCATCTCCCCGTGTTTACAATATCGAATGGCTGTTGATTAATTTAAATTACTAACAATTTTAATTAATCAACCTCTAACTCCTTGACTAGTACCACTCATCCTTATCATTATGTTGGACCATAGTCCACTTGCCAGATTTAACATGATGAACCTTATGAGCTCATCAAGGGGGCATCATCATCCCGACCCACCAAGACACGGATTCGGTCTATAATCAATGGCACACCATGTAAATAATATTATTTCCCAACTTACCAGATCTATCGATTTAGTAGAATAAATCTGGCTCATTGGTAAATTAAAAAAACAATATTTAAGTATATGTGCCCGTTATTATATCGGGATTTAGAGCATGTACTCCATAATATATCCGAGGTCTGATCCAATTATAAAGTCAGTATAAATTGAATCACCTCTATTTTGGTCCTGCTCAATGCACACAAAGTGCACTGGTGTAATTCTATGGTTAAGACAAACCACACCTAATTACACTACAACCATCCCGATGGTTTGCCCAACTCCATCTCGGTTGTGAGCCTTTACTTATACTCTGCAAGGGACTGATAACATGATCTTCTATGCATCATCACACACCATGTTATCTACAATGCAATGTATCAGACATTTTGTGCATATACTAATATAAACATGCAACTTGTGATTTTATGATTCTCTTTCAAAACGTAGATGTTCTTATACAAAAAGCAAGGCTTTTAGTATACATCCTAACAATCTCCCACCTATACTAAAAGACTTTGCTGTCTTCAAAATGTCATACATCTTTCCCCTTGATCCTCCACATGCCTAAAAGCTCTCACTACCAAGGCCTCAGTGAAAAGATCTTCCTAGGTTATCCTCTGATGTAATCTAGGCAACAACAACTATTCCTCACTAGGGTGGTACTTGCGCTCTATGTGTTTACTCGCCTTATGGACTCGTGATTCCTTTGAGTTTGCAACTGCACTATTATTATCACAACAAATGTGATAGCTCTGAGCAAACTAGGAATCACATCGAAGTCCATCTTGAGGATCCTGAACCATATAGCTTTCTTGGCTGCCTCAAAAGCTGCCATATACTCAGCTTCCATGGTGGAGTCCGCCACGCAGTTGCCACACAACACTCCTCTAAACTATGGTTCCACCTTCTAAAGTTAACATAAAACCCCGAGGAATACTTATATATGCCCCTATATGATTGGAATTCTGTATCCGTATAACCCACAGATGATTGGTCTGCTTGGTAAACCAGCATATAATCCTTAGTCCTTCTCAGGCACTAATATATGCTTTTACCGCAATTCAATTTCCTTGACCTGGGTTACTCTGATATCTGCTAACCATGCCTATGGCAAAGCAGATATCTGGTCTCATTTATAGCATACATGAGGCTTCCTACAGCCGATGCATAAGGAATCGCCTTCACTTCCACTATCTCTTTAGATGTTCTAGAACACATCTACTTAGATAGTGTAGCTCCCTGGCTGAAAAGTACAAAACCTTTCTTGGAGCTAAAATGAGCTAGGACAGTGTCTTTCTATGAAGCTTGGGATAAGCACAATACCCTTTTCTGGTGATCCCTTAGAACTTGGATCCCCAAGGATGTGTCCTGCTTTTCCTAAGTCCTTCATATCAACTGTTTGCACAACCATACCCTTATGTCTGATAGTACTTTGTTATTGTTGCCAATCAACAAAATATTATCTATGTATAGTACAAGAATACCACTACGTTTCCGTCACATTGTTTACACAAATCTCATCCGTCCTTTGGAGAAATCCATATGACTGGTTATCCATCAAAGCGGATTCCTCGTCATAGATATAGGAATCTTGATTCATGGTCGCCAGGGACCAAGTCCAAAGAATTTCCCAAGTACATGAATCCTGAAGGTTGACTAACAACCCTCCCACTACGACGAGATACCACCTGTGTATCTTCTGTGACACGTGGTGCAGTGACTTGTGGTATGTCCTCTTGTACAATTGGTACTAAGGTCAGAATGTCCCTTCTTAATTACTCAAAAATAATTCTACTCATGGGCTTATGGTTTATTACATAGTTCTTCTCTTAGAATCAAGCATTCGTGCCAACGAATACTCTTTGATCCTTAGGACTACAAAACCACTTTTCGTTCCTCTAGGATAGCCTACGGGCAAGCACACTTCTGCACTTGATTCCAACTTATTAGTATCTCCCTTCAGCACATGCGCTGAACTACGCAAATCTGAACATGTCTTAGACTAGGCTTTCGCCCAGTCCACACTTCTATGGTAGTAGCGAGTATTGACCTAGATGGTATCAAGTATGTACGCTGCCGTTCCCAGAGCATATCCCCAGAACAAATCCGGCAACTCGGAGCAACTCATCAATGTCCTAACCATCACCATAAGAGACCTTTTCCTTCACTCTACTGCACCCTTCTGTTGGGGTATACTGGGTGTAGATAATTTGGAATGACTCCCAACCTTTGATAAGTAAGTCCTAAAACTCTCCCAAGAGGTACTTGTCACCACGATCTGATCGTAGTGTCGCGATACTTTTACCTTGATGTTTCTCCGCATCAGCCTTGAACTCTTTGATCTCATCAAAGTATTCAGACTTGCAGTACATCAAGTAAATGTACCTCTACCTTGAATAATTGTCCATAAAATAGACGAAATATTTCAAGGCTACCTCTATCCTTGATAGACTAAGGACCTACAAATATCAGAATGAACCAACTCTTAACACATCTTTGGCTCTAAACCCCATGGCCTTGAAAGGCCTCTTGGTCATCTAACCCTCCAAGAAAGATTAAAAGGTTTGGGATGTCTTCCACTACCAATGAACCCAAGGGCCCATTGGTTATCAACCTTTGAATCCTACTAAAGTTAATAAGACCAAGCTTTAGATGTCAAATATATATTTGGTTCATCTCAGAAGGAACCTTTCTCTCATTTTGGTTAGATGATGAGCTATTAACATCTAATTGCAACATGGGAGCTTTCGGTTTTAAAAGGTACCAATTGCCTATCAATGTACCTTAATAGATAATCTTTCTATTCCACTTTTTATAATAAAATCAATAGAATATCTTATTCCAGAAACTGAACAAAAGTTCTTTCCAAAAATTTAGGTACATAAAAGCAATCTCAGTAAAAAATCAAAACTTTATCATCCTATCTAATAGTCAAAATAAATAAATAACTCCCACTACAATAGTCATCTCCGTAGCCTATCTCATGTGGACGGTAATCTCCTCCTCAGCTAGTCGTCAGGTTTCCTGGAACCCCTGCAAAGAAATGCAGACATGATTAGTGGCATCCGTATCTACTCACCAGGTACCGATTGATAACACCGCTAAACATGTTACAATGACAAAAGAAAAAGATATACCTGAATTATTACTCTGACGGCGGGGACAATCCGCCTTCCAATGTCCAGACTGCTTGCACATGAAGAACTTGCCTTTTAGCTTTTTCATGCGACTCTGAGATCCCTGTAATCCTGCTACTTTCTTTGCTCCATCTTGTTTCTTCTTCTTCTTGCCTTTCAGTTTAGAAGTAATAACCCCTTGAGCAATGAAAGTATGTGAACTCTGAAGAGAAAACTCCTTTGCCGCCTAGAGTTCTGTCATAAGTTCCGCCTACGAATATGTACGTTTGTTCATATTGTAGCTTAGGCGAAACTTCTCAAAACTCTTTGGTAGAGATTGGAGGACGAGATCGACCTGGGTTTCCCTATCGATTTTTGCTCCAAGGATTTCCATCTCTTTCAGCCAAGCCATCATTTTGAGAACATGTTCCCTCATGGGCATACCCTCAATCATGGTGGTTGTTGTCAAGTTCTTCATGACCTCTTGCCTTGATTATGATGTCGGAAGAGTTCATCGAGCTTGGATGTTTTATCACTGGTAATGGAAGAAGCCTGACGTTGAAGACTCTGAGTCATCTCGTCTGCTTCTAACCACTGCCTAAAATATTCCAACTCCTCTTCACCATTAATCTCGCTAGGTTTTCCAGCACAGAACTCGACAAACTCACATTTGGATTCCTCAGCGGTTGCGACAAAGTTCAGGTTTAATTCCCAATCATTATTATTAGGGGCATTAAGTTTGTTTCTCTTAGAATTAAATCAAATGGGTCTAGATCCATTTTGAAAACACCTGAGAATCACAACAATCACACACTTTAAATTCCGAAAATAAATTGATTCCTCAAACAATAAATTTCAAAATCAACCAACACCTCAAAACATCAAGAATATCGTATGCCACGTTAATGTGAATGTATACGTATTCTACATTTGTAAGAGGAGGTTTTACCCATTAATTTTATTATCTTGTCAACCTAACTTTTGACAAATAAAATTAATAGTTGGTCCTCTTCGACCCTACAAGTAATAGCAGTGACTCCATTGGGGAGGATACTATTATTTGCAACTAAGTGTTTGCCATTACATGATACTAAGAAAATTATCTCGGATTATGTGTCTTCCATTGGGGAAAATCACACACTCCTAAATAATCTCCTATAATCTTGTCTGACCCAGTGATTCGCAGAACAAGCACATCCGTTGTGGAGGAAGGCACGCAGAGCCAACGCACAGACTTGTTCGCATCACTTGTCAAATTAGTAATGGAGGCTGTGGGACCCTTAGGGTCCCTCTTTCACTTAGTTATTTATGTTGAGGAATTTTCATGCAAAGACATGACAAGCACATAAACCAACCTAATAAACAAGAAAAATCCTAGATTTTTCCAACTATCATGACCTTAGTCTCCAATGCGCCTCCAGTCGTGTCGCCACCTCGTCCGCTCCTCCCTACACCATGCGCAAGCCTCTATGAAGGGATGTCCGACCCGAGATGACTAGATACTTATTTACATCCATCGATCCTATACTTCACGAAGGAGTGTACACATAATCTAGATCGAAAGTAAATAAAAGCTCGGCTAAACACGCGCCGTATTTAATTACAAAAATTAAATACATATCTAACCTCGTCAATCCCGAGGATTCAATTAATTACAAAAATGCATAATCAATCACATACAACCATTATTTAAGCCATAATAGTTGGAATCTAGTGCCTGCAACAAAGAGTTAGCCTATGCACATCCACATATTATCTGGAAAAAATAAAATATATGATAATATGCAGAAAAAAGATAACTGAATCCTAAACACACAAAACCAGAAACCTCTGCTCTGATACAATTGATAGGAATAGCTTGGCGAGTTTCCTAAGCGAACACTGGGTCGTCCATGAGATATCTCTCCATGTCTATGGATTAAAAATTTAATCCAAATGGAGACCTATCTCCCAAACGACCGTCTCGACATCATATCAATCGCTTCGAGTTATAACTTAGCCAATCTCAAAGATTGAGTCTTGTAACTCGCCTAACCGAATGACCGCGGAAAAGACGACGAGTGGATCGTCGGTTTTTATGTTTATTATTGGGGTCCATGACATGATTAATTATCAACATTAATTAACAATAATTAGAACATGATAATTAATCAAGAACACATATAAAATGATAGAGAAACAAAGGTGCCAAAGAGAAGTTATACCTCGCAGTCTTCTACCGTATGACCCTCCCCTCTTGGATGTCATGTGGGTGACGAGCAACCAAGACTCAGAATCACCAAAGCACGAACTTCTCCACCCTAGCTTGGCCGAACCCCTAGGGAAGAGAAACAATTGGTCTTCTTCTTCTTCCAACACCCTTGCGCCGAACACCCTAGAAACTAGGGTTCTGGCCACCACCATCTCCCTCCACCTCACTGCCACTAGCCAAAGGAGAAAGAACATGTTAGAGGTTGCAAGGTGTAAACTTAGTCCCACATTGAAAAACATATGGGAAGATCATTGGTTTATAAGGAATATGGTATGTCCATTGGCATGAGGCCTTTTGGGAGAGCCCAAGAGCAAAACCATAAGGGCTTAGGCCCCATGTGGACAATATCATGCCATTGTGGAGATATCTAAATTCCTTTTGGTCCTAACAAATGGTATCAGAGCCAGGTTGTTCATCCAAATCTAACCATGTGCATTAAGCCTTAAATAAAAGATTTGTGGGCTCCCGTGTCTTGATCAAGAGGACCAGTTCTACTTGCAGCTAGGTGGTCCTAGTAGGTCAGGTGGACCGAAGGGCAGAAAGTCCTGGTGGATCAGACATCTAAACGGAAAGTGTTTCTGTTTGTGGTGGGGGCATGTGGTCCTTGTTTGAGGGGGGATTGCTAGAGGTTGCAAGGTGCAAACTTAGTCCCACACTGAAAAACAAATGGGAAGATCATTAGTTTATAAGGAATATGGTATCTCCATTGGCATGAGGCCTTTTGGGAGAGCCCAAGAGCAAAACCATGAGGGTTTAGGCCCAAAGTGGACAATATCATGTCATTGTGGAGATATCTAAATTCCTTTTGGTCCTAACAGAACAAGACTCTCTCTTTTGTTCCCCTAGTAGACCCTAAGGAGGAAGAAGGAGGGAAGAAGAAGATGCTCTTCTTCCTACCTCTTCCTTGCACCGGCTGCCACCTCGCCAAGAAGAGCACCGTCGGTGACCTCCCTACTCCTTCCTTGCTCCGCCAAACTCTATTCCATCATTATGGGAAAAATGGACAATGGAAAGAAGAGAGAATGAAGAGGATGAAGAAGAACCCAAGACACACACTTCCTCCTCCTCTTGCTTCTCGTCGGCACCGAGCAACTTGGTTGCACCGCCGGCTGCACCTCCTCCTCCTTGCCTTCCTTGATGCCGCACCCTTGAAGATGAAGAGAGGGAAAGGAACTAGGGAAGAAGAAGGCAAGACCCTCACCGAGACCTTCCCTTTCCTCCTTGCTCCTCACCAGCGCCACCAAGGACCAAGAACCCTAGGAGAGAGAGAGAGGTTCTAGAGGAAGAGAAATTAGGTTAGTACTTGGATGATTAATTGGATTAATTAGCCTTGGTTTCATGACTCCCATGGGGTATATATATGGCTATGATAGGGACCATGAGGAGAAGATGGGTCTTGGCCTGCTAATGGATCCAAACTCGGTCCATTAATGAGGAGCCATTCACTACCAGAAAATCAATGTATAGCGGCGGTTATTTAGCGGCGGTTAGATACACCGCCGCTAAATCCTTGGGTTCCCTGCGGTTTAAATTAACCGCTGCTAATTGAATTATTTAGCGGCGGTTAGTATTTCAATCGCGGCGGTTTAATCATTTACGGCGGTTTTAAATTTGATTTGCGGCGGTTTAATATTTGCGGCGGTTTAATATTTAGTTTGCGGCGGTTCGGGTTCAATTTGCAGCGGTTTAAAAAACCGCCGCAAAATGAATTAGCCTAGCTTTTTTTAGCCACGCAGAAACTTAGTTAGGGCAAAGTGTTCCTCTTCTGCGTTCCTCTTCTGCGTTCCGTTCCTCTTCTGCGTTCCTCTTCTCTGCGGCAAAAGGGTTCCTCTTCTGCGTTCCTCTTCTCCCTCTTCTCTGCGTTCCTCTTCTGCGTTCCTCTTCTCCCTCTTCTCTGCGTTCCTCTTCTGCGTTCCTCTTCTCCCTCTTGTCTGTCGAGTGTCGAGTGTCGCGGGAAAAGTGTTCGTCTTAGTTCATCTTCTCCATCTTCTCTGGCTGTCGTTTTTCTTCTCTTCGTTCTTCTGCTCGTCGCACGTCGTTCCTCTTCTGTGCCGCGGTAAATATTTCGCTTCAGCCACCGATCAAGCGGTCTTCGTCCTGCTCCTCGGGTTAGCTCTTTCTTGGTCTGCGTCAGGAAGAAGGTAAGAGCAGATCTCCACCTCCAGCTTTGATCTGTTTCAAGATTTAGATGTTGTTCTTCCTTTGGATATCATCTGGAACTAATTCCCAATTGGTTATGTATCAGATGGCGATCAAGGAATTCATCAAATTGATGACTTTCTAAAACCCATCTTTTGGTTAATTTGAGTCATTCACAATGGATCATATTGCTACTCTAACAATTTTCAAGTTTTCTAAAGATGCTTGTAATCTAATTAACTCTAGTGATTTGTGCTAAGAATGAATGTGTCTATCAAACAAGTTCTGAAATAAAATGATGATAGTTTGGTAATAATTTGTGTAAGAAAATATCTCGTCTTTGCTGATAAAATTGTTATGAAAAAGGATGTACAATGCAAGCATAACACAAACTTGTGTTGCTTTAATTGTTTTATATCATCTTTGTTTATGAACTATTGTACCCTTAATCATGTTTGTAAATTTGTTTATATCCTAGTCTTCATCAAATTTCACTTTGGCATTTTTTGCTTGAAGGAATCTTTAATACACCACTTTTTGTTCTTCTGTAACCTGATTTAGTGAATTTTCGGTATCTTCCAAAATGGATTTTTTGTATTTATTGTCATGCATATCTTATTTTGTAATAGTGTCAACGAGCATAGCTAATTGGTCAAGTGTTATATCCCAGTGTTGTGGCCATTGTATCATTATCAGCAGAAGCATCCACTGAACTTTGTGTTTCTTGGACTCTTCACTGTTTGTCTAAGCATAAGGGCCTGGCCTGTGCATTAACAGTTTTTTTTGTGTTTCTCTTGTAAACCTTGTTGTGCTTCAATTACTCTACAGGAAGAATTGTCCTGGAAGCGTTGATCTTGAACTCAGCGGTCGTAGCATCCTTAACTGGATATTCTTTCTGGGCTTCAAGGAAGGGGAAGGACTTTAGCTTCCTTGGACCAATTTTGTTCGTCAGTCTCATTGTGCTTCTCCTGACTACTTTTATCTAGGTATGTCAAAATTAAGTTGATTCCAATTGCATGAAAAATAGAATTCGCTGTTAAACGTTCAATAGAACCATATATTTTTTATAACTGGAAGTTCATTAGTTTTGAGAAGTTTTATTGTATTTGATTGGAGTTTGTCAAATATTTGATGACCATAACGATTGACCAGTGCGTGAAGCTAAGATGATATCCATAAAAGGCTAGTTACTAATCGCTACACGAAGAAATCTTCTGTTACTCCTCTTTTAGATATAGGTTTATTACCAAACTTCAACAATTACCACGTAGTCAAAATCACTTTTCTACGACACTGAATCTGTGCTTTGGAACTGAAACTGGAACTTGAATGTACAACACTAAAACTTTATTTCAGCTCACTGCCATAAATTTGTCATGGCAATAGTAGAACCTAGAGACAATGGATGTCAAACTCTGGAAATGGTTTCGTAACATACCTACCTTTTCCTTTTACATTTGGTGAATGAGTAGACTTGAAAGTGAGGAGTAAAAGATGTCTGAGGAAAAATTACGTCTCATAGTGAAAGCATCTAAAATATCTGGATGCTTGTGCGACGGTGGCATTAGGTGCATCCAATCGCTTCCAAAGAGTTGCGACTCTTTGCTAGTTTGAACAGTCTTACCATCCCAGCTTTGAATCTGCAGGATCTAGTGAGTTTTGTGCATACAAAACTCAGGTTACGAGAGCATCTGATATATACTGAGAAAAGACTAGTCGAAGATTCTTTAACTGCAAGAGGTGATTCTATCGGAGAACAATGACACGTATAGTATAGAAGATGTTGCCTAGAGGAGGACCGCCATCTGATACATAACCAATTGAAACTTGAGACATTGGCAACCTTCCTATTTCTTATATCTTGAGTTTTAGTTTTGATCTGTTCATAACATAATGCATGAATTGTAGTTGCAACTCAAACCTTTTATGTATAGAACAATAGCAACTCAAACCTTTTAGTTTTGGTAGAATTTCTGACTTGAATTTGTGTGTACTTATTGTTTATGTCTTATGTGTTGTTTGTGAATTTTCTTTCATATGTTTGGTCAAGTTATTGTATCCCTTCGTTAGTGGTCTTTTTGAGCCCCCCACTTTAGCGTGCCTTTTAATTTAATTATCTACTATTGAATTAGAAATGGACAAAAGGTGGATTTTGAAGCCGCGAGATACTCCCGAATATATGGATGGATTATTGCAATTTTTGGACTTTGCATTTGCTAATGCATCATCCGATAATAGGATAAAGTGTCCTTGTTCTCGTTGTGGATTCAGACTATACCAAACTAGAGAAGAGGTGTATGATCACTTGTTGTTAAGACCTTTTCCACCAGGTTATACAGTTTGGCTATTACATGGTGAGAGAGGCGAAGGAGAGACTTCTACTAGCTCACATGAGGTGCAACAAACAGAATCTTCTGTAGATCCAATACATGACATGATTCAAGATGCTTTCATATTCCCTAGACCAGATGTCAGTCAAGATTTCACGATGCATGATCTATTAAATGAAGGTGAAGGAAGGATGTCGCATTTACAAGAGGGTCCAAGTGGTAAAGCGAAAGAGTTTTATGATTTGCTTAAAGATGGTGAACAAGAATTATATGAAGGCTGCTCAAAGTACTCAAAGCTTTCTTTTTTAATAAAGTTGTATCACATCAAATGCATTTGTGGAATGAGTGACAAAGCTTTGTCGATGATAATTGAGCTATTGCATGATGCCTTTGAGCATGCAAAGATCCCAGCATCATTATACGAAGCCAAAAAGACTATAAAAAAACTTGGTCTTAATTATAAGAAGATAGATGCATGTCCAAATGATTGCATGCTATATTGGGGACCTGATAAAAGTTTGAATGAATGCAAGCGATGTGGTACATCTAGATGGAAAAATTCTTCTAAAAGGAAAAAACAACCATCAAAGTTTCTTCGGTATTTTCCTCTAATTCCTCGATTGCAAAGATTGTTCATGTCTAGTAAGACATCCGATGATATGAAATGGCATGCTATGGACAGTAATAAGGATGGCTCTTGAGGCATCCGAGAGACGGTGAGTCATGGAAAAGATTCGATTATAAATTTTCTGAATTTTCTTCGGATGCACGTAATGTTCGCCTAGCCTTAGCTAGTGATGGGTTTAATCCTTTTGGAAACATGAGCACTAATTATAGCATTTGGCCTGTGATTCTCATTCCGTACAATACCCCACCTTGGACATGTATGAAACAAACTAACTTCATTCTGTCGATGATCATTCCAGGTAAGAAAATGCCAGGGAATGACATAGACATTTACTTGCAACCTTTAGTCGATGAGCTTAAATTGGTTGTGGGATGGTGTTGATACATTTGATGCTTCATCGAATGAAAATTTTAAAATGCGTGCAGCATTGATGTGGACAATTAGTGATTTTCCTGGTTTGGGGACATTGTCGGGGTGGAACACATATGGTAAGCTAGCTTGTCCTATATGCAATATTGATACTGAACCTTGCCGACTTTATCATAGTAGAAAATGGTGTTTTATGGGTCATCGCCGTTTCCTTCATGCTGGTCACAAATTTAGATTGGATAAGGCCCGATTTGATGGTAAGATTGATAGAAGAAATCCACCAGTAAAACTATCAGGCTCGGCTATTTTCAGCCAGGTTGAGAATATCCAAGTTTCATTTGGGAAGACACCAGAGGTGAAAGGGAAAAGAGGACGGGGGCAGCGAAATTTCAATGTAGATGAATTATATTGGAGAAAAAGGAGTATATTCTTTGAACTTCCATATTGGGAGTTTAATGCATTGCGCCATAATCTTGATGTAATGCACATTGAGAAAAATGTGTGTGACAATGTTCTGTATACTTTGCTCAATGAAAGTGGGAAGACAAAAGATCACCTTAGTGCCCGAAGAGACCTACAATCTATGGGCATAAGATCTGCACTTTGGCCTAATGATAATGGGAAATATCCTGCTGCTATCTTTACTATGTCAAATGGACAAAAAGATATATTTCTTAAGACATTGAAGAATGTGGTTGTTCCAGATGGTTATTCAAGCAATATTTCAAGATGTGTTGATTTGAAACAACGTAAGATGTTTGGGTTGAAAAGTCATGACTGTCATATTCTAATGGAACAACTCTTACCAATTGCTTTGAGGAATGCTATGCCTGGTGTAGTTTTTATGGTTTTAGCTGATCTTTGTTCATTCTTTCGACAAATATGCAGTAAAGTGTTGAACCCCATTAATCTTGATACCCTTCAAGATCAAATTGTTCACACACTTTGTCATTTGGAGATGCTTTTTCCTCCATCATTTTTCACAGTCATGGTTCACTTAATTGTTCATCTAGTCGATGAAGTCAAAGAGGGAGGCCCGGTGCATTATCGATGGATGTATCCAATCGAAAGGTGAACTTAACATGACAAAATTTATTTTTTCACTTTCTTTAAATAAATAATCAATTGTTTTAGCTGAATCCATAACCTTTTTAATGTGAAGGTACCTAGGCCGTTTGAAATCTTATGTGCGTAATAAGGCTCAACCTGAAGGTTCAATTGTTCAAGGCTACTTGGCTGAAGAAATTCTTACATTTTGTTCGAGATATTTGGATGACACAGAGTCAAGAATCAATCGACCAAGGCGCGTTGATGATCAACCTGACAGTGTTGAACACCATGAAAGCAATACTATGTTTCCAAAAGTTGGCAGATCAGTTGGGGGATTCTCATATATTATATTAACACCAATAGAGAAGTTGCAAGCACATCGTCACGTGTTGGTCAACTGTGTAGCAGTAGATCCTTTTATTGAGTAAGTAATACATAAAGTTTTACACAAACCTTGTTGCAAATCAATTGGCCTCGTATTTTATAATAATTTATTTTTACTTATAGGGAATTTAGGGCAATAACAAAGAGACAGTTGAGACATCGGACACGCTTGCAATCAGAGATTGATAAAGTTGTACACAAAGAATTTCCTAGCTGGTTTCAAAAGCATGTGAGTAGAAGTTATGTTTTTGTTTTCATTCAATTTTAGAGGTGTAACTAATAGTAAAAACTAAGTGCGGTAATTCTTGATGCCAGATCTCCAATGAAGGTGCTAGACATTCAGATGAATTAAGGTGGCTTGCACTTGGACCACTTGATCAGGCCAAACGTTATAGTGCCTACAATGTGAATGGATTTAAATTTAGAACTATTGCTCGAGAGCACGGGTTGAAAAGTCAAAATAGTGGAGTATTTGGTATGTACGATACTCGGAGCTACGCAAGTACTCGTGATAATAATGTCGCAGTCGGAGGTGTTCCGTATTATGGAAAATTAGTGGACATAATTGAATTGAACTATAATGGTCAATTCACGGTTACATTGTTCAAATGTCAGTGGGCTAACACCACTTCTGAGAGAGGTATCAAAAGAGATGACTCGGGTATTACTAGTATTAATTTTTCTCGTTTGATACATGTTGGAGATCGAGAAAATGATGAGCCATATATACTTGTGTCCGATGCTCAACTTGTGTTTTATGTGGATGATGAGATTGAAAAAGGATGGAGTATTGTAAAACATCTACAACCAAGAGACTTGTATGACATGGGAGAAGACAAAGAAGAAGAGCAAATTTATGATCTTGTTCCTTCTCCGCAATCAAACTTGGATAGGTGGTTTCATAATGGCAATGAAGAATTACAATTGGCTAGGGATGATTATATAGAAGATCGACCTGCAAATGATGTCGTTGGTGACAATAATGATGGAGTCGAAGATTTTAATTTATAATATCTCGCAATTCAAGACAACCTTGTATTTTTGCTGCCCTTGTATTTTCATTAATGCCAACCAAAATCCAAATTAGTTGAATACATCATATCTTAGGTATGTTTTACTATTTTCGTGTAAGCATTTGAAATTATGCTTCAGATTATATTTTGTCTTACAATTTTCATGAACTTGGACAAAACAACTAGTTTCATGAAGTAAACGCTCAAGTTCCATTTGTATCCTTTTATACGACTGGTTGGCTTCTTGCTGTTTTCTTTTTTTTTCATTATCTTTAGTCTTTTATACGACTGGTTGGCTTCTTGCTTATCAATCTTGCTTTGACTTTGCTTAAGTATATTCATGGATATATCTGTTTCTCTTATTGTAATTCAACTCAGTGGATCAGAAACCAGTTATCTAATTGATCAGAAACCAGGTGTTTGATTAATGAACCAAAAATGTGTAGCCCAAACTGGCGTCTATTGAAATTATATTAATAATACAAATTTATAAATGGCATACAAGCACACAAGAATATAGATTTATCCAGCATGTGTCTCACAGTGCATGAATGACAAAAAATGATACTCACTGATGTGCCTGTAAACAAGATATCTAAGAACCAGTATAGTTCGAGTGATATACATGCTATGGATTTATCTTCCTATTTTTTTTCAAGTATATATATTTGTTTAATCTAAACATTCCTGAATTCTAATCAAAACTCATCTTTCTGGAAGGTTTATACTTGGTTTTTTCCTAGCTGCCATCCCGTGGTATGTTGGAGCTTTCATTATGCTGTGTGTCAGAGTAGACTACAGAGAGAAACCAGGATTGGTTGCTTGCACGATTGCCGTAAGTCAAATATTCTAAAATGATCTTTGGAATGCTGTTTTTCCATTTTAATTTTCCCTTTGTGCTTTGGCAACTATAATCACAACTATATTAATGTAATCATTACCCCCAAAAAAAATTTCGGTATTTCTTTGGTGAATTTGAAAATAATTTTGTTTTATATGAAGATTTAAAAATTCTAGTAGATGGGTTATGTTTTTCCCAGTCAATCCAAGATCATGTAATCTTGATCTATATCAACAAACATTAAATTAGAGGAAAGCTCAGACATGGGTTCATCTTTGAACCACAATGTGCCAAGGGAATGCCAATGGCTTAGGCAATGATGGTTTTAAGTTCACTATTAGTTTGGATCATGTTCAATTTGCACACTGAGTGAGCCGACTGTAGATCGATCTCACTATTAGTTACCGTCCTATATATTTGACGACCACTTGAACTTTCAGGAGTAAATCGATCTCTTCATTTTGCAACTTCCATAGCTATTTTCACTCCTGAACTCACCTTTTTTATGGCAGGCTGTTCTCGCCGCAATTGCTGGTGTGCTTGTGCATCGAAACACCAGATCCTATATATGTATGAACTGTCCAAAATATGACTTGTGTGCTTTCGAAACACCCCAAAAGAGTTATTTATCATGCTTCCTGAGTGATTCTTGACATTAACTCTTGCACTGACTTCTTATTAGTATGATATTACTTATGTGAATCCTTCTTGCCATTCTCCCACAAGGTCTATAAGCTGTTATTGATGTCATGTCGTTGGATGCATCGAAACCATGAGCATAATTGTTGACAGATGAGCATCATATGTTCGAAATTAATGCTGGCCATATTTTAACCTGCATTTGTTGGAAATTTTCCTTCGTTACCAATGTTCAACTTTGCAATTTCGTCTGCTGAATTTGTTGTTCTCTGCAGGACGTTGGCTGTTTGAGTTATACTGATAATTGGAGGAAAGGTTGTTTGCAAGTGCTTTGATGAGTTTCTTCTGGAATGTGGATGTAATTTTGCTGAAAATTGGGCTGTTTGATTGCCAAAGAAGCTGTAGAACATGAGTTTGATTGTTATATATTTTGTAGCTTTGTTGCTATGTTTGTATTGCTATGTTTGAATGATTGTATAATTCAGTGCTTGTAGAATGCTATAAACAAATAGAAAATGAGTTTGCTTTGTTGCTATGTCTGTATTGCTATGTTTGATTGTTATAAATTTTGTAGCTGTTGTTGCTTGTAGAATGTTATATAACGTGTTTGTAGATTGCATAACAAATGTTGAGGTGTAAACAAAGTAGTCCTGGCGGTTTGAACAATTTTCCCGGCGGTTTGCAAACCGCCGGCTATCTCGCCTGAAACAGGTTTACCGGCGGTTTTGAAACCGCCGGAAAAACTGTTTCAGGCGAGATATATAGTTTGCCGGCGGTTTGCAAACCGCCGGGAATCGTAGTTGCCGGCCGTTTGTGAACCGCCGGGAATTGACTTAGCACGGCGGTTTCTAAACCGCCGGGAAATGGTTTATTCCCGGCGGTTAAAAATTGAGGAACCGCCGCTATTTGTGGCGATTTTAAACCGCCGCCATCTGACCGCCGCTAACTAAACTGCCACAAGAACCGCCGGGAAGTCCATTCTAGTGGCGGTTGTACCAGTGGTTTTCTAAAACCGCCGCTAAACGGTTTAAGGACACCGTTATCCGCGGCGGTTTAGGGAACCGCCGGAAAACAAATTACCGGCGGTTATAAACCGCCGGGAAACACTATTTAAACCGCCGGTAAATCCCTTTTTTCTGGTAGTGTTCTTTAACTTGTTCAAGCATGTGATGCATTTTCACCACGAACTATTTGCAATGAGGTTATCCTTTCCCTTCTTAATGTTAGATTTCTTCAACTCTCTTTATATGTTCTATTAGTTATTATTCAATCAAACCCTTCAGAAATAGGTTCTACCTATGCCATCTCATTTGCGAGTGTATTAGCCCTAGGGATTACGGTGCAATAAAAGGGCGTTAAGTTATTATCTGAACACCCATGATTTGATCCCCAACTACGGTACATTTATAAGAATTTTTCTTCCAAATGATATGCAAAACCACGAGATATTGAGATTTTGGACAACCTCCCTCCTCCGTGTGAACGTTTTCCAATTTACCCTAGCGTCCGATGGGAAACTAAACTTCTGTGAAACTAGATCGGTCATCTCAGTATGGTGTTACCTGGTTCATCATTTTGGGTGCCCCATGGACATAATTGAGATGGTAAGTGGATGAAAATTTGTCGTTTGAAGTCGAGGGGTCGAACCTTGGGACTAATGAGACGTAAATCCCTACACTTTACACAACTCACCCACATTCGCTTGTCTTCTCAGTCATTATAATTTATCTTCTCTATATTAATCTTGAGACGGGCTGATGAGAACTCTAGGAGGGAGCACTTCAATTTTGTCACTCGTTTGCGAGTGTATTATACATGATGCAATAGGTGGAATATCTAAGCTTGGGGCATTTAGAAGGCAGACCCAAATCGAGTGAATTAAACATATTTATGATCCCTCTTTGTGCTTTTAATGGGCTGCCAGTAAAGAGCCCAAGTACAGGAGAGGCTTACGCCTCCTCCTTCAATGTTCGGGAAGATATGGACGGTTCTTCGTTAAGCAACCATCAAGTTTGAATTCAATTGGAAGAGTTGTAACCCATTAGTAAGAGTCTCTCCGTCTCTATAAAACAAGGAAAGACACCTTGACACAATGATGCATCTGAGATGACTAATCTAAAAGGATGGCTCGACGTCCAAAAGAGGTACACTCGGTGAATGCAAAGTTTATCAACTATTCTAATAGGTTGTGTCTAGGGCTCAGATCCTCGGTCCCGCTTGCTCTCTGTCTCGTTTGTCCCACTCACTAAACAATAAGAAATGCACGTGCAAAAGCTTCAACGACAGATGAAAAAGCTCTATGTGCAAAAAAAAAAAATAGAGCATGCCCAATGTAGAATGTCAACGGATGATCAATCAAGTTAAGGACTATTTTAGTATATTAAACTAAAATAATTATGTTACATTATTTAAGATTATATTTTATTGTTTTAGCCTACAAATCATATACAAACACTTGGTAGCTATGTTGAAGAATTGAGTATGACCAAAATTCAATTTCCACCACTTTTGTCAATATAACAATCTCAGGTTCACTCATGTTTTAACATTTCAAAACTAAATATTTATTAATAAATTTAGGCAACTATCTTAGGTTACCTTTGATATTGATTATTGTCAGGTAACTTCCTCAGCTTCAAACTTTCAAGCAACTATCTTAGCTTCGGACAACAGATCAATTAAAGAATAAGTAAGATGATCACTTGCATCGGATTATAATAAGTTTCTTCCTTTGTAATTTAACTGATCCTTTTAATGATACAATTTCAATGTCTATGTGCTCAACATATATTGTTATTTACTGAACTCCCATTATCATAATGGATAATGGAAAGAAAGTAGCATCTCAAGGTCTGAACAACGAAATTTTTTTCTGTGTTCTAACAATTGCTAACAAAGCAATGTTCACAATTGCTAAATAATAATGATGAAGTACATTATTGCTTCACAGAAAGATACTTACATGCAAATGTCTCATACATTAATAGTTCTTCCTTTTCTTCTTCTAGTATGCTTCAAAATATGTAAAGTAAAAATTCTTCTATAGTTGGAATGCGCGAAGCAATTTGAACCTTATTTTTCATTCTGCTTAGTTTGGTTAACTTTTATACATATTTGCATTGTCAAAATGTTCAAAACATATGTTCTCATACTTGGCCAAATGACATTTACATTCTGTGTCTGTTAGAATATATCATGGTCCCCACGGGATGGACTGATGATTAATACGTGGTGTTACCAGCATGAGGTCTGGGGTCAAAACTTGGCAAAGTTAATGTGTCCGTTCCACGCACTAGCCACAGCATTCGGGCTAGTAGCCCCTGTGATTTATCTTCCGTATTGGCCCTGAGATGGGTTGACGGGACGTTGAGGGAGCGAATCGCCTTTTACCAGCATGTTAGAATACATCATGAGTCTTATTACCTTTTCTTTTGATGATAATTATTTTAGCATATTCAAGGAATTGCTTTTTTTTACCTTCACCCTTTTTTTGTACTTAGCAAGACTACCTGATAGCTATTGAAATTGTTATAAACACCTAACTATGATGCAACTCTAAATATTCTCTTAGGGTGCAAAGTAGTGCTCCAATGCTTTGTAAGGTTACATATCTTGACTCATTTAGGATCTTACGAGAATATTCTCTAATGGATCATCACTGAAGAAATATGTCTTGCCTCTCTCTATTACTGGAGACCTCCCAAACTGCAATAATTAGCCATTTGTTTCAGATTCCTCCTAAAACTTATCAACCCAAAAGATTTCCGACACTTAGAAATGTGCCTAGTAAAAGAGTTGCTTTCAGCACTACATTTGCCCAACTGTTTTACCAAATAATAAAGGATATTTTGTAGTCTATAAATGCTTACCATCAAATTTTGTGTTTATTGCAATTGGTTTTTGATTATAACTCTTTGCCCCTCACACTAAGTTATATTCCCTCCTTTTGTAGCGAAGATATCCACCTGTCGGATACTACCTGTTGGATACCGCCTACAAGATTTTTTTCCTCCATCAGAATATCCACCTACTGGATACCCACCTTCTGGATATCCCCCAGTTGGATATCCCCCTTCCGAATATCCATCGGCTCGGTATCCTAGTCCATTAGCTCCATACCACCGCGAGTCCCATTCTTTATTACCAATTGTAAAATACGGTAAAAAATAATAATAAATAATGTACAAAATAAAATAATAAATATAAATATATATATATAGGAATATATATAAATTTATATACAATTACCATAAATAGGATTTTAAATTTGGAAACTATCAGAGGGAAAATTTTGGAATAATTCTCTGGAATTTATGGAAATATTTACGGGGATAATTGGATGCAAGATGAGTTGGTTTTGATTTATTTAAGGAAAAGTTAGGGGCGTTGGTTTGTGTCATTTTTCATTTTTATTTTTTAGAAAATCGTATTTTCTAGTTTTCTGGAAAATGACTTTTTTTCATTCTCCAGTTTTCCAGAAAACGCTATATTTTTTTCTGGAAAATGAAGCTGGAAAATGCAAACCAAACATGTTTTCCAGAAAACCATATTTTCTATAAAAAAAATAAAAATGAAAAATAGACTAAAAAATATAAATCAAACGCCCCCTTAAATTTTCGGAATATATATGTATATATATATAAGGATAGGTTTTAATTATATATATATATATTAATCTCTCCTCTCTCGTGCCCCTAAACCTCACGCGCCGATTCCTTTCTCCTCCCCTCTCCGCCCGACGCCGGTGAACCGCACCCCGCTTCGTCTTCGATCGCCGCTGCCCACCACCATCGGCGTTGATCCTCTCCTCCGCCGCGAGACCTCGCCACCGGTTGAAGGTGGCCACTCGACCCTCATGACCCCGATCCCTTTCTTCTCCTTCCCCGCACGCGGCGACGCCCTCACCTTTGGTGATCGCCGGCGCAGATTCCCTCTGACGCAGTCCTCCCTCGCGCGATGCAAGCCACGGACAACTGAGCCAACAACGCGATTCTATCTCTGATCGATTGGCTGCACTCGCACTTCCACGTAACCTATATGTTATGGTCTGATTTTAAAGCCTATGTTGCCGTGAGTTCATGGAGGAGTTTATGCCATTTTGGTTGGGTTCCATTGATGCAAGGGTTACTTGGATTGAATAAGTTATGGTTGATTAAGGATTATGTGATGAATTCGTCGATACGGGGAATTAATCTTGGAATTGATTTATAAGTTGGAGCTAAGGTTTAGTAGGCTAGTAAATTGATTTATAATGATTAGTCATTTAGATTTAATTAATGGAGTAATTAAGTGGTTAGCTAATGAGTTTAATAAGAGGTTGAGTAAATTAAGGGTTTTCGAATCCATTGGGTTTATAAAATGATCAATGAGTTAACCAAGTTATTAATTAATGATCGAAACACGTAGGTTCAGTTTAATTGGTTTTAGGATTTGATTTAGCGTTTGGTTGGATATATAATTAGCTAAATTATATATGTTGATACAGGACGTTGACATGGTATGGATATTGGACGCGGAGTTCTCTTTGGACACGGATTTCACATTAGAAGGCGGGTGCTTCTCCTTTGGTTCTATAGTTCTTTTACCTTAAATGCATGGTTATTTGATTATCTAGTAGGTCGATTTACCTTAAATATATTCCTCTTGTTTTCCTGCTTGATACTTATTCGTGCTGGACCTTTGAATGATAATTCCAAATTTGTTCAGTTATACAGTCTCATCTCTTGGCTTCTAATCTAAAGCCTACTGTGTGTACGTGTGTACTATAGAACAATCATTTGACCTATCTAGGATTTGATTGACATTAGATAACCCTACCCAGTAGATTAGTTCATGTTCATTTACTTTGGTGTTGATTGTGCTTTCCGTATGTTTCCTTATTTTGGTGTTATTGGTGTTTTCTGTTTTCGCATGATTTTGGATTTAATTGAGGAGGTGGATATTAGTGACATGCATCATAGCATTCAGGCCGACGACCGCGGGCTCCTTGGTGGTTGAGACGGGTCATCGGGTATATTTTTCTGTTGTGTCACACTCAGATAGAGTTGTGTGCAAACAGTTGATACTCCACAGGTGTTAGGAGTCCCCACAGGTGCTTCGGGGTTTTTCATATCAATGCCACGGTTGTCGTGGTGTATTTGCATAGCCACAGATGTTTAGCGCTTGTATCTTGTCCACTCAACCTAATGGTGGTTGGTGTGTGTACAGTGCAAGTCATGACATCATATACATATTGTGCATTGTGCATTTGCTTGTGTTTGTTGCATTTATTTGAGCTATGATTGTTGCATTTGATTGACATGCATATACGGTTATGATTTGCATTTTATATGATCTGGATATGTTCAGCAGTATTAGGTGTTTATGGAGGTGTTAGAGGGGATTTTTGATTTTGCCCTACTTGTTACATGGTTTTCAAGTATGTTTTATTTGTATGGACGCATTTTATTTATGTTCCTTATTCCGGAGACTGTATACCCTTTGGCTATCTTTATGCTTGGTTTACCCTTTTATATACAATGCATTTATCTATTCTTATACCCGCAGAGTTCCATCCAGAACTCACCACCCCTTGTTCTTCTTTTTGTTTCAGGTAGTCGATAGTTGTGTCTCGTGCCGCCAGGAGAGAATCCAGCTGCCAGTCTCTCAGTTTGAGTATTAGTTTTATTGGTTGTTCATATACTTGTAGTCGTTTTATAGTATTGGTATCGTTTTCGGTTTCATTATCGTTTTGGATGATATTTGGCTTTTCGTTAGACATGTATTTATTTATTTCCGTTGGATTTCGATTTGCTGCGCTTAGATATGGAGAATTATTTACTATGTTTAATTATTTGTCAGCTATAATAATTAACTGCGTGGTTGTGATGGTGTGATTGCCAGCCGAGTGTGGCTGAGTTATATTATTATGGTTGAGGTGTGTGTATGTATAAAAGTTTCAGATTGTCCGTCGTACAGGGGAGGTGTTGTTCGATTTTCGAGAGAGCCCGGGCCTCTTGACGTGTGACACCAATATTCACATATCAAATTTATAGGTGACATAGCGTTTGCCTATGGGCATATTCTAGATATAAGAGACTTAGATCCAACCACATTGGGGCATTGTTGGGAGGTGGAGCAGCAGCAGTAGCTGCTGCCTATGGTGTGCACCAATTGTCGTATGGACATCACAAGCATGGAATGTATTCCCACGGATTCAACCATGGAAAATTCAAGCACCACTAGCACTATAGCAAATTCAAGCATGAAAAATTTATGGGGAAGCATGACATGTTCAGAGGCAAGCATAAATTTTTCAAGAAGTGAAAGTGATACAAGCTAATCTCCATATGTCTGGTTTGGAAACGATGGTTGTATATCCATACATTTTATTGTGCTTTAAATTTATTTAATTGGGATATTTAGCAATCTAGATGCTCGTAATTAACACTGTTGTCTATTTTTAATACAATGGATAATATATGTCATGAACTTTATTCACCAATACACCTGAATCTGGATACATGATTCTCATGTATGGATGAGTGATTCTTTAGTTTTCCTACTAAGTATCAAGTGTTTACTTGTTTGAAGACGACTATGAACAAAGAAGAATCTCTAAGTAAAAGAGCAGAGAGTGATCTTTGATTCAAATTTGTTCATAAAATTGTTGCATGCCTGCCATCATCGTGATTTGAGTTAAGGAAAGGCAAACGTTTAGTTGCAACCAAATCCTTATCAAAATGCTACACAAGACATTCAATCTTGCTGCTATGTAATGATATTACATCTGTAATCAGAATGATGCATCTATCTAAATCAATAAGTATACAAGAAAACTAAGAACAAATCCATTGTGCCAAAATAACTAATTTTTTAAGAAGGGAAAAAGCAATTAGCGTATCAAATAATTTAACATTAAAACAGCATATTACAAGCAAATGTCGACATCATCCACAATTACATTTCTTTCTCACAATACAATACTAGCACTACTTAACCATACCCACTAACAAACAAAATAAATACACAGCCAACAGAATTAAGTTCACTATCACTAATATCAGACCATGAGCGATACATTCCAATTTCCCATATTATATCTAGGATAAGCAATGTGTTCACTTCCTACCCTTGATTGCATTCTTGACAACATTCTGAAATGTATACCACTAGTGTCTTCATTTAATCTAGTATCAAACTTCACCCACTTTAACCATGCATGCTGCTTACACCCATAATATAGTCTTCCTGGGTTCTTGATTGATCTAGAGACTAACACTAATACTCTTAGTCCGCATTCCCTGCATCGTACAGTTTCTAATTTGGTATAGTCGATGCTGCTGTTACTTGAAGATGTAATTCAATAACAACCTAATACTCAAAATAGTAAAATTGGACAAAATTAGGCTAAACAATAATAGTTTGCATAAGTAATAAAAAATCACATAGTTATATGAAAATTTTGACAAACTTTATGCAAAACAGATAAACTTGGATAAAACCTTTATCTAGTATTTTCCTGAGATAAACAAAGATATGGAGGTAAATTTTCACTTATCTAGATAAAAATAGAATCACAAAGATTACTGCAGCATTTGTTACTTTAAATAATCAATAATTGAACCAAGTCTCTAAATTCGATTGCAAGAAATATCAAATAAAATGGCAACTTGGGTGCTCACAGTAAGACTCCCATTCCTAGCTAATGAATCTTTGAAATATTCACGCTGCTTTGACTCAGAAGGACCCATTGTTTCCCTTCTTGCATAGGCGATAGGTCATTCACTCATCACCATTAGCAATGCATGACTTGAATCTTAATGGAAATAAACTATGTAAAATTTGTAAGACATCAAACAAGAAAATGCTGCAGTAAGTACCTTATCAAATTTAAAAAAGAATACTTGTTCATTTCATTACATGGTAAAGTGGCAACAAAGAGTAATGCAGCCAATGGGTCTCTAATATACAGTAAAATTGTCATACAATGAATAGTCCGAATCTACACAGCATCTTACCCATGCTTCGAAATCCAGGAAAAAAGGACACGAATAAGCTACATCTGAGAAGCTTATTAGCAATGAGAGAAATAACAGAATAGATAAGAGTGTGAAGCTGCACAGAAGTATGCTTCCTTCTAAGAAAAACATGTAAGTGTTGCCAATCTATTTCATACGATGTCGAACAAGACAAAAGAGAATCACAGCCAGTATCATTCCCGGATGAATCGAGATTCGCTCCGTCTGCTAGTCAGGACGGAAGGAGATGCATTAGAAATCGAAGAAGAAGTAGAGATTTCTAACCTGATCAGAAGCAGATGCAAAAGCAAGAAAATCAACGGAGGAAGGCGATGAATCGGTGGTGAATTGGCGCAGATCGCAGTGGAGGGCGGCAGCGGAGGCACGAGCAAGCGAGCGGAATAGGGTTGAGGTGGCAGTTCGGATCCTCTTTAGCCTTGAAGGGAGGCACAATAGAGCTTGGAGCTGGGGCCACTGTCGTCGCCGAAGGAAGGGGAGGGAGCTAGGCCAAGAGGGGAAAGCAGCAAGTGATCAGGGTGATAGAATTATAAAGACAAGCAAGAGAAAAGTAAAGAGAAAATAATTGCAAACTTTATTGATCAATTGTCATAGACTATGAAGTCTATTTATATATATTCCCAAAATAATATATAGAAAAATATAATGATATTTATGATAATATATTATCATAAATATGGTAATAATATATATAGAACTAATCGTAAATATGGTTTGGATTGCAATCCAAATATGGTAAATCATCAATGATTGAAACCAATTTCTGAATCTTCAAACATAGTAAATCATCAATAATTGAAACTAATTTTTGAATCTCTTGAACTGCTATCCTTGTCATCATTAATTGGTATTATCCAGAACTGCTATTTTTGTCGTCATTGCCCCTCGACAAATTCAATGGGATGTGCAACACATTGAGTTTGGTTGTCAGTTTATGAAACCGTTGTCTGGATAACGGTTTGGTGAAGATGTCAGCAACTGATCTTCTGTAGAAATATAGGAGACTGATAATTGTTTAGCCTCTACACGTTCTCGTACAAAATAAAAATCCATCTCCACATGTTTTGTTCGAGCATGAAAGATTGGATTTGCAGTAAGATATGTTACTCCAATGTTATCACACAATATTTTATATATAGAATCAGTAGAACGATGTAATTCTGAATGAATGGATTGAAGCTAAATGATTTCTAATGTTACATTGGCAATGACTTTATATTCAGATTCGGTACTTGATCGGGAGATAGTTGGTTGCTTTTTAGAATGCCATGAGATAAGGTTTCGTACAAGGAATATTGCATATCTACCAGTAAAACGTCTGTCTTCAAGAGAGCCAGTCCAATCTAGATCACTAAATGCATTTAACTCCCGAATGGAACGCCGATATAAAAAGAGACCATGAAGAATAGTACTTTTGAGATAGTGAAGGATCCTCTTAACATCTTCCCAATGATGTTCAGTAGGAGAATGCATATTTTGACAAGCCCGATTGACAACAAAGGCAATATCAGCATGTGTGATAGTGACATATTATAAGACTCCAATAATGCTCCGATATAATTGAGGATCAACCAAAACAAGAGATGATGAAGTTATAGAAAAGTTTTCTACAACAATCGATGTAGAAATTAGACGTGCACCATCCATTTTAGCTCGTTGAAGGATTCCAGTAATGTGTTTACTTTGTGAAAGGAGGCAATCATCTGAATTTGAGAAAAGTTCAATACTAAGAAAGAAACAGGTCGTGTCAAGATCTCTAATAGGAAATTCTTGATTGAGAAGTTGAAGCAGAGAATTGATGCCTCTTTGATCATTATCGGTTAGAAGAATATCATCCTCGTAAATACAGAGAAAAAGTAGAGAGTCAGCATTACACTTATAAAATAAAAAGGAGTCAGTTTTTGAACAAGAAAATCCTTGAGTATGTAACCAAGTAGAGAGACGATGAAACCATGCACGAGAGGCTTGTCGAAAACCATATAATGATTTCTTCAACTAACAAACATGTAATGGATGTCATGATCCCAGAGGCTCATGCTTCCTCGAAAATCGGGCAGTATCTCCCCTGTACGGCGGACAATATGGGGCAAATGTACATACGCTCTTATCACAAAATCTTAGCCACAAGCGGCTAGCATCACAATATATAGATGTAAACACAACCACGCAGATATTAAATATCAACATAAGAGAACGGGTGGCTCAGCCACCTTAAACATGAAAGAAAAACCACAACTCAAAAAGATAACTCAAATGTCTCTGTAATAATAACAAAATCAGTCCGAATACCTGATAAACAAATACAATGCGAAAACTCACCAAGTACCGAAATAAAAGCAACTAAATCAAATGCGGAAACAACTCAACTCTGGGGACTGGCAACTGGATCCTCTCCTGGCTCCGAGGAACGTAACTACCTGCTACATGAAACAAAAATGGGAGGTAGCGGTGGTGAGTCCAGGCGGACTCTGCGGGTATATGAGTAGACAATAAGCATGGCATAATGAAGAATATAATATGTAGAGAATCCAACAGGGTACAGTCCATAAGGAATATAGGAACCTAAACATGCACAACATATATAGAACCACAGGTTATAAAACCGAATAACAACTAAACGGCGTAAAATAATGCAACAACAATAAAACCAAGATATAGATGCATGTCAATCATGTGCAACAACCATAGCTCATATAAGTGCATCAAACACAAGCAAATGCATAAAAGAAATACGTATGCATATGATGCAATGACATGTGTCACCCCTGACGCCAGTCAAGCCGTTAACACATCCCATCTGTGTGACTGAGTGGGTAGGGCTGTGACAACTGTACGCACTCCAACAACAAATACCACAGAAGGTGTGGTTGAGTGGACAGGATGTTGAGGAGCCTACACTCCAGACCCCTGATATATTGGGGGAGCTATCAACAGCTACAATATCCCTCGAAAACAACGGTGAGGGTGAACCACCAACGACTCTAATATCCCTCGAAAATAACTGTGAGGGTGTCACTGTTTGGCATAACAGGACAGATGTTTGCACTCTAACAACTACCACGACAACAAGTGGTTGAGTGAATCGAGCAACAATATGACTAACGACGCCTTAACCAAATGTAAGCCCAACAGTCGTTAGTATGCAACGTGCAAGTATGGTGCATGTTATACGATGCACGAACAACCGGAGAAACAACGATGCAATAATGTCACGCCCCCAGAGGCACATGCTTCCTCGAAAATCGGGCAGCATCTCCCCTGTACGGTGGACAATATGGGCCAATTATACATATATCTCACCATAAAAGCTTAGACACATGCGGCTAGCATCACATATATAGAAGTAAACACAACCACGTAGTTTATATTAGAATAAAAGATAATGGGTGGCTCAGCCACCTTAAACATAAAAGAACTACAATTCAAAGAGAACACCAAAAGACTCTGATAACGACAAGACCCGATAATGAATAAAATGCAACTACAAGTACTGAAAACAAACAACTAAACCGAATACCGAAAAATAACTCAACTCGGCACTGGGGACCGACAACTGGATCCTCTCCTGGCTCCAAGAAATACTTCTACCTGCTATCTGAAACAACAAAAAGGAAAGCAGGGGTGGTGAGTCCGGGCGGACTCTGCGGGTATATGAGTAGACAAATAAGCATGGCATAATAAGGATAACGGAGTAGAGAAATCAACAGTGTACAGTCCATAAGAATTATAGAATTTACCTAATCATGCATAACCAATATAATACGACATGGTATAAAATCGAATAATAACTAAACAGGTGTAAAACGACGCAATAACAATAAAACCAAGATATACATGCATGTCAATCATGTGCAACAACCATAGCTCATATAAATGCAACAATCACAGGAAAATACATAAACGAAATACGTATGCACATGATGCAATGACATGTGTCACCCCTGACGCCAGTCAAGCCGTCAACACATCTCATCTGTGTGACCGAGTGGGTAGAGCTGTGACAACTGTACCACTCTAACAACAAATACCACAGAAGGTGTGGTTGAGTGGATAGGATGCTGGGGAGTCCACACTCCAGACCCACGGTACATCGGGGGAGCTATCAATAGCTACAATATCCCTCAAAAAACAACGGTGAACTAAAACAACGGTAAGGATGTCACTGTTTGGCATAACAGGACAAATGCTCGCACTCTAACAACTACCACGACAACAAGTGGTTGTGTGCATCGAGCAACAATATGACTAACGACGGATTAACTAAATGTAAGCCCAACAGTCGTTAGTATGTAACGTGCAAGTATGGTGCATGCTATACGATGCACGAACAACCAGAGAAACAACGATGCAATAAAATCCAACGAGTATACGATGCATCAATACAACCAACCTGAAATCGCAAACCAACGATTATGCACCTACACTAATAGGTAGGATATTTCTAATGCCAAATAAATCTAATTGTGTTTAATGGACTTCTAAGTGCTCGCGTACAAACGACACTTTACAGAATAGAAAACCAATAGAGGACTATACAGATACGAATTAGGGAATACTCGAATATCAACGAAGAATAAGTCTCAACGACGATGTTTAAATAACAATCGAAAAAGAACAAGGTCAAGCAACCTATCAGACATAATATAGCCATGCTTTTAAGGTAAAGAAAACTACTCGAGTACAAAGAAGAAGTACCCACCTTATAATTGTAGAACGTATACGAACAGAACCTCCCACAATCCACGTGAGTCCAAAGTCAAGGTCCTGTATTACGGATATAATTTAGCCATTTATAAAATTAACTAAAATAGTTAACTAGATGCAACACACAATTAGATCCATTTCACATCGTCGACTCGTGTAGGAAACCAACTGATATAAAGGAATGAACAGGCTCTTTCAATTATTAATAATAGCATTTGGCATACTCTTGAAAGAATAAAAGAAAAACAAGAATGTTGTCTTAGAGGCATTGATGTTTTCAAATATTGAAGCTTCTACCAATTGAATGCTGAAATGAAAACAAATACTATTGGAGTTTGAGAGAAGAAACACAATAGAAACAGAATGGAGCAGACAATTAATTCGGTCAAAAGATAGAAACTTGCAATTTGTCCTCGTTAACTTGATATATTAATGACCACATCAAAATATTGTCCCGCCATAAGGCACCATTTTATTTAAATTTCAACAATAGAATATGCAGAATTTGTTCTCGAAACCATGTGACTTAAACTACCAAAAGCAATGCAACGGCAAGGTGCTACCCATGAACTAGCAAGTTTATGATGAAGGATTGGAAAGTTACTAGTAAGACTGGAAATACATTTACAAGCTTAGGAAAAAATTACCCAGAGAGAACTGCGATCGAGGGCACTGCAAGTTAAGGGCACTGCAAGTTGTTGAAAGTCCAAGAGTACCACTGATGGTTCTGCCACCGAGAATAAGAAACAGAGGCTTAAGGGTTCGACGGAGCCTCGTCGACGTCGGTCGAGTGCGGAGGAAATCCCAATGGTTCCACTCCTCAGACAAAGTCTGCAGCGACGGGGGCTAGGGCTTCTCGCTGCAACGTCTGCATCTAAACCAGTGAAGGAGAAGGGAAGTGGAGAAGAAGAAATGAAAGGGAGCACAGAGGCGCGGCGGCGGCGTCGCTGGTTGCGGCGCGTGCGGGCTGCGGGCGTCGACAGAGGGGTTCGGCGGTGTTGGGAAGATGGAACGGATTGTGAGATGAGGGAAGTTAGGTTTTAGGGGTTTTAAATAATGTTTGGCATTTTACAAAAAGACCCCCAAGTTCAGATAATTACAACTAGATCCCTAAATTTAAAAATTTACCTTTTCAGCACCTTAAAAATTCGGTATTTAACAAATAAAATCCAACGAGTATATGATGCATCAATACAACCAACCAAAAATCGTAAACCGACGATTATGCACCTACACTAATAGGTAGGATATTTCTAATGCCAAATAAACCTATCTGTATTTAATGGACTTCTAAGTACTCGTGTACAAGCGGCACTTTATAGAACAGAAAACCAACATAGGACTGTACATATACGAATTTGGAATACTCAAAGATCAACGAAGAATAAATATTAACGGCATAACAAGCAACAAGAAATAAGGTCAAGCAACCTACTAGACATAATATAGTCATGCTTTAAGGTAAAATGAACTACTCGAGTACTAAGGAGAAGTACCCGCCTTATAATTGTAGAAGTCCGTAAACAAGAACCTTCCACGATCAACCGAACAAGTCCGAATCAAGGTCCTGAATCAAGGACTAAGTTTTATTGTTTATAAAAAAAATAAAATAAATTATTCAAACTACATATAAACTAAAATTAAAAGAAATCTTAATTACAATATCTATTTGATTAACCCATAATACATCCATAGACCTCATAACAACTCAATCAAATGGAGCAATATTCATGGAACCCATCCAACACATACCCCAGTCATCAAAAGCAATTCAAACGACCCCTACTCACAGGGTACCAATTCCAAGAACAGGACAATGAACAACCATTTTACCCCTGTTATTCTATTTACACAACACTCAATCACTGAAAGGAAAGGAATCCTTTACCTGCGCTGACAAGGAACTTCCCTGCTCCAATCGAACACCAACTTGCGCAACAGAGAAATCATAAAGTTTCCTAAGGTGACTTGCCGATGCGGAACTCAGCAAGGGGCCAGGTCACTGGCTGAAATTGTAACACCACCAATCCCCCGATCGTCTGCTCCAAAGTGGTATCGCAAAATAGAGACCTGAACAGGAAATTTTTACCTAATAGACCACCAAATCACTTTTCAAAGAAATATGCTAACAATCAAACCTTCCTCAGCTTAACTGCGCCGACGCCCAACCTAACAGTTGCAGAGGCTTTCCGAAGAGGGGAAATCGGCGCAGGGGAGAAACGGAGTGAAGAGGAAGAAAGGAGGTCTCAGGCGCGACGACGTCCCTCCTGCGGCGTCAGGCGGCGGCTAAGGTTCGGCGGTGGCTGTCGTGAGGGAGAGGCGACGGCTATGGCTCGGTGTGTGCGGCTGCGATGCGCTGCTCGTGCGCGCCGGAGAAGAAGAAGATGAAGAGAAGGAAGGGGCGGCGTCGACGACTTTGGCTAGGGCTTAGCGGCGCCGGGCGAAACCGAAGTGGACGGGGAAGAGAAACTAAATCGGGGAAGATGAGGGGAAGTTAGGGCACAGGCTTTGTTTTAAATAGTTTTTTAGCAGTTTTACATAAAGGCCCTCTAAGTTTGGGAAATTACAATTAAGCCCCTAAAAATTTTGGTTTTCAACAATGAAAGTTATGGATGAATAAATCTAGGTGGTTGCTCCATTAATATGGTTTCCTCAAGATGACCATGAAGGAAGGCATTAGAAATAACTAATTGGCGTATCGACCAACTGGAGCTAACAGCTATAGATAGTAATAATCTAACAGTTGTTATCTTAATAATTGAACTAAATGTATAATTAAAATCAATTCCTAAATGTTGATTGAATTCTTTTGCCATAAGATGAGCTTTATATCGTTCAAGAGAGACATCAGCATGATACATTAGACGAAAGACTCATTTGGAACTTATAATGTTCATGGAGGCAGTGCGAGGAACTAAGCACCAAGTCCCATTTCGAAGAAGAGCATCAAGTTCCGTAGCCATAACAGCATGCCAATTTGAATCCTTAATAGCCTGTGTAAAACATGTTGGTTTGATAGATTTTGAAGAGACCACTAGAGCTTATGGAAGGGGATATCGAGTCGTTGTTGGTGGACATCGCGTGCATAGATATCGCTTAAGGGAAGTGTGTGTTGAGGGGCATCATCATCAGAATCACTTGTCGAAGAATGTGACTGGCTAGACTGGGGATGAAAGGATTCAATATGTGGCATATCCGAAGAAGGAAGTAGATTATTCTCATGATTGGATAATGTGTCAAAAGAACCAGAAGGGGAGGCCTCAATGATTGGCGGAGATGGAGCTGGACTTAAAATACAATCGCCTTGTGTAGAAGTATTATTCCCCGGTAGAGGAAATAAATGTCTCATGATTGTTGTATGGGTGAGTGGTACCAAATATGCGCCACCTGTCTTTGGAGGAGAGGTTGAGGAAGCCACTGAGAAAGAAAAAAAAGACTCATCAAAAATAGTTGATGCAGTCTGACCCTGATTGTTGTTTTGGTGTTGACATCGATTTTAGTTTATGTTGATGATTATGATTATGATTAAGTCCTGATCGGGGATTAGGCATGGTATGGAAAATCCTAGCTTGGAGGGCTAGGTGTTGGAAAATCCTAACCTGGAGGGTTAGGTGTGGAAAATCATAGCTTGGAGGGCTAGGTGTGTGGAAAAGTCCTAATTCAGAGGGGTTGGGTGAAAATCCTAGCTTGGAGGGCTAGGTGAAAAGTTCTAACTTGGAGGGTTAGGTGAAAAGTCCCAACTTGGAGGGTTAGGTGAAAAATCCTAGCTTGGAGGGCTAGGTTGGAAAAGTTCTAACTCGGAAAGGTTGGGTGAAAAGTCCTAGCTCGGAGGGCTAGGTGAAAAGTCCTAGCTTGAAGGGCTAGGTGAAAAGTCCTAGCTTGGAGGGCTAGGTGAAAAGTTCTAACTTAGAGGGTTAGGTGAAAAGTCCCAACTTGGAGGGTTAGGTGAAAAAAGTCCTAGCTTGGAGGGCTAGGTTGGATGAAATCCTAGCTTGGAGGGATAGGTTTGAGTCCCTGGATCGGTCTGGTGACCGATCAGGGATGTTGGCACGCTGCTCCTTCGTGGATCGGTCTGGTGACCGATCCAGCGATGACTGATTGGTCTGGTGACCGATCAGGGAGCACACAGTGAGATTGGGAACCTACTGTGTGGCTCCTGATCGGTCTGGTGACCGATCAGGGAGTAGGCTGTTGCCTCACTGCTTGGCTCCTGATCGGTCTGGTGACCAATCAGGGAGCAGGCAGCTTCCTCACTGCTTCGCTCCTGATCGGTCTGATGACCGATCAGGGAGCACTCAGTGAGTTGAGCTCCCCCGCTGATCAGTCCCTGAACGGTCTGGTGACCGATCCACGACTTAGGATCTGATATCCGCGATTACTGTTCACTCAGAAGTGGACCGATCAGGCTTGAGCCTGATCGGTCAGGGAGCTACCTGATCGGTATGGTGACCGATCAGGATTCACTCTGATCGGTCTAGTGACCGATCAGGCTTGTGTCGCCGCGAGAGCTGGGAGTCTCAGCAAAGCGGTGGATCGGTCTGGTGACCGACCCACGAGCCCTGGATCGGTCCGGTGACCGATCACTTTAATTCAAATTGCATTGTCAGACGCTCTGATCGCGTCTGAACGTATCTGATTCTCTGCGCTTAACATCTGATACTTGATTTTCTTCTTGATATGCTGTGCTAATACTCTGATTGAGCTGCAGGTGACAGGGAAGAATTCAAACACTCAAGGAGAGTCAATGGAGACCTTTCCTTGTAGCAGGTTTGTCCATTTGCCATCTCAGGTTGCAACGGCTGGAGCTGCTGACTGGAGCTTGGCTGAGGGAAGCTCAGGGAGTCCAGGGAGAGCTCAGTGGTAGCTGGCGTTGGTAGGTGAGCAGCTGGAGGCTGCAGTGAGATGGTGTCACCTGGCGTTCAGTGGAGAAACAAAAGAAGCGTAGTGGAGAAGAGCAGAGTAGAGTTCTGTGAAGTGACTTCTGGCTTGAGTTCTTGCTGCGCGATCGTTTTCTCCACACTTTACTTGTGCGAGCTGCTGTTCCATCCTCTTTTGAGCAAACTATTGTGATCTTTGAAGCAACCATCCCTTACTTGAGCACTTGGAGGAAGAAACAAGAGGCTTGGTGAGTCCATCAGCGAGAAGACACAAAGAAGGGAGTTCTTGCGTGAGATCCTCGCTGGGTGGAGCTCGAGTGAAGCGCTGCTTGTGTTCTTGCCTGTCCTAAGTGCTAAGTAAGATCTTTCATGTGTTTCATTATGCTTAAAACTCTATCTTTGATTGAAACACTGTGGAGAAGTTACTCCACCGAGAAGGATGTTGCATTTTATCTGGTGTTCACCGGGGCTTGATCTGTCGACGATCAAGGGATCGCCCACCTTAAGGGCACGCCAAGGAGTAGGGGCAAGTTATCCCCGAACCTTGTAAACCCTCCTTGTTAGCGATCTTGCTAGTTGTTTTAGATTGTTTTTGTTTTCTGCATTTCTGCACTTCTCTGTTTCTATTGTTTCCGCTGCAATGCTACTAACCGTGAAGTGCAGAGAAACCCTAAAGCGAAAGAAGTTTGTATCGGACTATATTCACCCCCCCCCTCTCTAGCCATCCAAGTTCCAACAAGTGGTATCAGAGCTTGGGGCTCTATACAAGCGGATTAACAACCGAGAGTTATCAAAAATGGCTTTGAGAGAAGGCTTTAGCACCACTCGTCCACCCTTCTTCGATGGCGCAGATTTCCAATATTGGAGATCGAAGATGGAGTATTACTTAAAGATGGACATCAACACTTGGTTTGCGGTGAAGGAGGGTTTTACCCCTCCGAAGGATGATGAAGGCAAAGAACTTGAATCTTGGCGGTGGACGGCTGAACAAACTCAAAAGTGTGAAGCGGACACGAAGGCGGTGGTCACTCTACAATGCGGCACGAACAAAGACCAACTCATCAAGGTTGGTCCATTCACAAGTGCAAAAGACTTGTGGAACAAGCTCATAGAACTCCACGAGGGCACCCGAGATTCAAGAATTGCTAAGAGGGACTTGTTCCTCAATCAACTCCAAAATCTCTTCATGAAGGAGAATGAAACCGTAAGTGAACTCCATAGCCGGTTCAAGGAAGTCCTCAACGGGCTTCATTCTATTGATGAAAAGGTCGAGAATCGCGACCTTGTGAGGTAAGTGTTAAAAGCATTTCCAAGGAATGCTTTGTGGTCATCCATGGTGGATGCCTACAAAGTTTTCAAAGATTTATCAATTGTTAAACTAGATGATTTATTTTGTGAAATGGAATTGCATGAAATGGCTAACAAAGGCCCCAAGGAGAAGGGGATTGCCTTAGTTGCAGGGGAACGATCCAACAAGAAGAAGAAGGAGAAGGAAGTCTCTTCATCTTCATCCTCGTCCGAATCCGAGTCCGATTCCGAGGAAGATGGCAGCGGGTCTTCTTCCTCCGAGATGGCAAATTTTGTGAGAAGAATGATGAGAAGGGGTTGACGCTTCAAGGGCAAAGTCAACCCTAGTGAAGCTAAAGTTGATAAGTCTAATGCTTCTTGTTATGAGTGTGGCAGGAAAGGGCATTTCAAGAGTGAATGCCCAAAGTTAAAGAAGAAGGAGGAGAAATCCAAAAAGAAAGAGGAGAAATCAATGAAGAAAAAGAAGGCCACTTGGGATGAATCCTCCTCATGTTCGTCCGATGAAGAAAAGGAGGAGAAGAGTACACGACACGTGACACTCATGGCTCTTGGAGAAGAGAGCAGTGATGAATCCTTCGACTCCTCAAACGCGGCTTCATCATCTTCGGATGATGAAGAGGTAACCTCTCCCGAACTTGAGAAATGTTATAGAGTTATTGCATGTTTAACCAATATGTTAAAGAAGTCAAAAAATAAGGTTAAATCATTGCAATTAGAAATTGAACAATTGAAGTCATCTAGGGATGAGAACATAGACGACTTGCATGTGGAAATTTTAGAGGATGAGATTAAATCATTGAAAATTGAAGTTGAGCATTTGAAATCCTCTAGGGCTGAGGATGTAGATGATTTGCATGATGAATTGTTAGAGGAAGAAAAAAAATCATTAAAGAGTGGAGTTGAGAGACTCAAGAATATTTTGAGAAGTTCTCAACTATCTCAAAGACCCTAGACATGATCTTGAATGCCCAAAGGGCAGTCTACAATAGGGCCGGTATTGGTTACCAACCCAAAAGAACCATCATTTGTGTCTTTGATGTCTAGGACTGATATGAGACAATCTAAGACACCCAAGGTTCAAAAGAAAGTTGTCAAGGCATGGGTGCCTAAGTCTTGTTTAGTAGGTGCTTTAGGTCCCAAGATTTGGGTACCTAAAACTTCTATTTTTCGAATTGTGTAGGTTATGATTGAGGGGGAGCATCTATCAACTTGGTTCGTTGATAGTGGGTGCTCCAAACACATGACCGGGGATAGATCATTGATTACCACACTTCAAAAGAAAAGTAGAGGTAATGTTTTATTTGGTAACAATGGTAGTCTTAAGGTTATAGGAATAGGAGACATTCAAATATCTAAATGTCTTAGAATTTCAAATGTCATTCTAGTCAAGGGGATGACATTTAATCTCCTAAGTGTCAGTCAATTGTGTAACACGGGTTACACAATTGATTTTCAACTAATTCAATGTCTAGTTAGACAACATGACATTGTGGACACAGTACTAGTAGGAACTAGAGTAGACAATATTTATCAAGTTTCATTTAAAAGTGCAACTAATGCCTTTGCTAAGTGTCTCTTGTCAAAAGAAGAGGAGTCCGCCCTTTGGCACCGGAGACTAGCACATGTTAACATAAAGAATATCCGGAAGTTGGCCAACAAGGGATTAATCCGTGGCTTACCAAGCATCAAGTATGAGAAAGAAAAGATTTGTGATGCATGTCAAATGGGTAAGCAGACAAAATCTGCACGTAAAGGTAAAAGCGCTGTAAGTACATCTACCGCTTTAGATTTACTTCACATGAATCTATTTGATTGTAGCACTATCATATCTTTGAATGGAAGTAGATATTAATTTGTTATCATTGATGATTTCACTAGATGTACCTGGACTTATTTTCTAAAATATCAGAACCAAACCTTAGATGTTTTCATTTATTTTTGTAGAAGAGTTGAAAATGAAAAATCATCAACCATTAAGACAATTAGAAGTGATCATGGAGGTGAATTTTAAAATCAACGATTTTTAGAATTTTGTCAAGATAGAGGGTATAGACTTGAGTTCTCCACTCCTAGAACACCATAACAAAATGATGTTGTAGAGAGGAAGAACCGTGTTTTACAAGAAGCTGCACGAAGCATGCTTAATGAGTACTCCTTACTGAGTTACTTATGGGAAGAAGCTGTGAACACAGCCTGCTACGTGCAAAATCGAGTCCTAATCCATAGATTTTTAGTTAAGACTCCTCATGAACTTTGGTTTGGGAAACCACCTACAGTTAAACACCTTAGAGTGTTTGGTTGTAAGGTGTTCATCCTAAACACCAAGGATCATCTTGGAAAGTTCACGGCAAAGGCTGATGAAAGGATACTGGTCGGGTACTCCCTAGTTAGCAAAGTCTATCGAGTCTACAATAATAAATCTAGATTGGTTGAAGAGTCTTCTGATGGTGTCTTTGAAGAAATTCCGAAAGTTAATGAACAACCAGAAGATGAAGTCCAATTCGAGCTTAGGAAACTAAGTTTGAATGAGAGTCCAAATGTTGTTGATGGCAATGAATCCGATGACGGTGAGCCTAGACAACCCGTAGGCCAGTCGGATCCTAAGGCTGAGCTTGGGTCTAGTGAAACCATTCAAGAAGCACCACCAACACCTAGGCAAACTAGGTTAGCCTCTAGTCATCCCCAAGACCAAATTGTTGGAGACATCCATCATGGGGTTAGAACTAGATCATTCTCAGGAATGAGGTTAACGAAGATGCTTTAATTTCCGAAATTGAACCTAGAAAAATTGATGAAGCATTAAATGATCCCGATTGGATCATTGCAATGCAAGATGAACTAGGTCAATTCGAAAGAAGTCAAGTTTGGGACTTAGTCCCTAGACCTAAGAAGACCACCATCATTGGAACCAAATGGGTCTTCAAAAATAAATTTAATCATAAGGGAGAAATCATAAGAAACATGGCACGCTTAGTAGCCAAGGGCTATGGTCAAGTTGAAGGCCTTAATTATGATGAGACCTATGCTCTCGTGGCATGATTAGAGTCCATCCGATTGATGCTTGCATTTGTAGCACATCGTGGCTTCAAGCTATATCAAATGGATGTCAAATCGGCCTTTCTAAATGGTTTAATAAGGGAAGAGGTCTATGTCGAACAACCTCCGGGGTTTGAGAGTACCGAATTCCCAAACCACGTGTTCAAGCTCAAAAAGGCACTCTATGGCTTTAAACAAGCACCCCGAGCTTGGTATGAGTGGTTGTCGACATTCTTAATTGATAAAGGCTTTGTTCGAGGCCAAATAGACCCTACACTATTTCTACGGAGAGATGGTGACAATATTTTTGTAGGCCAAGTATATGTCGATGATATAATTTGTGGCTCAAACAATAAGGGTTATTTAAATGAATTCATTGGGCACATGGAAAGTGAATTTGAAATGAGTCTAGTGAGAGAGCTAACTTTCTTCCTTGGACTCGAAATCAAACAAACCCGAGATGGGATCCATGTGCACCAATCAAAATATACTCAAGAGATGCTTCGAAAATTCAATATGAGTGATTCAAAAGAGGTCACCACTCCCATGGCTACAAACACAAGATTAGACAATGATGAGAGTGGTAAACCCATTGATTTGACTCAATATCGGAGCATGATAGGTAGTTTGTTATACCTCACAGCTAGTCGACCTGATATTCTTTTCGCTGTGGGTATGTGCGCTAGGTATCAAGTTTGTGCCAAGGAATCTCACTTAATCGCTGTTAAGAGGATTTTGAGATATCTTAAAGGCACAATTTGAGTTGGTCTTTGGTACCCCCGTACCGAATCATTTGACCTAATTGGTTATACCGATTCTGACTACGCTGGATGTAAGTTGGATCAGAAAAACACAAGTGGGGGTTGCCAATTTCTAGGATCATCTCTAGTTAGTTGGTCAAGTCGGAAGCAACATTGTGTTGCTCTCTCCACGACTGAGGCAGAATATATTGCTATGGGAGAGAGTATATCGCAATTGTTGTGGATGATTCATACTTTGGAGGACTATGAATTAAGTTACAAAGGTGTGCAAGTGTTATGTGACAACGTTAGCACAATTAACCTAACTATGAATCCGGTCCATCACTCTAGAACCAAACATATTGAAGTGTGTCACCACTTCATTAGAGATCATGTGGCTAGAGGAGATGTTGTACTCTCATATGTAGAGTACAAATCAAATTTAGCAGACATTTTCACTAAACCACTCCCCGAAAATGAGTTTAGTTTCTTAAGAAGGGAGTTGGGAATGTGTTGCGCTTCATAGACATCAAAATGCATTTAAACCCTTGATGATCATTTTGAATTATTGGGAAATAATTGGGTAACTTGGGAACATCTCACACAAACTATAAGGTTCAACAAAACGTTTTTGTTTGCTAGATTTAGGGTGAGATGCTAGGATCAACTCAATTTCTCGAAATGTCATTGCATCCCTTGAGAAATTTGGTTGACGAGATAAAAATCACTTCGGTGACTAAGTATGGGGAAAACCAATGCATAACATATGTGTATTTGGCTCCATGATCATACTTGGACATTCCAATCAAGGAAACTTGATTGGAAACTTGAAGTTGACCCAATCTTGGTTGAACTTGATTGAATGATTGTTGATTGAGTTTGACTCCACTTGGGTGGAGCAAAGTGATTTGTTCAAACCATAAGGACTTTTGATCCTTGTTTAGGGACCAATTTTAGTCAAGGGATCATCTCAAAGATCGATAATATGTATCAGATCTTATCCCAAATCGTGCGAAAGTCCGAAACTGAGAGTTTCAGATCGTATCAGGGAATATCAGGAACCTTGATCGGTTACTGGACCGATCAGGATTAGGGCTGATCGGTCCCCGGACCTATCTGGCTCCCTCCTGTGGTGATCGGTCCACAGACCAATCAGAGGGGTTACAGAGACTTGACGAAATTTCGTCCAAACTCACTGTGTTGGCCTGGATTGGTCCCCGGACCGATCTGGCACCCCGTGGTGATCGGTCCACAGACTGATCAGGGGGCTTCCAGAATCTCATCCAACCTTACTGTTCGCTTCCTGATCGATCAGCCGATCGATCAGGAGCCTGCCTTATCGGTCACCCGACCGATCAGGACCAGGCCAGAGCCTGATCGGTCTGGGCGCTCTTAGATCGAACGGTGATCCGTTCAATCACATTAAAGTTTGGTTGGTGGACCGATCCACCAACCGTTTTAATCACGGATTCTCTTCACTTCCCAAGCCCTAGCCAACCAAAACCCCTCTGCGCCGAACCCCCTCTCCTTCTTCCTTGCGCGTACGATCCTCCTTCCTCTTGTTGTGCGTGTGCGATCCTGAGAAGGTGTTGTGCAAGCTCTTCCTTGTCCAGTTCCTTTCTCGCTCAAGGTCTTGCGCTCCTTTCTTGCACCGAAAACTTCTTCCTGCGCAAGCTCTCCTTTCAGCCTTCAAGATCCTCGCAAATCAACATCAATGGCACCTAAGTAAGCATTTTTGGTTAGTTTCTTTTTCGGATCAGTTCATAGATTATATATTAAAGGCTAACCATGGTTTAGTGTTTTACTGTTGTGCCGTGACCTCATGTTTTGGCCGTGACTCTTCCTTGCCATGTCTTACCTTTGATCAAATGTCTTACCTTATGATTATCTCTCCGTGATCAAATCTGTTGCCATGATCTACACCCACTGATTAAATCAAATATCTTCTTCATTTGATTATTGTTCCCATCTTACATCAAACTTATGTGTTCACCTGATTATTCTTCCTGTGATCAAATCTTGGAACCTTGATTAAACCTATGTTCACTTCTATGATCATTTTTTTAAAAAATCCTTTAGAAGATCATCCAAGGGGAAAGACCCAGTGGAGGGCAGCTCCAAGGGTAAAGCCCCTTCTTCCTCCGCGCCTTCCCGGAGGCATCAGCCTTCCTCAAGTTCGCGTTTTCCCAATGCCGCCTGTGAACAGGCGTTTCAATCCCGCACCTTCAAGTTACTCTCATGCCGATCAATTGATGTTCCCTTTCTGACCGAGCACTGCCCCTCCATCATAGAGATAGCCACTTTCTACAATCTTGGCTTTCTCCTTTCTCTTGAAAGGACTATCAATTATGACCTTGTCTCGGAATTCTACAACAACCTTCAACAAGGGCCTCAAGGGGGCTTCGAATTCACTACTCGCGTCGCAAAGAAAAATCTTGATTTCTCTTATGAGATTTTAGCGGAGTATCTGGGCGGTCGACGATCGCCTAATCTGTATTCCATCTATCCTGAGCTCCCTGACCCCTTGTTGGCTCCTTTTGCCGGCGTCACCCCCGACTCTATATATCAGCATTTCTTTGGCCATCCCCGCCCAGCCGGGCTTGATGAGTTGGGTCCTGATTTTTTTGACCTTTGCAGCACTCCGTCTCTCTCCTACCGATTACGTACTCTTCAAGATCATTACAAATTGTATCCTACCGATCACTTCCAAGCCCTTAGCCGAGATCCGAGCCTATCATTGCTTGATGCTCTATGGCATGCACCGCCGCATGGACTTTGATATCATGGAGAGCATCTTTCAGTCCATCTTATCATATCGAGAGCCGAGCCGGCGCACAGTCTATATGTCATTTGGTCATGTCATCACCGACTGGCTTTTGTCAGTAGGTGTTGATGTCACCAAGGGCAGGACAGCGCCCATGGTCAGACAGGATTGTCGGCTTGGCCGGCGGGCATTTGCCAAGTCCGGCATCATCATACGGGATCGCGATGGGGCTTTGGTTTGGAAGGACGGGAGGGGACTTGGCGAGCTTCCTGGAGGTCCACACTTTCAGGTACCAGCAGATGCTGCTGCACCTCAGGAGGCTCCTGCCACGGCTGCTGCTGATTACGACTATGAGCCGGACCCGGATCTACGATGGCAGATTTTCGAGCTGGATCAGACGATCCAGCATGATCTTCACATACGAGAGCTCTATCGAGAGGAGATCCGTTCGGAGTTCCGATCTTTCGACCGTAAATTGACCGCGATGGAGTCTGATGTCTCCGGGGTCCGTACCCTGCAGCAGACGTGGTACGATGAGTGGCGTCGACACACATTTCCTGGAGGTGCGCCTTCTGCCAGTACTGCACCAGGGTCTGTTGTTCCTGACGATGATGATATGATGGATGACCCTATGCAGGACACTGACCCCCCCTGCTGACGATTGATATACTCTGTATCTATTTGTGATTTGACTACTTGACTGTTTGGTTGTATGACTCTCGGGTTGTATGCCCCATGACTTGACTTTTATGGCCTTGTACCACACTTGTCTTGACATTGATGCGATATGATGCATCTGATATTTTGCATGTCTTTCATATTTGCCTTACCATGATTTGATTGTTGGCATTTATGTGTATTCACATGATTACTATCTGCGTGTATGCCTTATTCTGCATGATTATGATTTTGCTTATGATGTCATGCCCATATGATACATATGCTTGTTTTGTCATGCCTTATCATTGTCATATGTGTTCATATGTTTATCAAAATAAATCATTTATACCTTTGTTGTTTTGGGATACCCCTAGGGTTGAGGGGGAGTATGGTTAAACTTAACAGCCCGTCTAGACCCTTTTCGATGTTCGACAAAGGGAGAGAGTGTGGTTGGTTAAGTTTAGGATGATCATGTTGTAGGGGGAGGATCCTGATTCCCCTATGATTCTGAATTTGAGAAAATTGATTGAGAATCCCTAAACTTAAAATCGGGTTGTCAAACAACAAAAAGGGGGAAATTATTGATGCAGTCTGACCCTGATTGTTATTTTGGTGTTGACATCGATTTTAGTTTAGGTTGATGATTATGATTATGATTAAGTCCTGATTGGGGATTAGGCATGATATGGAAAATCCTAGCTTGGAGGGCTAGGTGTTGGAAAATCCTAACCTGGAGGGTTAGGTGTGGAAAATCCTAGCTTGGAGGGCTAGGTGTGTGGAAAAGTCCTAATTCGGAGGGGTTGGGTGATAAGTCCTAGCTTGGAGGGCTAGGTGAAAAGTTCTAACTTGGAGGGTTAGGTGAAAAGTCCCAACATGGAGGGTTAGGTGAAAAATCCTAGCTTGGAGGGCTAGGTTGGAAAAGTTCTAACTCGGAAGGGTTGGGTGAAAAGTCGTAGCTTGGAGGGCTAGGTGAAAAGTCTTAGCTTGGAGGGCTAGGTGAAAAGTTCTAACTTAGAGGGTTAGGTGAAAAGTCCCAACTTGGAGGGTTAGGTGAAAAAAGACCTAGCTCGGAGGGCTAGGTTGGATGAAATCCTAGCTTGGAGGGTTAGGTTTGAGTCCCTGGATCGGTCTGGTGACCGATCAGGGATGTTGGCACGCTGCTCATTCGTGGATCGTCTGGTGACCGATCCAGCGATGACTGATCGGTCCGGTGACCAATCAGGGAGCACACAGTGAGGTTGGGAACCTACTGTGTGGCTCCTGATCGGTCTGGTGACCGATCAGAGAGAAAGCTGTTGCCTCACTGCTTGGCTCCTGATCGGTCTGGTGACCGATCAGGGAGCAGGCAGCTTCCTCACTGCTTCGATCCTGATCGGTCTGGTGACCGATCAGGGAGCACTCAGTAAGTTGAGTTCCCCCGCTGATCAGTTCTTGAATGGTCTGGTGACCGATCCTCGACTTAGGATTTGATATCCTCGATTACTGTTCACTCAGAAGTGGACCGATCAGGCTTGAGCCTGATCGGTCAGGGAGCTACCTGATCGGTCTGGTGACCGATCAGGATTCACTCTGATCGGTCTGGTGACCGATCAAGCTTGTGTCGCCGCGAGAGTTGGGAGTCTCAGCAAAGCGGTGGATCGGTCTGGTGACCGACCCACGAGCCCTGGATCGGTCCGTTGACCGATCACTTTAATTCAAATTGCATTGTCAGACACTCTGATAGCGTCTGAACGTATCTGATTCTCTGCGCTTAACATCTGATACTTGATTTTCTGCTTGATATGCTGTGCTAATACTCTGATTGAGTTACAGGTGACAGGGAAGGATTCAAACACTCAAGGAGAGTCAATGGAGGCCTTTCCTTGGAGCAGGTTTGTCCATTTGCCATCTCAGGTTGCAACAGCTGGAGCTGCAGACTGGAGCTGCTGACTGGAGCTTGGCTGAGGGAAGCTCAGGGAGTCCAGGGAGAGCTCAGTGGTAGCTGGCGTTGGCAGGTGAGCAACTGGAGGCTGCAGTGAGATGGTGTCACTTGGTGTTCAGTGGAGAAACAAAAGAAGCGTAGTGGAGAAGAGCATAGTAGAGTTCTGTGAAGTGACTTCTGGCTTGAGTTCTTGCTGCGCGATCGTTTTCTCCACACTTTGCTTGTGCGAGCTGCTGTTCCATCCTCTCTTGAGCAAGCTATTGTGATCTTTGAAGCAACCATCCCTTACTTGAGCACTTGGAGGAAGAAACAAGAGGTTTGTTGAGTTCATCAGCGAGAAGACACGAAGAAGGGAGTTCTTGCGTGAGATCGTCGCTGGGTGGAGCTCGAGTGAAGCGCTGCTTGTGTTCTTGCCTGTCCTAAGTGCTAAGTAAGATCTTTCTTGTGTTTCATTGTGCTTAAAACTCTATCTTTGATTGAAACGCTGTGGAGAGGTTACTCCACCAAGAAGGAGGTTGTATTTTATCCGGTGTTCACCGGGGGTTGATCTGCTGACGATCAAGGGATCGTCCACCTTAAGGGCACGCCAAGGAGTAGGGGCAAGTTATCCCCGAACCTTGTAAACTCTCCTTGTTAGCGATCTTGCTAGTTGTTTTAGATTGTTTTTGTTTTCTGCATTTCTGCACTTCTCTGTTTCTATTGTTTCCGCTGCTGTGCTACTAACCGTGAAGTGCAGAGAAACCTTAAAGCGAAAGAAGTTTGTGTCTAGCTATATTTACTCCCCCCCCCTCTCTAGCCATCCAAGTTCCAACAAAAATAACATGCCAGGAAATATAAATCCGCCCAATCGGTATATATAAGCAACGATACCCACGATGCAAATTGATGTAACCAAGGAAAATACACTGTTGTGAATGGTAGTCTAACTTATATTTAGAGTATGGACGTAACCATGGATAAAAGCGCAGCCAAATACTTGAAGAAATGTATAATTTGGAGATCGATTATAAAGCTTTTCGAGTGGACACTTTTGATCTAGTAATGGAGTGGGAAGGCGATTTATCAGGTAAATTTCGGTGCTAACAACTTCATCCCGGAATTTACGAGAAACTGATGCATGATTAATAAGAGCTAAAGATGTTTCCACTATATGTGGATATTTTCTTTCAACAAAACCATTTTGTTTAGGGGTATGAAGACAAGACACTCGATGAACAATTTCATAAGAAATAAGATGACAACGAAGAGCTTGATATTCACCTCCTCAATCAAAATGAAAAGCAAGTATTTTTGTGACCAAAATAATGTTCAACTTGGATTTGAAAATGATAAAATATTTCAAATAAATCAAACTTTCATTTCATAAGATAGAGCCAAGTGAATTTACTAAAATGATCAATAAAAGAGATATAATATAGAAATCCTTGATTAGATAGGATAGGCGTAGAACCTCAAATATCAAAATGAATTATTTCAAGTAAAAATTTAGAAATATGATTAGATAGAGAAAAATGTAACTTATGACTCTTGACTTCTAAGCATGCCTTATATAAATGAGGTGATGAGGTATATGAAGTAGGTGAACCAAATTGACGTATGATTTTTTTGAACAATACGAAGAGAAGGATAACCAAGACGAGCATGTCAAACTAGTTTATTAATACGTTTACCAATAAAAGCTTTAAAAGAAGAATATTGAAGATGGTAGAAACTATTTTTAATCTTGGCATGAAGTAGAATAACGGATGTGACTCTATCTTTCACAAGATAATGATCAAGATGAAATTAAAAAAAGAACATTATTATCAAGACTAAATTGACGTGTAGAAAGTAAATTTTTAGTGATAGACGGAAGATGAAAAATATTGTGCATGTGAAAATAAGTTCAATTAGATGACTGAAAATATGTGTTTCCATAATTAGCAATTTACAAACCTGAGTCATTGCCTACTTATATCGTAACCGAGCCATGGTAGGGTAAGATTTCTGTAATAATGTGATGGTCTGACGTAACATGATGAGTTACTATAGTATCAAGATATCATCCCATAGATGAAGATTTCATTAATAAAATAATGTCAGAACAAATCTATGGTGCGACTTGCATTGTTGGAGACTTTTTATTAAGAAAATTATCCTTCTTCATAACAATTCTATTGCCGATAAAGTCTCTTGCAGAGGAGCTTCAGAGGAAAAGAAAACAGTTAGCTAGAATTAAAGACGAAGCTTCGATGGCTGCTACAATGACCGAGAGAGCAAGGTAGACATATGAAAGAATCATGAAGCAATACCAAGTAGAGCTTTAGGGCAAAATTGAAAAGGTGATTTTTTTTATTTTTTTTTTGCGCGCGGAGCTTTTTCCTCTGTCGTTGAAGTCATGCCTTTTGTACGTGCATTTTTTGTCGTTTAGTGAGTGGGATAGGTAGGACAGTGGATAAGCGGGACAGAGGATCTGAGCCCAGAAAGGTGTCTATTTGAAGAGGTGCCTATAGTATACGAAAGGATTATGCTTGGGTGATGAAATATTTAGACCATAAAAAACGCTTTGTGGTATCTAAATGATTAAAAAAAACTGATGTGTCCATCAAATAGCGTCGAGAACCTCAAACTGACTAAAATATCTACTAAATAAGTTTGTGGATATTTTTATCACAAGTTGTTAATGGAAGAATGGGCATACAAAATCAAGTGTAAAATATAAGCCACGATTGGTTTGCTTTATTTTTTATTTTTATTTTTTAAAAAATTATATATTTTTTTATTTTTTGAAAAATAATTTTATTTTATTCTCTAATTTTTTAGAAAACGTTATATTCTTTTTTGAAAAATAAAATTGAAAAATATAAACCAAATACATTTTAGAAAATCATATTTTCTACTTAAAATAAAAATGAAAAACAAACATACCAAACGCCCTCTAATATTCTCAACATCTTCAATAACTTTGTAGTGTCATGGCGTGGGTCCGGTCCTGCAGAGCATCCCAACAGTCATTGAGCACAATCTGAGAACAAAACATTTGTCCCCAATGGCCCTCTGTCCCCGTGTTCTAACTCGCCGATGATGACCGACGAGTCCTTCAATGGTCGATCGGATACCACCGACGGCCTCCGGCCACCACCCGGAACAAAATTATACCCTAAGGGGTACGGTAAACTCGTCGGAGATCGTCGTAATTATGATCTCGCCGAATTCACCGTTGAATCCGGCGAGATCGCAATTGTGACGATCTCGATTGATTCACTGTTCTCCTAGGTATCGTTTAATTCGGGACGACGATCAAAGACTAATGATGATGTCCAATTGACGATCGGAGATCATCGGCGAATCCGGGACACGAGGACACGAGATCCTCGGGACAGAGGATACCGTTTGGCACAATCCGCGTGTGGTGCCCCCTGGGGCCATCGCACGTGACCCGATATTCTTCAGAACACGTTGGCGAATAAAGCCACGAATGCCGACCGTTTGCAATTATTCCCTATGTTTTTCCTTTCCGTTTATCCGCCGTGGGTTTTGATTGTAACTGTAATTTGATAGTTGAATAGCAGTTAGAATACTTTATTTTTATAAATTTTAAAATTATTATTAAAAAATCTAAATCATATTATATTTTATTTATTTTCATATTAAATAATATTCTTTTCTTTTTATTTTATATTAAATTAATTTTTTAATTCATAAAATTTATTTATATTAAATTATATCCTTTTAAATTTTTTAAGATTTACATAATTAAATTCATATTGATAACATTTCCAATAAAATAGTTTACATCAAAAATATTTTAAGTTATCTTTAGCTATTGATGAACTCACTGGCACTTCAAATGGCCAGGATCTGATTGGCCAGATATATTTTTTATAATTAAAATAAATAAATAAACAAATTTCGAATTAAAATGAAATTTTAGGCTTAGTAAGTATACTAATATATAATTTAAGTTTAGCAATGCTAGACGTAGTGAAACAATTGTTAAGATAGGAATGATAGCTGTCTAAATCGAGCTTTAAGTATTTAGGATCGTTCTTGCAAAGTGATGGAGGAATTGAGAGAGATGTCTTACATGAATACAAGCAGGATGGTTGAAATGAGATTGCATCGGTGTCTTATGTGATCGTAAGTACCTCTAAAACTTAAGGGAAGTTCTACAAAACGGCAGTTAGACCTGCTATGTTATATGGTGCTGAATGTTGGGCTATGACTCGAGCACATGAGCAAAAGATGAAATTGCAGAGATGAGGATGTTAAGGTGGATGTGTGGACTCGAGGATGGATAGAATAAGGAATGAGAGTATTAGAGAGAAAGTCGGAGTTGCATCTATTGAAGAAAACTTCGGGAGACACGTTTGAGATGGTACGAACATGTTCTTAGAAGACCAATAAATGCCCCTGTTAGACGATGTGAAACTATGATAAATACGCACATTAAAAGAGGGAGAGGAAGACCAAAAAGACTTGGTTGGCAACAATAAAACAAGATAAATTTTATTTAAATCTAGATGATGATATGTTGGGATAGAATAATGGCGTAAAAGGACCATATAGCGACCCACCAGTGGATAAGCTTGTTGTTTTGTGTTGTTTTAGTATTAATTATATCTCTTTTTATATTTTTCATTTATTTTCATATTAAATTATATTTTTATATTTATTTTCATATTAAATATATTTTTTTAATTTATAAAAAAATATTTTAACGGTTACATCTTAGCTATTTAGAATTATGATAGATTATTTATTTATTTATTTTCGGATTGAAGCTCCTCGAAACTCGATTCGAATTCTAAACGACATTTTAAAATATAGGTGTAGATTTCATTGCCTCCCATCCTCTGGCTGGGGAGCCGCCACGTTGGCACTTTTCCCGGGGGCCGCGGCGTGTTCCAACTTGCGGCGAAGAAAAAAACAGTTTAATTAAATTAGGCTAAATCCAGTAAGTGGGCCATTATTAAAATGATTAATTGGAGAAAACTCTTCAATCTCAAACGGTTCACTTCCCACTTAATAAATTCTTGTATTTACTCTCTGATAGATTGAGTATAAAAGAATGAAAACTTAGTATATATTATAAAGATTTGAGTATAAATTATTTGAAATTGAGTACTAATTTAGGAAATTTGAGTATACAATTTCGGTGACCCCTCGTGAAAATCTTGATATGGTGGATGCAATCTCACATACTCAAATTTTTAAATTTTATACTAAAATTTCTTCAAATAATACTCAATCTAAAACAATTCATATTTAAATTTTTATAATGTATACTTAAATTTTTACTATATACTGAAATAATGTATACTTAAATTTTTACTATATACTGAAATAATGTATACTTAAATTTTTTCAAATAATACTTAAATTTCTTAAATTAGTACTCAATCTCAAACAATTTATACTTAAATCTTTACAATGTATACTGAATTTTTACTCTTTTATATTGATAAAAAAATAGCACACAAAATTATCTTGTCAATCCCATTAGGGAGGGCATGCAAAGGAATTTTCGGATGAGGACTGCATATAAAGGTAAATTTGGGATCGAGGAGTTTTCTCAAATTTTCCCTTATTAAAAACCCCTTTGCAAGGAAAAATAAAAAAAATAATATATATAATATTTAAAAATATAGATGGTAATAAATTGATGAACCCTTTAATTTAATAATCTTTTAATTGGCAATATTAGCAAGGTCTTTCGTGTCCGTATGATGCAGCGGTAGGATGATTAATCGTTATCTTAAATATTTACGGTTCGATCCTCAACTACGGCTTATTTATAGGAATTTTACCTCTAAATGAGCTCTAAATCCTGGGACGCTGGACTTCCAGACTGCTATACCACGAGCGCTTCTCAATTTATCTTAGCCGTCGGTGAGAAATTTCTCTGGGACCGAACTATATTCGCGATTAGAAGAATGTCATTAATCATTCTTTTTAACGACCCTTATTTAACAATCCTAACCCTTTATTAGTTTATAAAATTATTTTACCTCCAGTGAAGTATCATAGTAGACCCTTCAATAATAAATCCTGTGAAATTTAAAACTCAACTGCGAGAGATTTTTTTAGTCGATTCGAGAATAATAACTAATAAGATTGATCTCTATATATACTTTTTCAAATTTATTTTGATGATTAATAAATTTTTTTTATAATATCAAATCTATCACTCTAGGATCAATTGGGTCAAACGTTTAGATTAATGCCAACTAAAAATAAATAAAAAAAACTAAAATCATTTTTGATGTAATGAAATAAATAAAATTAAAATCATTTTTATGTAATATATATATATATATATATATATATGAAAATGACATCCTACACATTTTTATACGAGCAACTATAGTTGACATCTAATATGGACGATCTGATACGACCAAACTTTTTTTTTTTATTTCCCTCTCTTATCTATATCCAACAATCCTCTTCTCTTTCCTTTAATTGCATGTAAAGTAATATTGGTTTATAAAAATTAGCATCAAAGTGGTACTAGCATTACCAATCCAATACCATTCACCTTGGCGATGATTTCTACAAATCAATATTAAGTGGTATTGATTTTTAAAAATCAATACTAACATTGGAACTAGTCTTTAAAGACCAGTACTAATGAGCAAGGTGGATGATGACCAATACCAACGAGCACCAATGTTGAAATTGATTTTTAAAACCAACTCCAACGCAATATTATTGATCTTTAAAATCAACGTGTTAGAATTACTTTTTAAAAACCACTTCCAAACACTTGGGAGCTTGTCTTTAAAGACCAACATTTTGGTGTTGGTCTTTATTTAAAGATTAGACTAGCACGTTGAAGCTAATTTTTAAAAATCAGTCTAATATATTGGTGCTGATCTTTAATGACTATTTTCATGTAGATATTGAATTTTAAAGATCAACACCAACTTTAAAGTTGGTCTTTAAAGACTAACTCCAATGTGTTGGTATGGTATTTAAAGACCAACACTCGTATTATTTTGGAGTTGATTTTTAAGAAGAAAAATGATATGCAACAAGAATTTGTAGCATTAAATCCAACATGAATGACGTGACATTCTAATTATAGCGATCCCCGACGGGTTCACTATGCCCCCCAGGATATAGTTTTGTTCGGGGCGGCGGCCGGAGGCCACCGTTGGTGTCCAAGTGGTAATCGGATACGTATATAAAAAGTGACACGTCATTCATGTTAGATTTCATGTTACAAATTCATGCTGCATATCATTACTCTTTTAAATATCAATATCGCTTGATGCTAATTTCTCCTCATCAGTACTAATTTACATGTAATAAAAATAATGAGAGAAGAGAATTGTTACATACAGCTGAGAAGAGAATAATAAAAAAATTAGATTTTAACCACGTGGGATTGTCCCCATCATAGTTGCTGATTTCAGAAATCATTTCTAATATTATCAATATATTTTATATATATATATATATATATAAAAGCGGGGTTGGTTTGTTAATTTAAACAATCTAACAAAGCATATTGAGTTCGAAAAGACCGTCTAACATTTTGTCTAAACCTACTAAATGAATCTAAACTAATTAAATTTTAAAAAATAATTTCTCAAAAAAATATTCCTAATTATATTCCTTCGGGGCTTTGAAGTCACTCTATACTCTCATTTTTATTGTTCGAGTCTAGAAGGTCATTTAATAATTTTATTCAAAATTATTAGATGAACCTAAACTAGTCAATTTTTTTTAAAAAAAATATCATACTTATTGGAGCCATTGAAGTCATTCTATATTCTTATTTTATTTGCTTGAGTCGTAAAAAACTATCTACTACATGGACCTAAATTGGTTAAATTTTAAAATTGAGCTCGTTTAGCCTCTAAATCTTTTTTATTTCTCATTTTCATTGTTATGTTTGAGAATATCATTTAGAAAGTTTGGCCAAAATTGCTAAATGAAACTAAACTACCTAAATTTAAAAAAATAAGTTCTTTTTGTGTTATTTGGACATCTAAGAGTTTTAGACAAAATTGTTAGATATACTTATACTAATTAAATTTAAAAATTGAGAGGGTGGTTGGTAAGCGGGTTTAGAAGTCGGGAATGAGAATGAAATCTATTTCATTCCCATTTATGATGCTTAGTATACGGGATCGAAATTAAAATATAGATATGATACCCATGATTTTATAACTTAGCCCCCACTAGATTATCACCAAACTCATAAACCTCTCAATCAAAATCCATTATCACCCTTTGAGTCCTTTATTATGTTCTGTACTTTTATTTTGCTAGATTAAATACTATAAACTGATTTAGAAGTTTCAACTAAAATTACTATACATAACTAAAGTTGTTAATTTTTAAAAATAAATTCTTTAGTGTATTTTTTAGAGCATCCAGAGTCATTCTATATTTGTTGTTTGAGTTTCAGAAGACCATCTATAAATTTGTCTCAAGCTACTATTTGAATTTAAACTAGTCAAAGTTTAGAAAATAATTTCTCTATTATATTACTTAAAGCTTTTGGAGTCATATTCTATGCTATCTTTTTTTTTTTTTTTGCTATTTGAGTTCTAAAAGTTTGGATAAAAAAATGCTAGATAGGCTTAAACTAGTCAATTTTAAAAATGAGCTCTCTAATGTGTTCCTTGCTTATGGAGTCATTTTATGCTCTCATTTTGAAATATTAAATTATAAAATTTTTGGTCAAATCTATTAGATTGTTAGGTGATCTGAACTAAAATTTAAAAAATGAGCATTTCTAATTATATTTCTTAAAGTGTTTGAAATTATTTCGTGCTCTCATTTTCATTGTTTGGTGGTAAAGATGAATCGCTCGTCCCTAGTATCCCCGTCAATCCTTCCCAGAGTCAACACAGAGAAGATAAATCATAGGGACTACTAGCCCGGATGCTGTGGCTAGCGCATGGGAAGGTGGGCATACTGACTTTGCCAGGATTTGACCCCCAGACCTTTTGGTAGTAGTAATACTCATGTACTAACCATCAGTCCATCCTATGAGGACCTCATTTTCATTGTTTGGGATCTTAGACACTTCGGCAATTGATCAAAGGAATTACTTAAAATTCTGAAATTCCTAAGCATGGTAATATTCATTTTTGAATCTAGCACTACAATGGTATTGATTTTTGAAATGCAACACATAGTAATATTCATTTTTGAAATCTAACACTATAGTAATGTTGTTCTTTGAATGCAGCATCACAATAATTAACGAATGGAATAAAATGAGAAACAAATATGTCCTTGAGAAATCTGAAAGTTAAGTATGTATTTAGAGAATTCCATAATTTTAAATATGTCCTTTGGTGATCAATTTAGTATATATAGAAACTTATGTAAAATTGGACTGAAATTGCTAGATTAAACTGAGCAGTTAAATTTTTAAAAAATCCCTGTATTAAGTTCCTTAGAGTCTTTATATGCGATCTATACTCTTATTTTTGTTATTTGAGTGCTAGAAGGTTATTTAATAATTTAATAAAAATGCTAGATTAACTTAAATGGTTAAATATAAAAAATCATCAATGTTATGTTCCTTAGAGCCTACTATGCACTTTGCAGTGATTCTATTTTTTTATTGTTGTTATTTGAATTTTAAAAGATCATTATGTAGTTTTGGACAAGACGTTAGGATGAATTTAAATTAGTTATTTTTTTAGAAAACCCACATTTTTATTCTTTAAAGTCATTTCATTCTCTTTTCATTTTTTTATTCTTTGAATCCTATTTGAACTTCAACAATTATTTTTCTATTATGTTCTTTGGATCCTAATAATTTTAGTTTAAATTATTAAATAAATCTAAATTTTTCAAAATTTTCAAAGAACCTTGTATTATATTCTTGAAGTGTATGTCGACGCCCTGGGACTATGAAATAATGGCAGGGTGATTAATCATTATCTCAGATATTCGTAATTCAATCCCTAACTAGCTATGATGTATTTTATAGAATTTTTTTTTCAAATAGAGCGTGAACCCTAAGACGTTGTCGCAGAGCCATCTCTAGAAAATTGGAGGCCCTAGGTTAATTTTTAGATGAAAGATGATTAAACTAGAAAAAAAGAAAACATGATTTTAGGATATATATAATAAACTTTTGATATTTTAGACCCTAATTCAGCGCTAATTCTAACCAATAGATGTTTAAAAAAATTAATTTTTATCAAATTTAATAAGTAACCTAAATAATATGGAGGACCCTAAAATAAGGAGGCCCAGACAGCTGCCTATGCTACCTTCCCCTGAAGATGACCTTGCTGGACTTCTAGACTGTCTGCTGTGAGCGCTTCTCGATTTATCCTGATGATCAATGAAAAATTTTCATGAGATCAAATTGGTCGAATCGTCGCCTATTATTGAAGTGTCATGTTTGTAATACATTGCTGATTTATTAAGACGTGTCTCTCAAAACAAGATTTTCTTACAATTTGTTGACTCTAATATTTATGTTAATTTATTTTAGGATTAATATAGAAGAAATAAATCATAGAATTACTAATTCGAATACTATGGTAATGCATAATCGTGCATATCTCTAGACTTGGATAATCTGTTGTGGGCTTAAAAATTTATGAGCAATGATTGAGAGAATGTTTAATGAAATTAGTTTTTATTTTTTTATGAAAAGGCCGCCCCCTGCAACAATTCCTTATAAAATTTTCATATATAATTACTCTTAAATTATTATTTTCTACCTCACATGTTAAATTACGAATCGATTGGTCAGAACAGATAATTAAATTTGCATTATAATAATTAAAAAATCATAATTATTATAAATATTATGTTATCATAATTGTGATAATGCATATGTAATCTATTAAAAAATATTCATATTATAAAAATTATAATTATAATTAACGTTTATAATTCAAATTATATTATAATTTTAAAATGATACTAAATAAAATAATTAATTTTATAATGTAATTTTAATTGCACTACTGTTTATCCCTCATCCAAGATAATTGCAATTCAATGTATATAGTAAAAAAACAATAATATTAAACAAGTTCCGAAAGACGAACTGTTATTTTACAGATGGCGTTGATGGCCGACACTTTCTTTTAATTAAAAAAAATCAAAATAGGGCATTTAGAGGGGAATTATTTTATTTAAAAAAAACAGAAACTCTATTCTGATTTTTATCTAATGAAAATTTATATGCCGCATCTCTTTAATGGAAATAAATGAAACGGAGGGTGCCTTTTGAAAATATCGTCAGAAAAAGATGGATCCAGAACGCACGTGGTGATGTAGGGCATGCATGATAATTGGGCCTAGAGATAAGAAAGAAGAAGACACGGTGAAAGATATGAAGAGGCAACCATGGGGATTGGCAGCCAGTAGAAAAATGTACCGGAGAGGGAGACAAGGTAAGAGAAACATGTTACGGTACGTGGAAGCACGGTGACATGATCCCCCCCTCCTTTCTCTCTCTCTCTCTTAATTTTTATTAATTTATCTCTTTCGTATTAATTTTTGACGAAAATATTAAAATAAATGAATCGCCTATATTTTTACCCCAACTTACACTTGCAGTGCTGGATAGGATAGCTACTGCACTCTGTCACTTTAAACTGATGCTCGCCACTTCGACCATCACCAACTTTTTCCAGCCCTCACTGCAACTTGCAGCTCTCCCTGTTTTCTCTCTCACACACAGTAACTTCAGCATTTTACCACGACTCCCGCGGGATTTACCATTTGAAATTTAGAGATTGAATTTTGAAATTGACCGTGTAAATCTCTGTATCTTTATAATTCATCCTTGGTCTATTTGTCTTTTCGATCCTCAGGAATTATTTTTTTTATGTTTATTCTAAAATAGATTAATGGAGACTTTTTTTTTGCAAAATAATCATATAAATTTACATGCAACATCATTGAGTTTTTATATAAACTTTTAAAAATTCATTGCTATCGAATTTAGATGAAATGGCATGAATTAAGGAGACTTTAAATATTAATTTTAATTTAAAATGATAGATGTTGAAGAAATGGCATGAATTAAGGAGACTTTAAATATTAATTTTAATTTAAAATGAGACATCTATCAATTATGAAGAGGAGCATTGAGGTAATGATAAAATTATCACATTATGATAAAAAAATCATTGGTTCGAGTTTTAGAAACAACCTCTTACAAAGTATGATAAGGTTGTGTACAATAGACCTTTCCCTGAAATCCGCATTACGAAAATTTCATGCACTGGGGCACCCTTTATCTATCCATTATGAATTTGATAACATAAATTGATAGAATTTTACATCTATAAAAACTTAAGAAAATTTATAATAAATTCATTATAAAATCTAAAATAATGATACTTATTAATTAATAACATCATCAATAAATTTTTAAGACTCTTCTAATTTAAAAAAATATCAAAATTTTAAATATCAAAAATTTAAATTTCTGAATGATGTAAATCTATTTGTCATTTTGTTTTAAAATTAACTGATAGATGAAGAGAATTTTGAAATTTTAAATCAAAACCATTATTATAAGCCTCCTTAATATTTTTTTAATTTTATTCTAAAATGAACCTAATAAATTCGGACTCCTTTCAAATTAAAATTAATATATATTTAGAAATTTCTTTAATATATTTATAAATTGACAATAATAAATTTTTAAATAAATAAAATAACATTTCATATATATATATACATATAAATTCACGTAATTATTTTAAAAATATAATGGAAATATTTATGTGTTTTTAGAATTATGAAGATTAATATGTGAAGCGGATAATAGTAAATGTTCTTAAGCGGTCCAGTAAAGTGCTAAAGTTAGTTTGCCGAATTCACTGCACTTCAGCTCCAATAATTCTAGCTCAAGCTTCATCTCTACTTATAGAGCGCCTCTGATCGCTCTTCCATGCTTGCTTGCTTGTTTGTTGAGCCCATCTGATGCTTGAATGATCGAATCCTTCCGGTTCCGGAGAGATCGAATAGTGGTGCTTCAGTGCATCTGCACCTGCGAGCTCTGTTAGATTCGTTCCCTCATTTGCTCAGATTTTGGATGGAGTGGAGCTCCAACTCCAAGGCGCCGCCGCCGCCTTGGGAAATGGTGGAGCTGGAGCAGGGCGCGGAGCTCAGCATGGGGGCTCTGGCCGGGCCGGGCTTCGTCCTCGGGAGCCAGAGCGGCGGGTTGATGGATTGTTCGGTCGATCTGAGACTCGGTGGGCTAGGCGAGTTCAGGCCGGCGGAGAGGTGGCTCCCCGACCCCGCAGCGTCCGTTGCGGCAACGGGGGCTCCGTCGAGGAGAGCCCGGACGAGCGGCAATGCCGGCGCGTCGTGCTTGGTCGACGAGTGCAAGTCCGACCTCAGTAACTCCCGGGAGTATCACCGGCGGCACAAGGTCTGCGAGGTCCACTCCAAGACTCCGGTGGTGATGGTGGGCGGGCAGGAGCAGCGCTTCTGCCAACAGTGCAGCAGGTAATGGAACAGAGCCGCCCATCGAAGTATACAATTTCTTCTTCCTTAAAGTTTCCGGTGACCGTGCTTCTAAAACACCACCTCGAGCTTTTTTCCCCCGACGAAGTGACCAAATTTTACCTCCGAATCAAGGCAAACATGTGACTGTTCGCTGATTCTCGCAACAGGTTTCACCAACTGGTGGAGTTTGACGAGGTGAAACGAAGCTGCCGGAAACGCCTGGACGGGCACAATCGACGGCGGAGGAAGCCTCCGCCAGAATCCATCAACACCAGTAGCTTATTCCCGAGCACTCAGGGCATGCTAGGAAGCAGTAGGTTCCTAATGTATCCTCCGGTTGCAACTTCCTTTCTCCACGGCGATGCCGGTCCTTTCTCAACGGCGACACCTTCAGCAGAGAGCAGCGGCGGCGGCAACAGAAGAATTCTCGCCCAAGGCTTCGACTCCGACTGTGCTCTCTCTCTTCTGTCAGCGGCAGCTCAAGATTCGGGCATCGGACAGATGCTGCCTGCTGGAAGGATCCCCATGCACCAGCCGATGGTTTCGGACCTTGCCTACGCCGCCGCTCAAGCCTCATGCTACGCTCCAGTAGGCGACGTGTTTGTTTGCGAGGCCGGGGACTGCCAGTGTGTGTATAATGCGATGGGGGGAGGGCCTCCGGAGGAGGCCTCCCAACCCCCACTCTTCTCGTGGCAGTGAATCCACCGATCTGATCTCCTCTGTTCGACACATATTCTAAGTAGGATGATGATAATGATAATTTTAAAAAACCAGTACGAATTTCGTGATCGATTTAGAGCAGGAGATGGGAATCTAGGCACAATCCAAGGAGCGGACGCGGAGATAAGACAGACAGACAGGAAGAAAGAAATGAAATGGCCGACATGCTGTCGCCAAGGAGGCAACTTGCTTTACGCATTATTCATATCGGCACTGACGCCTGCCTGCGCACAAACCCCAACGTCCAGGCCAATGGAACAGCTCATGCTCCAGAACCTACCTCCTTCCCTCCATTATTCTTCTGTGGATCATCTTGGAGAAATGGCAGTATTAAATAATGGCACCATCTGTTTTTGTTATTGATTTACGACTCGCAGAGAAAATTGGTGTTCAGTGCATTATTGCCGTATTTTACATCAACGAAGGGGCCGGTGGGGGTGGACCATGGCCGTGCGGTGTCAAGCTCCTGCACAGTGAAATGCATCGTCATCGGTGGCCGTGGGAGATGACTTCAATCAGTGGTTGTCTCCTGCGTCCTGCCAAGTTTGAAATGACGTCTCATGAATGAACAATCACAGCCCGCTAAATCATCTTCTATAATTACTATAATTTACTAAGTGATTTATCTCCTCTTGTTAACTATGAAACGAATTAACCAAGATGTTAGGAGTGAATCATTTTTTATCATCGTAATTTACTGAATCATGGACCCGAGAGTAAATGTCCTGATTAGTTCATTCAATAATAAATCAAATATTGTTTGAGACACAACATGCATTATTAAAGTTTTTTTCTCTTTGATACATAGCATGTCTGAGAACATTGGCTAATAACATAAACCTTGTATGTATTTCTTAATTTATCTTAATCGTCGATGAAAAATTCCTATACATCCATATCAATCATTTTTAAGATTAATCGGTTCAAAAAATTATATATATAATTTACTTAACCATGGCTATTAAATTATTTATGATATTGGACCGTATGTCAGAATTCATTTGTATAATTTTTATAGAACCAAATCTTTATAGCCTCAAGTTAATTTGGAATACATCTTCACTCACTAACCATCAAATGGTTTTTAAAACTCCCTTGGTTCAGATGTCATCGTAATTTTAAACACTAATGCTATAAGAAATACTTAGAATTAAGCTCATTATACTCTTTGCCAATATATAATCATACTATCATACATGAATTGTGATATTAAAATTAGAATATTAATTTATGACTATTGACGTGTTGGGATTAATTGATTGATGGTCCAAATTTATTACAGCTTGAAGAAACTAGCAGTGAGTGGTGCATTCTAAGAGTGCAAACAAATAAAGCTGTTTCTAAACTTTTGAGTCGATTAAAAAAATATTTAATGTATTTAAAATTATCAAATTCAAGCAAAACTCGAATATGTTTAATAATTTTTTAAAGTTAAATTCAAATCGATAATATTTTATTTGATTGATCATGAAATACTCTCAAGCCAAACACGAATCAAACTAGTTATTTTTATATAATTATAATTTAGATACATTCAAATTCAAATTCAAATAATTCAAACCAAATTTAAATTTAAATCTTTTCCAACTATAATTGGATTCTACTTGATCAAAGTCAGAACTGTTTGAATGGAACTTCAACTCGAATTTTATTTCGAATGAATTCAAGTTAAAAGTATTTATATTTTCAACCATTGAATCAAATTCAAATATCACGTATATTTTTTGAACTTGAAATCAAATATCAATATTTTCATATTACTCGATTCAATTGTATGCCGACGCAATCAACCACATTCATAAATCAAACATAATACACTCAAGAATCAATTGATAAAGTCGACTATTCACATAGCAACCGATTATAGATAAAGGAGGGACCTTATGAAAAATAGCTATATATTTTTTGTTAAATATAAAAGTTGGATATATATTTTGAGTATAACAAAAACTTAACTACACAGTTGAGTAAATTGCCGAATCCATTTGGATTTCTTCACCTGGGATAAGTTGGTCATTCAATTCTTGGCTTTGCGATAGCTAACATTAATGAATTAATTGATTTGATGAATACCAACATATAAGATTACAGTTGATATCTAACAAATTTCACTGCTTATAGTTAATCTTCATCAGATAAGGCAAAACAACATTCGAAGAGGATTAAATCAGAAATCAAAGGAGAGGTATTAAGCTATGGGTGATATCATCGCCCGGAGTAGACATGGACACCGATGGCGAGGAGGAAGATGGTTATGATGACGAAAAAGAAGACTGCATGGACAAGAATGGAGATGCCGCTCGTTTGCATGTTGCCAAACTCTGCCACTCGCCCTCTCGCCGGCAGCTGGCATATCAATCCCGGCGACAGCACCACGAATAGCACCACCGCCACCACCATCGGCCCCCAATCCGCCGCCATCCGATCAACCAACTAATAAGTTTTAACTTCTCCCTCCTTTCCCTCCCCCTATATATCTCTTCTCACTCAAAATTGTAAAAATTCTAGTCGTGGGCCAGAAGAAACGAATACCATGACTTTGGATTACATGCCTTGCTTGATTTGCACAATGGCACTGGAATCTTATCGTCCACTATATCTGCCATGCGTAATGGAACTTCATGCTTTGCAATTTAATAAGAGTCATAACAATTATCTAGACTAGAGTAACCTTTCACAAAAATGAAGTTGAATTCAAACCAATTAATCTTGAAAATAATCAGATCCCACAAAATTTTTCATCAATCACCAGGATAAATCGAAAAGTACTAATACAAGCTCATCCAAAGACCAACGGTCTCAATTTCACTTTTCACTGAAGAAAAGTGAAAACCCTTTAGTTATCCGTTAGAAAACCAAACCATTACTCGGCTGCCCCAGGGGCAAGTTGAAAACTTTTACTTCTACTATTAGAAAAATTTAGTTTATGAATAATTTAATATGAGGTTTTATCTAAGGATAATAAATAATATCTTATTATGACCATTAATTACATTAGTGACAAACTCCAAAGTACATAAACATATACAGTGATTGAACTTTTAAATGAAAAGTTATTTATAATGAGCTGATTATGGATTAAGGGAGTGTTTGGGAGAACTTCTGCTACCTGTTTTTTAGATTCTGGCTACACAGAATCACTTTTGAGTGTTTGGGAAGGCTAGATTCTGCTTTAGCTTCTGTTACTTTTGCTCAGAAGTTAGAAGCAAGAATTTGATGCTTCTACCTGCTTCTGCTTTTTTATTTATGATATAACATTAAAAAATAATATTTATATCCTTAAATAATATAACATTTTACCTGATTGTCACTTGCCGTTATATATATATTATATTTATATAAATTATATTATTTTTTATTTTTTTTATTAATTTTATATATTTTTTCAAATATTCAAATTATAAAAAAATTAATTTTAATACTATATTTAAAATATAATAATAATTATATCACAATTTAAAATATAATAATAATTACGTGAACAAATTATTGATAGTATCGAAATTATATTTAAATAATTAAAAAATGATTAATTTATATAGTTTAAGGATATTATTGTCATTCAATTAAAAATTAAGTTTGGAAGCAATTATTCTCCCAAACACTCAAACTTTATCTTGTATCAGCTTTTGGCTTCTATTTTCAAACACTGCTTACTTTAGCTTTTTACTAACTTCAAGATAATCACTACAAGAATCACTTTTCAAGAAGTAAAAGCTCTCCCAAACACTCCCTAAATACTCCAGCTATAAACTCTCATAATCATTTAGAGTCCCATTTTTCATAACTTTTTTCTATTAGTACTCTATGTGCACTAACATGATATATGTTTTCTTTAAACGAATATCTTACATGACTAAAAAAAAAATACTACACAAAATCAACTAATAATTTTTTATTATGAGCTATCAATAGTTTAATATGTTAACATAATAAATATCCACTTCATATTTATTAACGTGATCTTTTACAATGAGATATTTTTAAATTTTATTTTCTAGTTATAGATTGTGATAACTACCAAGAAATATCTTTGAGTCTATCCTACAAGTACGACTCTTGCATATATGCAATTTAATCATAGTTTACCAACCAAAACAAAATATTTCAACTCACTGTTTCAACAAGGGTTTCAGGATCACCAAGCATAAACTATCAATCATTGAGAAATCAGTTCGAAAAGAGCTTACCGAAGTCACTAGAATCTGCTTCCCGTTGATGCAGATAAACAGCAGCTAGTTCTAGACAGCTTGGAACGCCAAACAACATCCGCTATCCTAATCACTGCAGGAAGAATCAGGAAAATAAGTATGAAATTCAATCCAGAAATACAAACTGAAACAGACAAATAGAGAACCTGCCAAATCTTCAAATAAATGATACATGATCCGTCTTAATAAGCAGCTACGCTTACGATGCATAGTAAAAAAGATCATGACTAAAGCCTTGTACATCCTCAAGAGGTCGAAGCACATACAACCAAACAGCAAGCTTACAGAACAAACAATTAAAGAGAGGTGGGCATGACAATAAACCCTTTTTCAATCCCAAGCCCATCACAAGTTGTCGTGCAGTTACTGCCATGTAGTCGAGATACAAAAGGTTGCTCAGGCATAGTTTAGACGGAATACGTCATTCAGCACATAGAAGCTTCCTTGAGGTGTTGGCATCAGCTGAAACATCTGCAGCAGAGACAGAAACCAATCAACTTCCCTTAACTAATAGGATTGCAGTAAATATACAGCTAAAAACACAGAAAGGACCCAAACTATTACCAACAAGAATCAGCATACAGTTATCAACAAAAATTTGAGGCACTAGAGTAGTTTGTGGTGGATCATGTGATCAACAATTTGGTGGATCAGGGACCAACAATCCACCTCATAACCACGTTGAATTATCTGACATGAAAATTCTAAATATGCATGAAATCTTTCATTAAATTAAGGGTCAGGGTTTTTATTGCAAAGGTTGAAATACTTCTTTGTCAATGGTTGCTAATAAAACAACTACTGTTTACACATTGTGAAAGAAAGAAAACACAAAGAAGAGACCAATAGGTAAAGGAAAACAAAAACATAAGACAAATTTTGCATAGTACAGTAAGCCTGCCTACTTCCACACCCCATAAGACCAATAGGTAGGATCAATATTGATTCAGTTTATTCGAACATGAATATTAGAAATAATCTTCTAAAGACCTATTGATTCAACACATTACCAAGAAATAAACATCTAAAACCGATAATTTTTGGGAAAGGAATGAAAGAAAATATTCGTGAGGATCAAAACTACTAAATATCAACTAAACTTTTAAATAGTCTCAAAACCCCTAATGATTCAAAAGACAAAAATAACCCTAATATAATGACAAAAATTGTTAGGAGCATGTGAAAAGGCTTTAAACAATGTTTTTTGGGCCTAAGACCGGGCGGCTAGCGATTACACCCGGTAATAAAGGTAAATGAATGAGTTTCAATTTGATATATTATGCGTCTCGTGGTTCAACCCGAGTCAAATTTATAGTCTCTCAAAGTGTAGAATCGTAGAATCATAGAATCATACCGATCCTGCTCCGATTCCACTACAAAACTCGATCCCAATCAATCCCAGATCGATTTAGTGTTTCACGATCCTACAATCTGGATTTTGATTTTGCAAACCATGATAGTAGAGCATGTCATAGAAGTTAAGAGTTAAGGCATAAGGGTAAGGGTTAGAATTAGAATCACACAAATACATATAAAGTATATTAATTAACACATGCATTTCACGCTTCTACACAGAAGAAATTATAATTAATATGATGTAATATATCAATCAATATTAATTATTAATGTAGAGTAATCATATTGATATATAAGTGAACAAGGTGGTTTAGGGTTTAAGTCAATTTGGTTCGGTTTAAATCACTTCAAATGTACTAAATAAGATTTTTTAAAAACTATAATATTGCAATAGGTGATATAGGAGGCAATGAAGCATCGAATTGATATAATGTTGGAGAATTTTGCAAATGCTGCCTCTGATTGATAATAATGCAGTATGTTCTATATTTGTATGTTGGTCACAGCTGATTCTTAAGCATGATCAGATGACTTTCATTGATGTCACGAAGTTAATTTGAGCGGCCATTCATTAAGAAAGAATAGCAACCCAGAAAACTTCAGACATTTTTGTTTGGCCTAAAAGCACAAAAAAAACCAACAGAATGATAGACGAAGTCGAAGTGATCTCAATCCGACCAAACACCACAAAAGAACAAAGAAAATTATGTGAGCACAATTAACACTACAATGAGATTATGTAGTAGCACACTAAGTGAAATCGTCAGTTCAACATGCTCCAATAAACCTAGAATCAATGAAAAAGTATATAGATCATTGCGGAAAAGAAAAATAGGTTATAAATTCAAATACGGGAAATTTAGATCCGTTATCGGCAACCTAGAATTAGCCGATTACTATCGGCGCAAAGCCCAAGGAGTTTGATAGATCTTGCTCGGATCAAATAGGCTGCCTACAGAAAACATACCTGGCTGAACTTGAGTGCGTGCAACTCGCCACCGAGCTGAAGGGAACCGCTGACGAAGACTAGCATGCCGCCGGCGGGGCCGGATGGCTGGCAATCGACGGTGGAGATGGCGTGCGCGCACTGTTGGAAGGGGAGAGACGTAAGCTTTGTGACGATGGCCGCGGCGCCCTGGATCTTGTCGCCTTCGAAGGTGAGCATAGAGGAATCCTCGTAAAGTCCCCCTAGAGCCGCCCGGTTGGTGTCGAATGTCCGGTAATAGTGCTCCACGAAGGCCTTCGCCACCGCATCTGGGTCCATTTCTTCCACCGTCACCGTCGCCGCAGCTGATATCTCGCCCTACCCCCCTTCCTTCACTTCTGCCCTTGCGCTTATGAAGAAGCGTGAGAGCGAAGCAGGTAGCGGCCGCTGCTTGCGGAGATCGTTTTGCCACTTTGTGTGCAGGGGAAGCACGTTCCAATTATATCCTTAAAGTTTTTTCCAAGAATCATTTATATCTCTTATATTTTACAAAGTATCCAAATTTATCCTCATCAACTCCGTTATTATCTGTAGGAATCTCTCACGCGAGATTATGCGTGACATCTGGCCCAACCAAAAACAACCTGTTGCTCGATTCTATCCATCATAATTTCCAAATTGTCCAGTTTATTGAATTATTATTCCTGAAATTCTCTCTTGAGTCATCGATTTTCACACTCTCCGATTACGATATCGGCGTGAACAAGTACAAGTAAGTGATTTATTGATGATCTTTGATTATTTTTTTTCATTTGTTTCATTTAATACATCACACTTCCCCCTAATTCATTCTTATCAAATTTCTCTCGTAGTCGTCAACTTTGCAGGCAATACCGATGGTGAAGACATCTAATTCCTTCGTCCGAAATTCTCTCCAAGACAATAATTCCTCGCCTCGGACGATGGTGACATCTTGAACACACACATACATAAATGATTAACGAAGTTTTTTTAAACTCGGACGATTAATTTGGTCTTACAGAAATTTTTCATCGGCCGTTAAAATAAATCGGGAAGCATTTATAGTGAACGATCTAGAAGCCCAGTATCTCAGAATTCGCATGCCCATTTGAAGGAAAAAATTTTACAAATACGTCGTAATTAAGAATCGAACCGTAGATATCTAATATAGCGACTAATCGCCCTACTACTACACCATAACTCCGGAGGCATCTGAACATACACAGGTAAATTAACTATGTGGTTTAATATTTTTCTCATTTGATTTATTCAAATGAGTGCGAATGGATATGTTGTTATTGGTGCATTTGCATGAGATTTTACAACTTTTACCTAGTTTAATGTTCTGAATTATTTGTAATCATCTACGGAGCACGCATTAGTAAGTGTTTAATTTATTTTACGTTTGATTAGGAAACATGAGATACTCCGTTATAGATGATCATTGATAGCTCACGAGATTTCGTTATAAATAATAGAAGAGTTAATGGTACAATTACAAATAGAATTGGAGGAAAATTTGAAAAAACTCCCTAACATCAAAGTGGGCTTTGCATGTACTCCCCAACCAAAAATGTCTTTGCATGCACTCCCTGATGGGATTGACAAGACAGTTTTGTGTGTTATTTTTTTTATCAGTATAAAAGAGTAAAAATTCAGTATAAATCGTAAAGATTTGAGCATAAATTGTTTGAGATTGAGTACTAATTTAAGAAATTTGAGTATTATTTGAAAAAATTTGAGTATATATTATTTCAGTATATAGTAAAAATTTCAGTATACATTATCAAAATTTAAGTATGAATTGATTTAGATTAAGTATTATTTGAAAAAATTTGAGTATAAAATTTAGAAATTTGAGTATGTGAGATTGCATCCACCACATCAATATTTTCACATGAGCGGTCGTCGAAATTTTATACTTAAATTTCTTAAATTAGTACTAAATCTCAAACAATTTATATTCAAATCTTTATAATGTATACTGAGTTTTCACTCTTTTATACTCACGACATCAAGATTTTTACATGAGAGTTCATCGAAATTTTGTACTCAAATTTCTTAAATTAGTACTCAATCTCAAATAATTTATACTTAAATCTTTACAATGTATACTGAGTTTTCAGTTTTTTATACTCAATCTATTAGGGAGTGAATGCAAAGAATTTATTAAGTGGGGAGTGCATGCAAATGCCAGTTTGAGATTAGGGAGTTTTCTCCAATTAACTGTAGAATTGGAGCACTTTGTAAATATGAAAGACATAAATAGCTTTGAAAAATTTTAGAGAAATAATCGCGATTTAATTAAAATATTAAAAATATTTTAATAAATTATTCTCATAATTATTGTTAATGGAGTATACATTTAAAACAATCAATCAATAGCCCAGGCCATTTAGAATAAAACGCCTTGATGTCAAGATTAAAGTGAAAATCATATATGAACTCTTCACACTAAAATAAATAATGAACAAAGTCCCATGTTTACCTCCTCTAATAAATAATCAACTGATATAAAATTTGAATATCAGTTCTAACCTATTTTAGAGGTTTTCTCTTTCAATGAAAAGTCAAATTAAAAAAATTAATTATTTGGTTGATTTTTAGTTGTCTTCCGTGATTTATCTCCTACTAACGATCAATGAAAAACTTTCATAAAGTCGGAAAGATTACGATAATAAAAAAAGTTAAAAATATATAAAATAAATTAGCAATTTAAACAATTGTTAAACGATGCAACAAAATTGATCGATGATTTTAAGTTTTACTAGCAATTTTAATTGATTAAAACTACGGCTAGTTTTCTCACTAATTAAATCTACATCAAAGTGTGCATCACCATTTTTCAAGTAACGCATAAGGATTTCATGGTAGATAGATCAAACGACCCAATTAAAATTATAGAATTTTTAAAAAGCATATCTAATTTTTAGATTTCTCAGAGGACATATTTATTTTTTATTTTACTTCTTTTATCAAGTACTATAGTGCTGTATTCAAAAGAATAAAATTATTATAGTATTAAATTTCAAAAGACAATGTTAGTGATTTTTAAAAAACAATATTACTTGATATTACATAAACACTAAAATTAAATAATGGTATTATTTTTTTAATTTGAATATTATAGTGGTATTGTATTTTGAATGCAACATCATACTTATAAAATGAAAACAAATGCGTTTTATAGAAAATCTAAAAATTAAACGGTAAATTATCTTAAACTCCCCAATAATCTTTTGAGATTTGCATTCACTCCCCACATAAGTTTGTTTTTGTTTTTACTCCCTAATGGAACTGAGTATAAAAGGATGAAAATTGAGTATACATCAGTGAAAACTGAGTATAAAAGAGTGAAGCTTGAGTATAAAAGAGTGAAAATTGAATACATAGGTATTGATGTGGTGGATGCAACCTGTCATACTCAATTTTCTAACTTTTATACTCACTTTTCTTCAAACAATACTCACCAAACATCCCATCAGGGACTGCATGCAAAGAAATGTTTGTGTAGGGATTGCATGCAAAGTTGACTTGGTAAGTAGGGAGTTTAGAAAAATTTATCCAAAATTAAATCCATTTTTTAAAGAATTTTGTAACATTAAGTGCACCCTTGATTAAAAATAATGTTAGATGGAAACCATTGAGGTAAAACAGGTGATTCAAAGATTTTAGAGGTCATTTCTTTTATGAATTTACAAAGGGTATCTAAATTTGTGCTTGACTAATCTACTTGACTACCGATCCTATCTCACAGCCTTCAACGAGAGTATCCACCGGTTAACGAGGATAAATCGCGGGACGGATACATGTGGCGACTTCATCATTGATGATATCGATACCCGATGACCCGACCACACAATAGTATGTGACGATTTCTTCCGTTAGCATATTGCGCGCTCTATCAGGAAGGAATTGAACCCGAAAAATATAACACCCTGTTTGGAAAGGAAGGAATTGGAATTCTTTTGGGAATTAGAATTCAATTCCATCATTTGGTAACAATTTTCAGGAAGGAATTGTTAAGGAATTAAATTCCAATTCCTTTCAAACTTCTCAAAATAAATCATACCTAAACACATATGATTTGTGAAAGGAATTCACTTGAACAAATTAAATTACCAAATCGCCCCCTCACCAAACAAATTAAAGTTGCTCCGGCTCCATCTTCGTAGGATAAAATCGTAAAAGTATAACAATTGAATTCAATTCAATTCTGTTTTTATAATTCATTCCAAACATGAGAATTGGAATTCAATTTCGGTCGGAATTCAATTCCGGTCGAATTCAATTTCGATTGGAATTGAATTTCAATTCCTTACTTTAAAAAAGGTTTTCAAACACGGTGTAAGAGATTACCCAAGCGTGAGTCCATTTCTGAAAATACAGTAATGCTATGTTTACTCAGAGGAGTGGATGATGGATGGATCAAGCAAACCTAGGGGCATGGGAAGAGAATGGAAAGGAAAAGAAATCCTTTCCTTTGCATGCATGTTTACCTTGATTGAGGAAGGATGGATACATGTAGCGTAATTTTATTAATGCAAAAGGGCACATGCGACATTTTTTGATATATAGTGTAATTTTATGAGTTTAAAAGGGTACATGCGTTATTTTTTTTGGTATATGATATAATTTTGTGAATGAAAAGGGATACATGCGTCATTTTTTTATCCATTCGCTGCTTTCTGTCCAATTTTGAGATGATCGATTTTGACTCCAAAATTATCCGCAGATGGATTATATTTCTCTTTCCTCTATAAATTTTAATGAAGTAAACAATGAAAAAATTTTCACTGCGGAAATTTTTTCTTAGTTTTACTTTTCGCTCTCCCAGTAAACTGAGCATAAGTGCCGAAACGAAAGTTTTTCGTAATTAATGAACTCAAAGACAAAAAAGGGCAAATGCCGCCGCCGCCTCCGTTCCAGCGCTCCACCGGCTCGGCCACCCACCTTCTCGCACGCGCTCTCCTCTCCGCCTCCAAGCCCTCCGGCTCATGGAGTCCCGCTATCGAGCAACTTCTACGCTTCCACCTCCTCCCAGCGGCGGCCCCCCTACCCTTACCCCTCCCCTCGTCGCTGCCATCATCGACCCTTACCTCCTCCCCTACCATACCCTAGCGTCCGGCCTTTTCCACTGGGCAGCACAGCAGCCCAACTTCTTTCACACCCCGGAGACCTACCACTCCCTCCTCAAGTCCCTCTCACTCTCCCGCCATCCTCACTTGGTCCGGTCTCTCCTCAAGACGGCGAAAAGTCACAACGTTCCTCTCCTTTCTTCTTCATATCACCTCGCCATCTCCTCGCTTTTGAAATATGGGAAGTCCATCGAGGCTTCCGAATTGATCGATTCAGCCACAGAGGAACTGCCTACTTCCTTGTACAACTCCCTTCTTGCCGCACTGTCCTCGGATGGACTTCTTGATGTCGCAAGAAAGGTGTTCGGAAGAATGCTTAAGAGGAATATTATTGTTAATTATGTAAGTTTTGGTGTTTTTATAGGTAAAGTTTGTGACTTGGAAGGACTAGATGGGGTTTTGGGTATGCTTGACGGGGCTAAAGAGATGGATTTCGGATTTAATGGCTCGGTTATTGCGTCTCTAATCATAAGTAGGCTCTGTCGGGCTGGGAAGATTGAGGATGCTTGCTGTGCACTGGAACAGCTTAGAAATAGAGCTTTCAAACCTGATTTTATTCCATATAGGATAGTTTCTGAAGGTTATATTCTGGCAGGTAGAGTGGAGGAAGCAGAGGGAATACTGAAGAAGAAGAGGAAGTACGGTGTTGCACCAAGAGAAAATGACTATAGAGAATTTATTCTTTCATCGATATCTGATAAAAGGATTCAGGAGGCGAAGGAATTGGGTGAAGCAATTGTTGGTGGACAGTTTCCAATTGACAATGATGTGCTCAATGTGTTGATAGGTTCAGTGTCATCTGCTGATCCTGAGTCTGCAATCTTATTTTGCAACTACTTGATTGGGAAGGACCAATTTCCTAATCTTTCAACCTTGAGCAAATTGAGTAAGAATCTCTGTAGGAACCAGAAAAGTGATGAGATGTGGAATGTTTTTAAGGCCCTTATGGATAAAGGTTTTTTTTCTGGACTAGAGCAATTCAATTTGATGGTTTCATTCCTATGCCAGGCAGGAAGAGTGAGAGAAGCTTACAATGTGCTTAGGGAGATGAAGAAGAATGGTGTTTGTCCTGATATTTATTCTTACAACTCTCTCATGGAAGCTTGTTGCAGAGGGGACCTCTTGCGACCAGCTAAAAAGCTCTGGGATGAAATGTTTGCAAATGGCTGTAGTGCTAATTTGCATACATACAACATTCTTATAAACAAGTTTTCTGAAGAAGGCAAAACTGAGGAGGCTAGGCATCTTTATTGTCATATGCTGGATAAAGGAATCGAACCAGATGGTGCTACATACATATCCCTTATCACTGTTTTATGCCGAGAAGATAGAATAGAAGATGCAATCGAGATCTACAAAAAGTCCATGCATCAGGATAAGGCAATTGGCAGTTCTGTGTTGAGAAATTTAGTGCTTTCCCTCTGCAAAGATGGTATATTCTTTCATTGAGGCCGCCATTCATTTATCTTTAAAAATCATCTCTAGTAGTCATTTGGTTACAGTTGCATACATGATAGTCTTTCTCAATGCTTGAACTTGTCTTGCTCTAATAATTTGGCCCTAGAACTTTTGTCTATGTTTCCTTTGTCTTCCTAAATCTCAATTTACTGTAACTGATTCCTTGAGCTGTAAAGCATTTTGTTAGTTATGTTGTCAATTTATTGTAGAAGTTTTGATAAGCATATAGTGGCAAATTGACTTCCTGTCATGGCATCCCTAGTAATCTAAGTTGTTAAAAATGCTTCATATAATTCAGAATTCAATTTTCTGGACATATATAGCTAGAGCAATAGTTAAAATTTGCCATTTAAGTCACAACAATGTGGGCATATCTCACCATTGAACACTATGTAAAGTTGTATCACCAATATGTCTAGATCTTTTAAATTACTTCAAATTCTAAAGTTCTGATAATGTGAAATAGGATTTACCATAACCTCTTTCTACCCATAACTTTTTCAACCCTAATTGATTCAACTCGTCACACTATACATGCCCATATCATTTAGCTCTATCATTTTGTCATCTATTGTCAACTTTCCTTTTGATGGGCCAGTATGAAGTGTACTTGTGATATTCCTAGTCAAGACACATTTTATTTGATAATTTATTGGATTTTAAGTATCATTAGAAGTTTTACTTTTTATTCTCATTTGAAACACATCGCACTATGGATGCCCTAGGCAGCAAATGGTTCACAATTTAATGAATATTCTACCTATTTGACGGGTGGTTAAAAAATTATATATGGTTAAACTCTTCAAAACCTATCGATTATATATAACCTTGTTTTTATATTGATATGAATAGTTTATCTGTGTCAGTTTGGATGTTCTTATTTTGATATGTTTTGGTCGGATATTAATATGAATAGTTTATCCGTGTCAGTTAGATCCTTGTGAATAAGTACATGCATTGGTGTACTATTGCTCGAGATGCGTAGGATACATACCTACTTGTATTTTTGTTGTTTACTTCAACTCGGTTGCGTACTTTTTCTTCATTCTTAAAGGTCATTCATGTAAAGTGGCGTGGCACATTAAAACTGTAATAGTTTCTTTTTTCCATTTACTTGTTGGGATGCTATATTTTCCCCTATAATTTCATACTATAGGATTCTTGTGGACTACTAGTTCCTAGTGGTTTTGTTTTTTGGACTTATGCAGGTAAATATACAGCGGCATCTGGTCTAATACAAAGCTTGCCTTCAGAAGCCGAATGCACAGATTCTCATGTCATTCTTCTGAAAGGATTAACAGAGGCTGGTCTAGTTGAGATGTCTGTTGAGCACATAGGATGGGTGCAAACTAATGTTCATTCAAAATTTCAAGCAATACTGACAGACCTTATGGCATCTCTTTCAACTGCACCAAGTTTGGAGCCTGTCAAACAATTGCTTCAAGCAATGAATGCACGCGGATTTGTTTCCACAAATGATCCATGGATCAATGTATTGGAAAGTCATTCAACAGGATACCAAGGAGTTTCCCAACTGTATTGACTATGCAAAATTGGAAGCCAGATGCATGTTCTAAAGGTCAAAAAAGGCAAGTTATGAACTTAGAATGTTATGCTAGTGCACTAAATTGATTGTCTTTCTTCTGATTGGCTCTTCTAATAGATGTCTATCGATAGAGGACAGTTTTAGATATATGCCCCTTGATTTTATTTTTTCTCAATTTGAAGGTACTTACTCCCTGATAAACTCTTGGTGTTTCAAATCCAGAATCCCATGTTACTTTCAGGATGCCAAGCTCCACATAATTTGGACTGCCATTGAGACAAGCAGGCTTCTGTCAATATGGTACACGCCTAATTTATCCCAAGAAATAAGTACGACAGATTTTCTTTTTATCAGAAATTGTTATTTGCGATTGTTTTTGTGATCATAAAAGTATATTCATTAAACATTTACCCAAGAGTTGAAATATGTATCTACTTAAAGCTCGTTAAACATTTATTCACGAGTTGATATTATGGTTCTTGCAGTCCATTCCTTGATTATTTAGTTCTGGTAGTGAAACAAAATCGATAACACTGTTTCAACTTTTAGTCTGACTCTTATTCTTGGCTTGTGTCATCACACATGAACAAATTATTTCATATTTTTTTAAAAAATTTGTGTTGATTATGGAGATCAACAATCAAACACTGCCACTTTCAGTTCTAAGCATAGGTGAAAAAGATTGAATAATTATGTCAGACCTGTTTGTGATTGCAAAACTATATTGTAATTTTGATCAACATAGATCTCGATCCAACTATCACATTGTTCCTTTGACACGATGTTGAGGGTAAAAGCCATGTAGAACCTTTTTCAAACTGAAGATCACAGAAAGAAATTCCAAGACTGAGCAACATCGAGAAGACAATAGACAAAGATCATCGTCGCAAATGCAAAGTTTACATGGTTTGTGACAATAGGCAGTGATGTCCAAGGCGGAGGAGAAGGATCCACTAATTAATAGTCCAAGCTAGAGACGACTTCAACAACAATGCTTTAAAGAAACTCAATGGAATGCATACTCAATTCAACGGTCTTGAAAATCAAAAGGACTGAAAACCACATCGCCTTGCAAAACCTCCATTTTTTTCTTCTTACACCCCGAAAACACTTGCAAGATGAGAACATGAAGAAAGCCTTCCAAGCACCTTAGGCTGGGGCTACACTTTCACCCCTATCTTTGGGAAGCATATTTCTACACATACCATCACTTAACATGTGAGAAGATGGTTCTATCATGGCTCTCAAAGTAGAAGGAATATCAAGATGACAGACATGCAACAGAGAAAATTTATGAGATACCATAGGAATTATAACAATATATCTCTTCGAATCTCTGCTTTCAGTAAAATTTTCTTTCTTTGGTGTGCAATGCTAATTTTCTTTCTTCTATGTTGATATATACAATGCTAATTTACAGTAAAATTCAGGCATTTTTCAATTTGTATAAACATCATGCTTTAGTAGTCCTCCCTATTATTCAGCTATTGGAATATCCTGTTGCAAATCCTGCATAACCGCAAGAAAAATCGAGGCATGATTGTTTAGAAGCTAAAGTAATGCAACATGGAACGAATGTGAATTACCCAATTGCCAAATTCTCCCATTTACCTTCTGCTTGACTACCCCCCACTGCATTAGGAAAATCTATACATTCAGTGAATCTTCTAGCTGGGCAGCTCTCTTTAGAAGGAATCTGTATTCATGACTTCTTGACCACTCGTCAATTTCACGAGCACGCAGAACAGGCAAAGGGTGGGATAACTGCCTTGTTTGTGCATTCCTGGAAGCATGGCAATGAACCATTAAGTCCGACACAACTACATGATGAGATTTTACACTGTTATAAATTTTAAGGTTTAAATTATCTGCGATCAGTTTTCATGGCATAGTTGGTGTTAATACCTTACCACTGCTGATGAGTGTCACAAGAAAGTAGAGAAACAAACCTAATATACCACCCAATGGGACTCGAAGAAGCCTTGTCATATGAGCGAGCTTGCTCCAAGAAAGCATCTATGCTCAGCTGGTCAGAAAGAGATGGGCAACCTCCGGCCAGTTTCATCAAGACAGATATGACCACCTCTTGATAGTACAGCAGTAGTACAGATAATTAGAAATTGCCAAATATAGTATAGGAAGGGCAAATAAGAAATGTGCATACAAGAATATGCTTAGGAAGAGGCATCTATCACTTTACATTCTTGTTGCAAAGATCTTTACATATGTTGAACACCAAATAGTAATAAGCTAGGGCTTAATTGTTAATAATCCAAAATGTTGTAATCTAAACAGAACAAGAATAGAAATCTATCTGAAGATAGAAAGGACTATCTAGAAAAATAACTCTAATATTTTTCCCTACTGGTCATCATGTCAAAGCCACATCCCGTGTCAAAGTGCTCCTTCAATCCACTTGCTGTAGTGTTCATCCCAGTTCTTTGCCTGAAGAATGTGATTGCTTGAGTCAATAATACCCTTTTCTTAATCTGTTCTAGATTAGGTTCATATCCAGTTCTTCTATTCTCAGTATTCTAATTATTATGAGGCACTTCCAGCGAGATGTTGGCGACAATTCTTTCCTAATAGTGGTTCTGGACTCATTGCAATCTGCATCCTTCTTGATCTTCAGGAGCTCTTCATTGTGAACCTGCTCAAGAATCTCCCTACAGATTCTGAAGATTACTTCACTGTTTAGGTTTTTCCCCCCCTTTCAGATTGCTCCTGAAAGTTTTATTTTGGAGATATTTGCTTCTTCCCTCACTAATTTTGGAGATTTCTGCAGACTTTATTCCCACCTCGCTCCAGAGTCTTTGCTTTGGAGTTCTCTGCTTCTATCCTGATCAGTTCTGTTTTTTTTTTGTGTTCCAGATGAATTTTCCTCTGCCAGTTGCTCTAACAAATCTGTTATTCTATTTTCTGATTTACTGTTTCCTCTATAAATCCAGATCTGTTTGCTGTTTTTCCTGCAGCCCTTGATTTCCAGAAATCCTTCATATTTTCAACAGTAATGTTCTATGCTGATTTTTGGAGATTGTCACTCCGGTCGACAATGGTTCATCTAAAAATATACTTTGTGATAGTATTCTTAGTAGTAAGCCCTTCACTACTACATCCAAGGTTAAATGTATCCATTATGGAGGATCAAACACTTTCTTAAGTGGAAAATCGCCAAGAGTACAGTAGTCGGTCTGTGTCATCCTTGGCTCATGGAAATAATCCTATTGTCAGCATGATACTTTTCTGTACACCGATCAGTTGGATTTTAGATTTAACACATATCCAATATTTTCTCTATCCTTTTAAAACTTGAGTGTATATCTCAACTTATTCATGTCATTCTCAGTGATGGATCATTCTCTGGTCAGGCTACTCTCACACTGTTGGTGCTCCTTTATTTAGTTGTGTGCATAATTTCTATTTGAATTTACTTTCTGCATAATTTCTATTTGAATTTAGTTGTGTGCTCCTTTATTTAGTTGTTAACAATCTTTCTGCACTTCGTAGTCTTGAATATGAACCCTATCAATTGAAGAAAACATTTTATCCTCATTTCCTTTTAGTATGTATAAATTTGCTTTGTAACTTTTAACCTTATCATTTTGATATTTGTTGTCTAACTCATGCCTGTTCAGAGTTAAATTTAAAATATTATTACCTTTATAGATGACTACTATAGACTTTCTTATTGAAGAAACATTCTGAATTATATTCTACATTAGAAAACAATTTCGAGTGTTCATTATAGCACTAAAAATGACAATGCTAATGAAACAGGCGAAAACTCAATTTGGAGTCTCAGAGTACCCTTCATCGATTCAGGTCCTCATACACCCGAAATATAGTTTTGCTGAGAGGAAAGACAGCCACTTGGTCGAGACAACTTGTACACTAATACATCATAGGCGAGTTCCTAAGGAATCATGTTACTGCCAGTATATGCTACCTTGCAAATAACATGTCTTCTTCAACTCTTCATGCTTAAATTCCCTTTAGAACTCTTTTCCCTCATGCTGACCTCTATTTATTTCTCATGTGTTTAGGTATATTTGTTTTGTTTATGTTTTATCCTCTGGTATAAACAAATTCCTTGTAGGCATACAAATATCGATGCTACTCTAGTATTCTCTTGAGTTGCAACATGCCTTTATTTACGCAAATGTGACTTTCTCTGAGTCTACTCTCTTCCTCTCCATCATATCATCTTCTTAATTGTGTTATAGAGATTGTTCATTTTCCTACTATAATGCTTTCTGTCCCTACACCATTTACTAGTCCACCATGTTCCCCTACAAAGATTCTAGCTTTACACAATGACACTAACAGCAGTGCTAGAAACACTGAGAACTTATAGCTGGAAATGGGCTGTTCTATCATTCAAATGAATCCAAGAACTCAAAAATACCTTTGGATCTTGTGCGACGAGGAGAGCTGCCCTATCACAAGTTAGCTCAGCAGCTCGGAGCCACCTAAATAGTTGTTCTTCCAAACTCTGGGCTATCATTGCACCAAGCCCTGGATATATCACATCTCCCTTAGCATGGATGTCCATGATCAATAAAAAATTCAAGGCGTCAGAAACAAACCAGGGACAGAGTAAGCTCCGAGGGTAATTATGTTTGCTAATGTAAGCCACACACCATGGTCACATTTCAAGTGCCCCAGTTCATGAGCCAGAACAGCCTGGTTAAAGGTAAAGCCCAACGAGTAAGTAAATTATTGGATAAAGGGATGAAAATACTTTTCGAAGTGAAGTACAAAGTAGAAACTATACAACTACTGTATGCTATCTTAGCAAAGATACAGGACAATTTCATTAATATTTTTGCAACTTGATAAAATAGGATAAAGATAAGAGAGTGTAAAGGCACAGAGAATGACCAAAGCACCAAAAGATGACAAGGTCAACATGTTTTCCTACTATCTAGACGTTCAAAAATGCACTATGGGAATGATTCTCGTAAAGATGGTGAAAGAAGGGATGGAACAGAGTGCTAGAGATCTGAACCTAAAGTTCAAATGTAATTTTGTAAAGAATTAGGATAGCGCAGAAGATTTATACCTGTAATTCTCTTCTGCTAAGAAGCTCCACGAGACTTGTGTGGACAACTATAAAAGGTTTCCTGCCACTGACTGCCAAAGTGAATGCATTTGGAACAGGATTTTGGCGAACATAAAGATCAGGAGCATCTGTATTTAGTACTTTGGCAGCCTCAACCATCAACTTATGCAGGTCAGGGAGCTATAAAAAAGAAATAAAATTGTGATTTGGACAGTTTTTTTCGGTTAGGATCTTTCTTTGTGCTTTTAGCCTAGTTTCACTACTACATGAAGGGAACTTTGAAATATTGCTGAAAGCTTTTCAAAATGAAGTGTTTTGCTGTAACATAACATAAGCAAAATAAATAAATAACAAATACCCAGCTTTAATGTGTATCACTTAATCTTCTTCAAAGTGCATGCATTATAATCAACACTTTCATTGAAGCATGGTTTGATGACTTTTTAAGTGGTTACTCTTTGACTGGAAAATCAATAGTTTGTGAGTGTGTGTGTTGTAGACCAGATATTAAGTCCATGCCAACACCGACCTGTTTTTCAGAAACAAGAACTGATGTTCCTATGTTCTCAAGAAGCATAACTTGTTCTGTAACTGGTCCTGCAACAATCAAGAACAAATAGTCATTCCGAGATACAAAAAGGAACAAAGTCACCCTTTTGTTGTATATTTGTGGCTTTAATTATATGTTCAGTAGGTTGTTGGCCTCATTTTATCTTCAAAAATAAGTCACGGAAACATATAGCAAAGTATACAACAGGCAAATCACATCATCTTAACAAATATGCAATCTACTAATGAACTTCTATTGCACTTAACAGCGTTTATGGACTAATATGCTTCATTCTTCGTCAGTTCCAAACTCTAAATGATGTGTGTCTATACCTAATAATGCTTTGCCAAGTTCATTCAGCCCAGGAATTGCCCTCAGCAACAAAGTATTCTGGACACAAACATAAGCAACAAAATTACTCATCGAACAAAAACTCGTTTTTGTTATGTAAAATAGCCAATTAAATATCGAACCAACAAGTGGGAAGCAAAAAATTAGTAACTTCCCAGGGTTGAAGCAAAAAAGAAATAGAACCTCTGATCGTCAAAAAAAAAGCCCAAAGTTTCACCAGATTCGCGCGCCCAACTGAAGGTAATCACCGACTACAACTGGGAACGTGCAATCTTAGCCTAATGTATTAGAAAAGATCCGACCTGCTTATCGAGAGGGTGCCTGAAATCATCGGCGTCGAGGTCTCGGAAGACGAACCGGGAGGCCCGGGAAACCACAGAGAGAGCCCTCGATCTTCGCCTCTCCGTCTTCGGCGCAATTGTAAGGTCAATCGAACCCCATCGCCTTCGTGGCTTCGAGCTCCAACCGGAGATCGGAAAAGAGGGTTTCGAGGAGACGACGCAGGCGGAGGAGGAGAGCAGCGAAGCCATTCGCGTTCCCACCGCGGACGATCGTTTCGCAGGTTAAACGAACAGGCGACAAATTTGATCATAATCCCTTATTAGTATCATTATTACAATTTCCTAAGTTTCTTCGTACGTAGAAAAAGATACAGAATTTCAAGGTGCAATTAGTAAAATCCATACGTACGTACGAGACCGGTAAAAACGACAGCCATAAAAACTTCAGCAAGAAAGGCCGTTTGATTAAGATGCAACGGCGGTAGACGGCGCACGAAGAAGGGAAGCGGCAGGCTCTGTATGTGGTGAAGACTGGCCTCCATTTCTCTCTCATTGACAAAAGATCTAAACTTTCGCAATAATTTTTTTTTCTTTCTAAAACGTTAAACATAAAAAATCAACGGCAAAATCAAAATGCATACCAGATTAAGAGAAAGATTTCGTTTTTTCAAAAAAAAAATCAAATAAAAGTTCTATCAATCATTTTATCTCAGAAATATTTTTGATCAATTGTATTGAACTAGTTACAACATAAAGAATCAATCCGGTAGCAACAATAATATGTTTAAGATATATTTAGAATTTAGAATTTGGGGTATATAGTGTAGAGCGTAGATGCTATGTAAAAATTATCCAATAATTGTTAATGTTTATGGTGATTTTAGGATTTAGAATTGTAAAATTATATAATAACTTCTACAACTATTTTAAAATGATTTTAATAATTTAAAATAATTTCATTTTGATCTATTTAAAATAATATTGATAAAGTTTAAATAATTTCATTTTGAACTATTTAAAATAATATTGATAAAGTTTAAATAATTTTGATCATTTTAGTAAATAGTATTTTAATACAATAATATTCAAAGACCCTAAATTCATTCTAAATATGTTGTAACAACTAATGATAATTTCTACACGTTATAATAACTACTAGACAGCTTCTACGTTGTATAAATTCTACCTCTTAAACTCATATTAAATATATTGTAAGAGCTACTGAATAGTTTTCACACATTATAATAACTATCGATAATGGCTATAAAATGCTAAATCGGATATATTTTCAAGATAAAATGATTGAAGGGACTCTTTTTATTTTTATTTTTTTAAAGAAAAGATGCCCTTTAGATGATTTGTAATATCTGGGACACCTTTTAATTTGTGCCTAAAAATCAAAAACACATCAGAGCTGCAAATTTACTGACCATAGATGTTTTCTTCAGTTTCTCATCTTCCCGGATCCATTAAAAAGATGCAGTAACTGATATCTGCAATTAAAGTTGCACTCTTAATTCTAAACACATCTACTACATACATATTTCTTGCTCTTCACACTGCCATTAGTTAAGTAATTAATTGTCATTCTGAGTAACTGCCATTGCTTAATTGATCTGCAAAGCCTTAATTAACTAATTACACCAGGTATTGAATATATGCATGCATGTGTATATATGAACTTCTGCGGCCACCTCAATCTTCGAGGCGGACATGGGGGACTACCTCTTTCATCGGAACCCAGATTTCCTACAGTTTATTCACCCATTCGATGGAACAGCGACCGGCTTTGATCGTTTTGGTTTTGACGGCTCGTTCCCATTCACCGAAACGGATAACCTTCTGCAAGTCCCAATGGCTTTTCCAAACGAGCTCGCCATCGTCGTCAGCAGTAAGCCTGATCGAATGGATGTCGAGACGACGATGAAGAACAAGTCGACGAGGAGAGTTGGTGGAAAAGCACAGAAGAAGAGCAAGGGGAAGAAAGGCCAATGGACAGCTGAAGAAGACAGGCATTGTTAATTACTCTGCTTCCTCTGTTTCCTTCTTTGAGCTCTCAAGAACATATATAAAGATTAATTTCGTGCAGATTGTTGATGAGTCTGGTGGAGAAGCATGGACTGACGAAGTGGGCTCAGATTGCGAAGTTGATGCGTGGAAGGATTGGGAAGCAATGCAGAGAGAGATGGAACAACCATCTCAGGCCTAATATCAAGGTTAAATTGTTCTTAACGACGAATTGAAAGGGGATCGAAGTTTTTTTTAGTTTTTTGGTTTGACTATATATTGGAAGACGCAGTGCAGAAGGAGGCGTGGAGCGAGGAAGAGGACAAGATTCTGATCGAGGCGCATTCGGAGGTTGGCAACAAATGGGCAGAGATCGCGAAGAAGCTCCCTGGCCGGACGGAGAACTCCATCAAGAACCACTGGAACGCCACCAAGCGGAGGCACTTCGCCCCGCGGTGCCGCCGGCGGACCGCCAGGAGCATGAGCAACCCCAACTCCGGAGTCCTCCTCCAGACCTACATCCAAGGCCTGATGGCGGCCGCCGCCGCACCACCACCAACCTCCCCCTGCGTTCTTTCCCGAAACGCAGTCGCCGCAGAAGACGACGACTTCAGCGACTGGACCAGTATTCTGTTTGACGACGACGGCGGCAAGGCGGAGGAGGAGCGGGAGATCATGAAGGCGGGAGCAGATGACTGTGCCGGGTACCTCTTCGATTGCCCGCAGTGGGAGGAGATGAGGGAGGCGTCTCAGCTGTGCTGGGAGGACGACGGCCAAGCGGAGGTGGAGCTGATGGAGATGATCTCCCGTTGCCATAATTGATCTCTAATTAACAAATAATCCAATAATCACACACATAATAATAATTAAAGTTTAATTAGACGGAAATCAAAAGACTTCATTTTTTTATAATAAAAAAGCTTTATTTATTTATATATTATTTACATAAGAGGACGAGAATTATAATATTGTAGGAGTTTAAACCTCTAATTTTTTTATTTAAAAGATCTTCTAATCTAATTAGCTTGTCCATTGGATTAAGACCCAGTGACCACTCAGATTGCGCCACGTACGTCGTACGGTCGTGGTTTCCCTAACATCGGCGGTGTCGCCTGGCCGCCGCGCACGAGCAGATACTCACGCTGGTGGCGGCCGCCGCGAATCCCACCGCTTGGCACTTTGCCTCGCCGGCGCCCACTGCCGGAGTTCTAGTTGCGCTTAGCGAGGCTCCGTTCGTCGTCCTCCGGTATGGTCCCAGCCACTTAGCCGCCATGTACCGTGTCTTCCGCCACGGCGGCACGTGAAGGCCTTGCGCCTTGAGGGACCTCCCCGCCGCCTCCCCCACCACCCGAACAACCTGCACCAACTCCTCCGGACGAGCCACCGCAACCTCCGGAAGCGCTTCGGTCACCTCCTTGTAGTCCCCCTTTTCCCCCCGCGCGACCTCGAACTCCGCCGCGAAGCTCAGCTCCACTATGTAACGCCGGCCATCCTCCTCCTCTGTCACCACATCGACGTACTCGTAACTTCCGGCGACTAGATTCCCGGCGCTCTCCCACTTTGCCTTGCAGACACCGGCATTGTAGCCCCTCTCTCTCAGCCGGGTCATCACGGCGCGTCGGTAGGCGGTGTCGTGCAGGCGGAGGGCGGCCAGTCCGACGGACGAAACAGAGACGTCGGATAGGAGGCGGAGGCGGAACGGGTCATCGTCTTCAGTCCACCCGCGGACGAGATCCGCTACCTCGGCGGCGGCGCGGAGGAGCGAGCTATCTCGCGAGTTGGATTCGAACTTAATCTGGTCGTCGGAGTCATGGTCGTCGGAGTCGGCGTCACATTCGAAGAAGGCGTGAACGAGCGAGGAGAACTCGGTCTCGTGCTCGCTGCCGCTGTTGCTGGAGTAACCGGCGACGAGGCGGGCAGTGGCATCTTCACCAAGGGCGGCGGTGGCGCGTCTGGTCCGGTTGCTGGCCGCCATAGCCTGGAGCTCTTGATTCGGGACGGAAGGAAGAAGAAATGGAAGTGCTAAATAAAGAGGAAGAGGGATGTCATCACGATTACTAATGCATTGCGACATTTAAAGTTTAAACGATTGGATTTTTTTTTTGGATAAGATGGGCATTTAATAAATCATCAATGACACATATTTACTAAATTAGAAATTAAATTTATAGTTAAATTCCTAATTAATAAAAAGGTTACCATATATATGAGCATTCAATAATTGTGTCCAAAAAAAATGATATTGTTCATCCTAAATTGCTCAATGTCATCGATCCTATCTAAAATATTCATCATTATCCTCTTTCTTTTTTCCTAGATCATTTTCTCTATCTTGTCATTCAAGATTATAGAATATTGATTCATGTGATCTATTCGAATCAATATTTGTTTGGTAATGAATTGGTTGATGGTAACAATGTTAAAGCTTGCTTGCTATTTGTTTACACTAAATTAATATTCAATTATAATGCTAATTAAATGATGGTTGTTTTTTTTCATAGTCATTATTAGATTATTTATTTTTGTTTATGATATTTTTTAAATACTATCAAATATTTTTGTTGGGATCGTGCGGTCAACCAGAGGAGGATGAATTGCTGTTAAAAAATATAAACTAATCTTTTACTTGTGATAACAAAGATAGAAGTTAGTTATAAATTGATAGCATAAATAATTAACAAAACTAGACTAATAATTTTAAAAGAGACACAGAAGATTTTACTTGGTTGCAATCAGGAAGGCTGCTAATCGAAGACAATAGTAGTGCAAACTCCAGATGAACTCCTTGAGAGCGGAGAAGCCTTTTATACAATTAGAACTCAGAGAAAATGAAAGAATTATCATAGAAATCATTTTCAGTTTTGAAAATGATGAAAGTAACTGAGTTCTGGGATATATTTATAGCCCCAATAAAAGTCTATCCAGTTACTGACGTGGCCTTACACAGGCGCCTGAGTGTACATGGGCTCCTGACAAGTGGCTACAAGGTTATACTCGTCGCAATGGCCGCGAACGACCACTTTTGGATGAAGTTTGAACTCTCGGGCGCTTGTGTTAATTGGGGTGCCTGGGAACACGGCGCCCGAGTCAATAAGGGTGCCCCCATTCTGTTAGGATGTACACTAGAAGCATTGCTTTTATATAGACATCTACATTTTGAAAGAGAATCACAAGATCAATGTTTGCATGTTTATATTAGTATGTGCATATTGTCTGATATTTTAAATTGTAGATAACATGGTGTGTGGTGTCGCTTAGAAGATCATGTTATCAGCCCCTTGTAAAGTATAAGTAGAGGCTCACGACCGAGATGGATTTGGACAAACCATCGGGATGGTTGTAGTGTAATTTGGTGCTGGTTTATCTTAACCATAGAATTACACTAGTGCACTTTGTGTGTATTGAGCAGGACCGACATAGAGGTGATTCAATTTATACTGAATTCATAATTAAATCAGACCTCAGTTATTGTGGAGTACATGTTCTTAATCCCGATATAATAACGGACACATATACTTAATATTTATTTCTTTGATTTACCAATGGGCGAGATTTATTCTATTAAATCGATAGACTCGGTAAGTTGGGAAATAATATTATTTACATGGTGTGCCATTGATTATAAAAGAAAATCGTGTCCTGTTGAGTCGGGTTGATGATGTCCCCTTGAGGAGCTCATAAGATTAATCATTTTAAATCCTGTAGGTGTACTTGGTTCGACATAATGATAAGGTTGAGTGGTACTACTCAAGGAGTTAGATGTTGATTAATTAAATTGTCAGTAATTTAAATTAATCAACGGATTTTCGATATCTTAAACACGGAGAGATACTTGTACTCATAATAGGTGGAGCTCATATTTAAATATGGGAGTTGGTGAGGTAGTTCAATAAGGATCCTTTAGTGGAATGAATCTTCATTAATGGATCGGGCCTTGATCCATTAGGTGGTCAAGACCCAACTCCTCCTCATGGTCCCTATTGTAGCCCTATATATACCCATGTAGTCATGAGACCAAGGCATCCAATTGATCATCCAACCCTAAGCCTCTCCTCTCCTCCTCTTTCTCCCTTCTCTCTCCTAGGGCACGACACGCTGGCGAGTGGAAAGGAAGAAGAAAGTTTGTTTCTTTTTCTTCCACTTCTCTTCTCCTCTTCTCATCTTCTTTGTGGCCGGCAACTAGTAGATAATGGAAGAGGGTTTCTCTTCCTTTCGTGGTGTGCGGTGAGAAGAGAGGAGGGAGCTCACGCCGGCGCAAGGAGGGAGGCGGGTGTCTTCCTTGGTGGTGCTCGGCGCTGCGGCTTTGGAAGAAGAGGAGGCTTTGTTTTCTTCCTTGTGGTGCTTGGTTCCGCAAGATAGGAAGGAAAGGAGAAGGTAGGTTAGGGTTCTAGCGAAGGAGAAGAGCCCTTTGTCTTCTCTTCTACTTCTTCCTTGGAGTGGCCGGCGGCAACCCTAGGGTTAGGGTTAGGCGACGCTAAGTGAAGGGATTGGTTGGTGGCTTTGGTGACTTCGGTTCTTGGTATATCGTCGTCCACACGACGTCCAAGAAGGGAGGGTCAAACAGTAGAAGATCACGAGGTAACGAGAGATATAACCTTCTCTTATGACTCTTTGATCTTACTATTATATCTTGTTTAATTAATTATCATGTTATTAATTATTTATTTATAAATTGTTTTGAACCCATCCCGATAATAAACATAAAAACTGACGATCCGCTCATCGTCTATTCCGCGACTAATTGGTTAGGTGAGTTACAAGGCTTGAACAACAAGTTTGGTGAAGTAGTAACTCGAATCAATTAGTACGACGATGAGACGGTCGTTTGCAAAATAGGTCTCCATTCGGATTAAAAAATTTTAATCCGTGGGCATGGAGAGGTTTCCCATGCGCGACTCGAAATTCACGGGCGCCTGAGTTGACTTTGTTCAATACTTTATTGACCAGTCTTCTAGCAGGTCTTCTTGGGTGATCATGAGCCGTCCAGAGTTGGGCTCACCTGAACCCTTTTTCGGTTTTCTTCTCGAGTGTACTTCCTCCCGGTTTCTCGTCCCTCAGTCGTCGTGCGCGTCCTTCTCGCTCCACCGACGTACTCTTTCGCAGACCTCTGCATCCCTCGGATACACTGAGCCCGTCGGCTCCCTTCCCGTATCATCCTTCTCGTCTGCTGTGTCTTCCGCTCAACATCCTGTACTCCTAAGTTCCTGCACACTTATACACAGAGATCAAATACCAACAGTACCTAACTTGACTCGTTTGACCACATCAAAACTCACCCGGGATACTTATAATCTCCCATTTCTAATGTGCATCAACCTGAATTAAGTTAGGGTTAAACAACATATGAAATGACAGAATTAAATATTTGACAATGCAATTCAAAAAATTCTCAAATTTAAACCTCCCCCTTAACTTAATCATATTTCTCCCCCTTTAATCACATCAAAAAATATGTTAAAGGTAAAATCAACTTAAAAATGTTTAAACTAGATGTTTACATAAATTTTGTGTAAAGAGACTGAGTATGAAGTAAAATTTGACAAGGAGGAAAGATAAACATGAGTAATTTTAATGACAAATATATTTTGAGAAAAAACTTCATAGAAATTTATTTAGACACCCAAAATTTTCAAAATTTTTTGATAACATTTCACAGGTTATAAGTTTTTTTTTCAAAAATTTATTTAGACTCCAAAAAATCTAGTTTTTCAAAAATAGATCAGAATTTGTTTTTTAAAATTAAAAGTTTGATTATCGATAAAAAATTTATAAAAATTTTATTATTAGCTTAAAATTACTCAAATTTTTATTTAAGTTTTCAACGTTCAACATTTAACGGATAGTCTATAGATGAAAAAAAATCAGATTTCATGAAAAATTAATTTTTAAGATTTTTTAAAAAAATTGATTTTCAAATAAAAAATTATAAAAAATCTATTTAACTGCCAAAAATTTTGAAAATTTTTTTATGGATAACTCACGGTGAACTCTATTATCAAAAAATATAAAATTAAATTTTTTGCAATAATTAATTTGTTCGAACAATAATTTTCAAAAGGATTGCAATAAAGCATTAATTAACACACACAAAATATTAATTATTGACAATCAAGTATTAAATAAAATCTAACAATTTAATACAGATTTTGGGACCCAAAATAAATTCTTACCAATAGGGTTAATTAAAAATTTAGATGGAATATAACTTCTAGGAATTCATATTATTTGACCCTTGTAATATTGTAAATACCGATTAAGTCCTCTAAAATATCTAACTTTTGAATTTTGAAAATATTTTGAACATGCATGGTTATTTTTCAATTTTTCAACTTGAGTCATCAAGTTTTTACTTTCTAATTTCAATTTATCATACATATCTATTGGGCATGCAGATACTAATTTCTTTTTCAAGTCTATATTTTTTAATTTTAATTTACAAAGCAATTTGGTCATTTTCTTAATGCCGAAATAGAGTTGATTGGGTGGAAGTAAGCATATCTCACTTACCAGGTAATTTTTGAATTTAGACTCCCCCTTCATCGCTGCTCTTTTCTGACGTTGCTTCCCCTTCATCGATGTTTTTTTCTTAGTGGGTGACTATTGGCACTAGTCTGGCATGTTCCTCACTAGTCCAGCATGCTCCTCGAGTTCTGATTCTTTCGATGAAGACTCATCCCATGTTGCCTTCAGGTTTTGGGTCTTTGATTTTGTTGTCACTTTTCCCTTATTTTTTTAACTTGGGGTAGTTTTCTTTGACGTGCCCCTCTTTGTCGCGGTGATAGCACTTTACTCTTCTTTTGCTCCGAGAGTGTCCTTTAGCTTGCATCTCATTGAATTTATTATATTTAAATTTTTTTAAAACTTTCTTACCATGTAAGCTGCTTCCTCTTCATCGACTGAAGATACTTCTTCATGTTGGGTCTTCCTCGAGTGTAGGGTAATATTGTCCAACTTTGTCTTATTCTTTCCTGTGTATCGAGATTCTTAAAATTCTAATGTCAAAAGTAATTGCTCTAAGGTACTTACCTTAATATCCTTAGAGATGTAGTATGTGTCTATTACTGAAGTCCAGTCTGGAGTTCTCGAGAAGGCGTTTAAGACATACCTTTATGTGTCGCAACTTGTTACCATTTTTCCGAGGTTCTTAAGTCCCATGATCAACTTTTTGACTTTGGTGTGCAGTTGGGCAACTGATTCTTTTTGTTCCATTCGGAGGTGGCTGAGTTGGTGGCTATAGAGTAGAAACTATTATCATCATTGAAGCTTGGTTTGTTTTCCTCGCTGCTTTTCTTTTCCTTGAAAACCTCTCTAATCCACCTTTCAACCTCTTACCTGAGACCGTCTTCTTCTTTGTTTTAATTCCTTTCACTCCACTAGAGTTCCCTTCACCATAATCAAATTCCCAGGATTGTTGGCTCACATTTGATTGTTGGACATTTGATTCATTAACTTGTAACTTATCATCCATCATCTTACACAAGCTTAATATAGCATCTTTAACAAGTATGTAAGTGTTATCCCTTTCAACTGCCTTGGTAACCAATTGAATATTCAACCCACATAACTCTTTATAATGCATGTTTTGAAGTACTTTTGGATCCAAACTAGCATTGTTGTTCATTGAATCATAACTCCAAAATATCCAACTTTTGCTTTTCTTGTCCACCTTTTCAATACATAATCACTTGGAATCTTCATGATATTTTTCCATGTAAAAATTTTTAAAATATGAGCACACAAAATTCCAGCAAATTCATATTTTCTACAGCTACAGACAATTTTGTCAGACTTCTTATCAAGTGTAACTATATGATGGTTTCTCATTTTGTGAGGAGTAACTTTATATTTTGTAAATGTATCAACATCCTCACAAATTTCTAGACTAGAATCATGTGATAAGCACCACTCTTATTGAAAACACTTATATGTCTCAGGAGTATAAATTTCACTAGCATGCTTTAAAATCTCAATTGGAAACATTAAATATGGAACAATTGTATTTGATTTGAAATCAGCTTTTAATTCCTCATATTGACGATCATCAAGGAGTCTTTGGAAGTGATTGAAAAAGTCTAAAAACTTGTATTTATAAGTGACATGCTTTTTCACAATACTATTCATACTCTCACTTCTTTGAGTTGTTGTCATATCCGCGCAAAACATGTGGCATCCATATACTAAAGCTCATTTTTCTTTATGTTGTACATGCGTCTTAACCAATCATTGTCTTCAAGTGCATACTTAGTCAACATCATAGTCTATGCTGAAATAAAATCTTCCTCTTCATCAAAATCATATATACATAAGGCAAAATCTTTAGCAAACTCCCTAAACTGAGAAAAAATTCCACTCAAATGTATGGCAGCATTTGATAAATGTGCCAAATGCACAAACGATGATGTGTTTCAGGTCATTTGAAAGCTAACGCTTTTGCCATTGCTGCATCTTGATCGGTAAGAATAGTAATTGGTTTTTTTTATCACCCATAGCTCTAGTTAATGTATCAAATAACCATTCAAAAGTCAAACTGGTTTCATCATATAATAAAGTTGCACCAAAAAGTATGAATTGTTTATGATGATTAACACCTACAAACAATGTAATTGGTCGACCTTCATTATTCTTTTTGTAAGTTGTGTCAAAGCAAACAACATCTCCAAAAATAGCATAATTAGCTCTCATTTTTTGCATCAGACCAAAAAATATTAGTAATCAAATCATCTTCATCAACTTGGATAGCATAAAAAAAAATTAGGATCATTGAACTGCATTTTCTGTAGATACTCCAATACATCGCTAGTATCCCCAACTCTCATAGTCGTTGTTCTTTTGGATCGTAAATAGTTTTTGTAATCCTCAGGAATAAATCTTAAATTCTCCCTCCCACCTACTTGCCTCGCCATAAGATCATTAGATGCTTTTGGGGGATTCCCACATCACTTGTCATCTCAATCTGTATCGTTGCAGAAAAGATATATTCCTATGACTTCTAAAGAGGTGCATTTTGTTTGGACTTGAGAGAACATGATTATGCTTTTTAACAAATTGCACCAAAATAAATTTATTTTTTTCGATTATAAATCTTCATTTTAGCCTCACAACCAAATCTTGTTTCATCACGACTTGCTTTGACATAAAGATCTTGTTTGTCTTTTCCTCTTTTATCTTGGACACAACAATAAAAAACCCTATAAAATAATTTACCTGATTAATCCTTGTGGATTTTACCTCTCCTTATGCCAAATCCAACCTTTTTAGCATATGTAAAATAAAATTGGTATGCATCTTCTTCGGTCTCAAATTCCAACCCCATTTGGGGTATATCCAAATCTATTTCAATGTTCAAGCCTATACAATCAAATAAACAAAGCAAAAATGATAGACAACGTGAATTTTTAACGTGAATGATGTGACACTTCAATTACAACGATCCTTGACGGGTTCACCGTGCCCCCCAGGTTATAATTTTATTCGGAGCAGCGGCCGGAGGCCGCCATCGGTGTCCAAGCGGCAATCGGACATATACACGAAAAGTATCACGTCATTCACATTGAGTTTCACACTCTCTATTGTAGCTCTAAACAAAGCAAGATGACTAAATTAATACATTCCAAATATAATTCTTATTACCTTCATTCATAACATCAAAGCCCCTTTCCCAACTATCTTCATTTCCTTCGAAATTGAAAGTAGATTAACCCTCCATCTCCATGATAATTACTTTGGTCATGTAAAAAAATAACCAAAATCTCAAATAGTGATCAAAGAAGAAAATTCAACAGAAACTCTAGAATTAAATCGCTGAGTCAAAACATACATGTTGATAACCAAAACTCAAATTTCACATGGTCAAAGACAACTATATGAAAGGTTAGGGTTTCTGCTTTCGGCGATGGAGGCGATGGCCGCGGTCGGGGAATTTGCTGAAAAATCGCGTTGGCTTGATGTGCGCACGTGACACCTCTTTTTATAAGCGTGGTGTGGATGGGGGAGGGCAGGGATCCTCTGGTCCCAAAATCCCTAGTCCATCCCTGGTCCACACTAAAATTGCGGTCGAATTGTGATTGCGATTCGACCGTAATTTGTTCCAATCCCCTCTAGGGTTCACCGTGCCCCTCAGGTTATAGTTTGGGTTCGGGCGGGTGGCCGGAGGCCACCCGACGGCCTAAACCTAAATTTAGGGTTTAGGCCGTCGGGTGGCCTCCGGCCACCCGCCCGAACCCAAACTATAACCTGAGGGGCACGGTGAACCCTAGAGGGGATTGGAACAAATTGTGGTCGGATCGTAATCACGATCCAGCCGTAATTTTAGTGTGGACCAGGAATTTTGGGACCAGAGGATCCCTGCGGGAGGAGGGGGGACTAGGGGTTTAGGGATTAGAGGATCCGCGCTCTATCCAAATGCATCCAACTATATATGATCCCATTGTCTTCATATTTACATTTGAAATAAGTTTAATTAAAATATTTATTATTTTTATACTATTTTATTTTTTGTCAAAGAGTGAAGTGATTCGGTGAGGTCAAAGTGTTTGAAAACATATTTTATATATTTTAATTTGGGATGCATATTCTTTGTATCTCAAATTTAATATTAAATTGATGATTCTGATATCAAATTTAAAATTTTTTTTTTATAGTTTTATAATTGACCGTTTACTTTTTTAATCTCAAATTTTAAAATTAACAGTTTTAATACCATTTAATAGATGTCTCAAGTCATTTTTTTTAATTATGATTGAATACTATAACTCAATTAAGTAGGTAAATCTTAGGAATTTTTAATTTTTTAGCTTGAATAATAAACCCAATTCGGAAGGTAAATCCTAGAGATTTTTTATTTTTGATTTTATTTTTAGCTTGAATAATATAATTTAATTGAAAGATAAACTCTAAAGAATTTTTAATTTTTAATTTTTTTTAACGGTTAATTGAAGAAAACTCCCAAATCCCAAACTGGCCTTTGCATGTACTCCCCACTTGATAAATTCTTTGCAATCACTCCTTGATGGATTGAGTATAAAAGAGTGAAAACTCAGTATACATTGTAAAGATTTGAGTATAAATTGTTTGAGATTGAGTACTAATTCAAGAAATTTGAGTACAAAGTTTCGGTGACCCCTCATGTGAAAATCTTGATGTGTTGAGTATAAAAGAGTGAAAACTCAGTATACATTATAAAGATTTGAGTATAAATTGTTTGAGATTTAGTACTAATTTAAGAAATTTGAATATAAAATTTTGGTGACCCCTCATGTGAAAATCTTGATGTGGTGGATGCAACCTCATATACTCAAATTTCTAAATTTTATACTCAAATTTTTTCAAATAATACTAAATCTAAATCAATTCATACTTAAATTTTGATAATGTATACTGAAATTTTTACTATATACTGAAATTTTTGCTATATACTGAAACAATATATACTCAAATTTTTTCAAATAATACTCAAATTTTTTAAATTAGTACTTAATCTCAAATAATTTATACTCAAATATTTACGATGTATACTGAATTTTTACTCTTTTATACTGATAAAAAAAATAACACACAAAACTGTCTTGTCAATCCCATCAAGGAGTGCATGCAAAGAAATTTTTTATTGGGGAGTGCATGCAAAGCCCAGTTTGATGTTGGGGAGTTTTCTCAAATTTTCCCTTTTTTTAACTTAACACTGTAACTCAGTTAAAAAGATAAATCTTAGACTAAAATAAAAATAAAATATTAATTTTAAAACTAAAATAATCTTTTAAAAATTTAATATAAAAATCATTAATTTAATATCCAAAATATAATTTCCTCATTTTAATTTTTATTATAGAGAGACTTTATTAAACCCATAGAAATCGTGATTGTGCTCTAATTTCCGCAGAAAGGAGTGACAACGGGTACAAATGTGGAACTGCGACGTGGGCCCCACAAACGTGTACGTGGGCATGCGTGGAGACCGAATTGGTTTGCTTTTATTTTTATTTTTTTCTTGTTATTATTTCTAATTCACCGATTTTATTTCCAAATATAACGTTTAATGCGGGGCCCACTCCTTGGTTGGTTGGACCAAAGTTACATATATTCATCTCTTAGGTGAAAAGGCCTCTTTCAAATAGATATATACAATTGGGCCCCGGTGTCGTTCCCAATCAAAAAACAGGTACATCAGCACGTTTCAAATCACAATACCAGTCCACTCGCGTGGCCTTCAGCCTTCTAGTCTTTCCCTTCCTTTCGCGTGTATTCTCTCTCTCTTCCTCATCCTTCTGCAGCTTCTGCTAGAATAAGCAACCGGGAAGTGACGACTTCGCGCTGTTCGACGGAATTCTTGATCGGAGAATCTGGCGCCGATGGAGCCTCTCCGGGGGATCCACCATCGCTGGACGCTCCGCGTCCTGGTCGCCTCTTTTGTCGATCTCGCTCTCGTCTATCTCTTCCTCTGCGCAGCCTCCTTCGCCTTCTTCATTTCCAAGGCCCTATCCTTCGTCGGACTTTCCGCCCCTTGCTCCTGTGACCTCGTCCTCATAGAACGCCGCCCTCAGCGTCAGCGTCAGCAGCAGCAGCCTACTCTCCGCTGCCTCCAGCGGTTCCTCCTTGACTGCCCTGCCGGAATGATCGGGGGCGTCTTTGATTCCGTCTGCGCGGGCGAATCGAGAGCCTCCCGTGTTGGAAGGTGCGACAATATCCGACTCATCGATCATACTGGCGAGGATAGCGGAGGCGCTTCCGCGGGCGGCGGGATGTGGGAGACGGACCAAGGCGAGGAGTCTTGCGGCTCGGTGTCCCAACCGCGTGCACGAGATTCCAAGAAAATGAACCTTCTGAATAACCATTTGGCAGATAGAGGAGAATCTTCAAACTACCGAGATAAGGATTTTGCCGATGTAAAGGGGAACGTGATCCTCCGACAAGAGAGGTCACCGAATGTACTCAAACGATGGAGACGACAGAAGAAGATTATTTCCATCAAAAGCGCTTCTTTGTACGACTTACTTTCTTCCGCTGAGGTGGGTCGGAAAGGGGAACTGACCATTGGCACTCCTTCTTTGAGCATCAACGACCCTCTTCCTCGGGTACAGAGCACTGCAAATGTGATTCCTGGAATCAATTATCTTTTTTCAGGTACAGAATTGTGATCTCCAGTTCCATCCTTACACTTTCATATGATTATTGTTCAGCTTGGACTATTCAAAACCTATTGCTGTTTTAAGTGTCGAAATTGCTTAAATTATTGCTAGGTGGCCAGAATGCTACGGCTGAAGAAGTCAGTTCTACTAATGCATTGCAGACTACGGCTAAGGTCTTCTCTAATGGCATTGGGAGATTTTGTGGCGAAGAGAAAAATGAATGTGATGTAATAAGGGAACTGAGACAGGCACTCAAAGAAGAAAGTTCTGCTCGAGCTGCCCTTTATCAGGATCTGGAAAAAGAGAGGAGTGCTGCTGCAAGTGCAGCTGATGAAGCAATGGCCATGATACTCAGACTCCAGAAGGAGAAATCAGCAATTCAAATGGAAGCTCGGCAATACGGGACCATGGCAGAAGAGAAATCTGCATATGATGAAGAAGAAATGAATATTCTTAAGGAGATCATTGTGCGGCAAGAAAGAGAGAAGTATGCATTGCAGAAAGAAGTTGAGGCATACCAACAAATGCTTGTCAGTGCTGCTGGTGCTAAGCAGATATCAGGGAGTGATCCGTCTAGCGCAGTGGAATTAATTGACAACAAAACTGGTACATCAATTGGTTCATTTGATGATACCGAACTCATGCTAAAAACAGTCTATGAATCCATCAAAAAGAATGAAAGGTTTCATGATGAAGTACAACATGATGAAATAGAATTTTTGGTGGCTTCTGGACAGAAATCCTTTGCTGAACTTGCAAAAGAACCAACTATGACTGAAGAGTTACAGCATTCAAGCAATGTAGGTAACCAGTGCAATGCTGAGGAGCAACATTCAGATTTGCCAATTGATATGAATGATTGCCATGTGCAGGAAAAAGGTATGTTAACAATAGAAAATATTGTACCTTCAATCCAAAGCCATGGGTCTAGCTATGGAAATGGTTCTAGCTCGCCTAGGTTAATTGAGGCACAACATAATGTTTTCCATGCTCCTTTTATTTATCTAAGCGATAAAGAAGATAAAACACAAGATAGGAAATCTGAGGTTGGAGTTTCATTAAATGATTTGTGCATTAGGAAAAGTCTACATGCAGATGAAGTAGGTTCCATCTCATCTCAGGTTGATACTGAAGCAAGTGTTCTTGATGTGCATGTAATTGATGATAAAATAGACATGAATGGAGAGGTAAATATGGGACAGTTAAATACTCCTCGGAAGGTATTGAGCAGATCGCACAGAAGTGGTGTGCCAAAAGAATCATCTTCAGAAAGTAAAGTGCACTGCTTGACTGAAAATTTAAACACGAGTCTAAATCCATTAGACACAAACATACACAGAAGGAGCTCAGATGTGTTAACAGTGGGCCAATCAGTTGATGTTGCAAGTGATAGAGTTCCACTGTTAGACATGAGGAGGATTTCTATGCCTGTAATCAATAATGAAAGATCTAAACTTGAAAATGAAGTTGAGTTCTTGAGGAAAAGGCTAAAAGTGATTCAAGAAGGAAGAGAAAATTTTAACTTTTCAGCAGAAAAGAAGGAAAAGGAGACTCACAATCTATGACGACTAGAGGAAATAGCATGTCAATTACAGGAAATCCGAAAAGCTACAGAGTTTTGAGAAAATACATATGATGTTCTTTGACCTCCATCTCCAAAGGTATGGCATGAAGATAAAAAATTTGTAATTTCTAATTGCAAATAGTTAATGTCTGAGTTATCACTACAGCAATTCCTTAAGTCTTACAGCTAACTCGTTGTAATGTTTAATACATTACCTTTCATAGCTGATAATTGCCTTTTTGTAGAGATTATGTGTGTCAATATGGCATGACTATCTTTCAAACATTCCCTTCCAAGTTGTATATATGTTCTGCTCCAATGTGGCATGTCTTCATCTCAACATATTTTCCACCTTTACATTTCATTTCAGTGAACCATAGATATATTGAAATTTTCCTCCTTTAGATTGGGGATTGGGGTTTGGGGTGTAGGGCGATCATCCAACTTACAGAATTTGTTATATTGTCTGTTAACAATGTTATAAATGAGCTCCAATTTATCATCAGTGCTCCAATCTATAATACAATAGTCTGTTTTGCTTGCTGACCTCGATACCTTATCCCCCTCCCTTGCGTCTCCCTTCTATCTATCTATGCGCATCTGCATAAGCTTCCTAAGCCACATCTGTGGTTCAAGGTTTCATAGTTTCCCAATAAAACTGTGATTCATCAGGCATTATAATTTGAACAAAAAATCCTACAATTACAAAAGGGAAATCTTACTGTTATTCTTGCACAACCAATACATAATGAAATACATTAAAAAAAAACATTTTCTTAAAAAAAATGCTTTAATTACTAAATCAAACATTTTTTTAAAAAATTTCATGGAAACTTAAATATGGTATGTAGGCTACAACTACTGCTGCAACCTAAACAAAGTTGTTTAAATAGCCAATAGATAAAATGTAGATATATTTGTATGAATGTATTACATTACTAATCCTCTTTGCACAATTATCTTGTCACAGGGATTGAAGGAATCAATATTAATATTGCGGAATTTGCTATCCTGTGATATTTCATTATACTTTTTACCATTAGTTAACCAATTTATATGGTAATTTTTTTTAAAAAAATTGCAGTTGTACCAGCTCGCTCTGATAGTTCCTCTGATTAACGTCTCCTACATCAAATTCCCAGCCATCAAAGAAGTGTTGGATCAAAAAGTGACCAAAAATCCTTTTGAGTGGACTTCTTTCAAATGTTGAAATAAATGAATGTAAGTAGATTCTTTTCTTTGCTTCATTTAGTCACGCAAGCCCGTGAAACTTTTTCCTGGCTTATCTGCCCTTTTTCCTCTAGTACTCGTCTACTCGACAATATTTGTGGGCCGAATTCCTTGCAATTTCTTGTGATTTATACAGTACATACTTTATAGCTAATGAAACAGCAACTCGATTAAATTGGTGAATGTGTAAAACTATGTCCAAATTGATCTTTGATTATGGTACTGAAGTCTTCCTTAATCTATGTGTATAGTATGTGACGTAAAGCATTAAGATGGAGCTGAGCATTGCCTCTCAGTTATAGTTCCTAGTCTCTTTGCAGCGCCAGAGGTGTTGCACATTAGGAGAAAAAAACTTCATGCATGTGACTTTAGCCAGGTTCCACTCATTTGAACCACTTTCTAATAAAGTTGATTGACAAAGATTGAAGTTTGGTCGACTAAACATTTGCGCCTTTGACTTTTCAAATTTTAAATTCCTAAAATATATTTTGTCTACTGTTGGTTGATCAGAGTTGGTTGTTTCATTGATAACACACGTTGTGGGTTTTTGATTAACCATTACCCAATGGGTATCCCTCGAATGTTTGTCGACCAAGATTCAAGAATTTTGGTTGCCCAAGGTTATGGATAAGATCAGTTTGACAATTTTATCTGTTGGAAATTCCCTATATAGTTTCTGGAGGGTTCCTCTCAAATGTAATTCATAGATCTCAAAATCTATTATTTCATTGAGGACTGTTCTGTTTTCTCTTGTTTAATTGCTATCCTCCTCATTTCATATTTGTTTCTTCTATTTCATATTTCATAAGGATGGATTATCTTTTTTTTTTTAGATCTAAAATAGATTATGTATTGTAGATCAATCTAGAGGTTACATCCTTTAAGATATTTATTTTTCTGGTTGTAAATTATTTATTCTTTTTAATTGACGATATTGCATGAGGTTGCTACAATGGCGTGAATGTAAATTATTAAAAAAAAATCAAAAGGGCACCTTATGCTTATTATATTATTTATCTAAAAATATCTTTATTAGTTGCTATAAGGTACAGCAACTATTCTGTATCTATTTTAATGTTGTAATAATTAATATAATGTTATTGTAGTATTGTAGCCAGTTGTTATAATTATATGGTAGCTATCTAATTAATTTTTATAATTATTTTAAAGTGATTTTGATAATTTCAAAATGATTTTAATAAAGTTTAAGTAATTTTGATAAATAGGTTTCAGGATTATAGTATCTACTTGGTAGTAGTTATAACTATTTCAATTTAACTATTTTTATTAACTTGGTAGAAAGTAATTTAATATAATAGTTTTTATAATTTTAATTTAAATAAAATAATAAAATTTTTATATTGCAGTAGTTATAAGTAACTATAATAACATTGGAATACAAACAAATGATGAAATGCTTTATTTGTTTATTTATTTATTTTTTGAACATACGATGTCTACATAATTTGAAAGATTTTTACCCTTTATTTATTACCTCTAGCCGGCCTATTTAATATATTAGTTCGCATTGGATACTCAAGAATTTCAACTATCATTCAAAGAACAAAAACACATTCATCTCACATCATCTCTTCTTTGTGAGAGATCTGAGATCAAATTCTGGTAAAGTCAGTATACCCATTTTTTCCATGCGCTAGCCATTATATCCGGGCTAATAGACTCCGTGATTTATTTCTTTCGTGTTGACCCTGGGACAGATTGACGGGGACATTGAGGACGAACGATTCACCTTTGCCACCGAGTATCAATCATTAAAGATAAAATACATTTGGCCTGTCCAATTTCAAACACGTTTTTATCCATTGTTATCATTTATTTTATTTTATTTTTTAAAAAATAATGCTCCATCTTGGTGTTATGTCTCCTATTCATATCCAACAAGAAAAGTCCTAAATGATCTTCTCTGTTCCATCAAGACAATAACGTACATAACAGATCACTCCATTGCTAGATCTCAATGTAAAGGATAAGCTAGAGGGCACTCATCATTATGTTCATCATCTTGTTGTTCAATTCATGTGTTTCATAATTTTTAAATTTTTGTTTTAATGATCAATTAAATGTTGTGAGATTCTGTGAGAAAATGATTAACGTGGTTAGATAACGTCAAATCTCGGACGATTAATCTCATCTATGAAAATTTTTCTCTTACATGTTTTGAGATTTTGTGAGAGAACTTTTGTTAGGTGTGTGTTTCATCTTTTTTTGGGATCCAATGCCAATCCACAAAGTCACATGGATCATGTACTTATTCAATTTAACGTGCAGCAATGCATGAGGTTGCCTAGACCACTAGGACAGCTTATGTTTGGATATATATTAACAAAATTTAAGAAATAAAATTAAAAAAACAAATAGAAACTTTTATTATTTTAGTCTAATAATGCTTCCATAAAAAAAAGAGATAAAATCAACTTCAATAGCCATGGAGTTTAATTCCTAAGAAGAGTTCACTTGACCAGTAGGAGACTTGATAGAGGAAGAGAAAGTAAGACCATTGAAGTATTGATAGAGACCTAGGGGGAAAATGTTGAGCATGATGACGACGGGCAATGAATGTTAGATTCTTCAATCAAGGTAGGATCCTAACTCCATGTTTGGGAACATGCTAAACAAGTTACAAGGTCCGACTTATGGGCACTTACATAGGCGGATCTAGAAATTTAGGTTTAGGAGGCTGCATAGATTCGATCGTGGTTTAGAATTGACAGTTTGGCGGTTCTTAGGGGGTCGACTCTTAACTTTAACCGTCTAAAACGGTTACGATTCACAGTTCAAAATCACTGGTTCATGGTTCGTGCACGATTCGTTACGATTTAAGATTATTATATTAAAAAATTAAAATTATAAATTCATAAAAAAAACTTACACTTATTTAAATTGCCTACTATTATCTTATGAAGTGACATTATTAACGAGTCATTAGATAGATTTCTTTTAATTGTTAATGAAAATAATGTGAAAATAATGAAATTAAATCCTTATTTCCGAGTTTAGAAAATAATGGATACTAAATCATAAACATTAATAAAAAATTAAATAATCTCAACCTTTAAAAAAAATATTTACTTTTTCATTCTTATAAAAAATATTACTTTCTCAGTCTTATAAAAGAAAATTATAATTACTTATTAAACAATTAACTAATACATATGAATATCTATTTGATATAAGAGTGTAACCCTTGTTGTTGGTTAGGATACTTTACTTTCAAAGAAGATATTAGGGTTCAATCCTATAATCGTTAACTAATCAGTCCATTAACCGTTAACTAGATATATATATATAATTTATTAAAAATATTCATCTATAAATAAAAAAATAATTGAACCAGTCGTGAACTGTCGATTTCACAGCTAGTTAACGGTTAATGGACTGATTAACTATAACCGGCCAAAGCCCTAATCGATTATGATTCGACGGATCAACAGGCAATCGACTTATTGACCCGGTTAAATGCCCGGGCGAGACCTGGCTCGGGGTTAGGTCTAGGAGACTAAAATAATTATTATAATAATGACATTCTCCCCCAATCTTTAAAAAATACACAATGTATATTTAGTTGAAATTTGAGAAATAAAGAGAAGAATTTTTTTTTAAAACTTAGTCCTCTAAGAGATTTAAACTCTAGACGTGCGTGATAAAAAATTAAATTTACCATTAGACCAACCGTAAATATAAAATTTTAAGGGAATAAAATGATATATATACTAAGAAAATAAAAATTTCTATACTTTAAAAAAAATAAAAATTTCTATATAAAAATAATATTATTAAAAATCTAGGGGAGAGAAGTCGTGATCTCCTGGATCCTCGTATAAATCCGCCCAGGACACATGAATGAGAGGGGACAAATCAAGAAGATGAGTTACATAGAGATGTGTCAATTAGAAGGAATAGCCGTTTGAAAGTTCCTTCCGATCAATTGCTTAAGACTCCAATCGACTAGACAAAGCCTTCAATCATTGAAAGTTGCACGAATAGAACTTTGTAGTAAACTAAACTGCCTAGTCGATTGAGAGGTTCACTTCTAGCTAGTAGATTGAATCAAGTTGATGATATTTCTTCACTTACCTTCCCTTCGACTGTACATCATGTCAAACCCTTGTTAGTCCATTGGGTGCGCGTTGTCATCCTTTCTCCCTTGCTTACGAATCGATTTCTCTTCATGCCACACCAATCTCGCTTTGCGCCATGTTAGATCAAACACAACTCGATTAGTGGTCGAATAGCTTGAGTCCATGATTCATAGCTCAATCTTGACCGACTAGGTGGATTGAGTCGGACATGATTCATAACCTCAAATCATATTCCTGAACACCAAAAAAGTAAAATTGCATTTGTACGGAGTCGGTCAAAGTCAACCTGCGGTAAAAATGCAACTGCGATAGCCCTCATTGTTATATATTTGGTCGTTAATCACAAAATTAAATCAATAAATAGGTTCTTCGAGGTGTTGCGGATAAATTAAGACACTACTTTCTCTCGCCATCCTTTAGGCTTTATCCGATTCCAAGAGCTCAACGTCTAAAAATGCCCCCCGCGATCTCATCGGATGCTTCCTTTCCTTCTTTTTGTTCTTCTGGATCAGATTTCCCCTTTTGGTAATCCATCTCATCCCAGATGAGCTTTTCTCGATCCTTCTTCCTCCTTTTCTTTTCGAGAGATCTCGATCGCCGAGACGGAAGAAGGAAGTAGCAGGATCGGATACCTTGCTGGGGGACAATTGTGTCGGCGGGGAGGCCTCACCAGCGATGCTGCCTGGGAGTGGGTTGCCGTGTTCGTTTGTGATCCGTTGAGGGAGAAGTTGGCGGTGGGGACCCGACGGATCGGGTAGAGAGGCAGGGTGGTGGTGGTCGGTCGGGCTGCGTTGCTGGTCTGGATTGCTTACTCGGCGTCGTCAGGGCCCTCCGGATGGGGTCCTGTCTCTCGGCGGATGGGCGTAGCATCTCCTCGGCCCCTTCCTCGCCATCTTCGCCGGCGTCCGGAACGAGGCGGAGCCGCAGAGGGTCCCGGACGAGGTCCCAGAGGAGCTCGTCCAGGAGGGAGGAGCAGGTCCATAGGATCCCCGGGAGAATGTTCCTGAACGGGGCCAGCGCTGTTGCTTCGCTCTTCACCCAACAGGGAAAGAAGGGAACCAACCAGGACGCCATGATCGTTTGGGAGGTTTGATCTGTCCTACTCGTCGTTTCGATCTGTTGATGCTTAGACTATAGTGAAATGCAGTAGAACATCATGTTGTTTTTCAGGTCTTCAGTTTAGGCATACTCTTTTGGTTTCATTCTCATAATTATTCAGATATGTTGCAGCAATTAAAAGATAGAACGTCGCAAGTTTTATTAATTAAAGGAGAAAGTGTTCGATCTTTCCTTTGTTGCTTTAGATCATCTTATGGCCGTGTGAGTTGTGATTAGTGCCATTTCAAACTGTATTGTTGAGCGATACATGGGTTATTTTATTATTATTATTATCCAATGTGTCCGGGCTTCACCTGATTAATCCTAGAGGTAGATAACATTCCCCTAGTTCTCCCAAGTGCTTTAATACTGCACCACACCCAAGGGGGCACTTATCTTTAGACTCCTACATGCAACATCAAGCAAAAAACAAAACGCCATCTAAAAAAATCAATCAAACAAATAGAGAGATTTTAACATGAATCTATAAGATTTCTATGTCCACAGATATATAGGCTCATAGAAAGGAGATCCCATTGTTCTCATGGACAATACCACAATTAATTCAACATAAAGAGTGGAGATCAAATCATAAGAAGACCAATTAGTTGACATAACTTGGGGTCAGGATGATATAATATCTGATAGGGTTGGTATATGTATATAGAATGAGTTAGGTTGGCATAACTCCAGCTCATCTCCTGTATCCATCGACTCATCAGACTGCTTGATGTCAATCATTGCCCACTCCAATAATTTCAAGAAAAAGAATGATATGATTGTTAACGTTCTTTCTAATCAAATAGCTTGATCCAATTTATGACCTGCATGGAAAAATATATGTTTTAACCAGGTCTGGCTTCTTTATAATGTAAAATATCTTTTTTCTTTCTTGTGCTATGCTTAGTTTCATATTGTCCATCATGAGCATGTATGCAATTGTGATAAATGTATTTTTTCTCTTTTAAAAATAAATAAATAAATAAAAATAAAGTTCATAAAGTTTAATTGAAAAAAACATCAATGCTTTAGTTGATTGAATTATTGATTCCAAGATTTCTTGCAGTTAATCACTTCCTGAAGATTGTCCTATACATTCTGAAATACAATGTAGATTTCCAACAGAACCTCTTGATCTATTTTGATTTACAATATTCAGTCTCCCTTTGCTGAGATCAAGGTTCAGATATTCAATGATTTAAGCTGTTCAAAATAACAACATAGATCTCAGTTTATTAGGAGAAACCACTTTTCTTTTCTACCATAAAAATTCCCAAATTCTTGTTTGGCATATTTGGTGTATGCATTACCATTATCGCATTTTCTGTTATCCATTTGCATTATCTTCTTTTGAATTTTGACAGTTTTGTGATGCTAGGCTACTTATTCTGATTAAATTCCACATTCCTGTTCAGAATTTTGGCTCAAGAAATGACACTGTTTTTTGTGGGATTTTCGATGGTCATGGTCCATATGGTCATATAGTTGCTAAAAAAGTCAGAGATGTTCTCCCTTTAAAGCTGACTGCAACTTGGGAAAGTGAGGAATGTAACACTTCAGAAGCAAGTTCAACTGTATCCCTCAAAGAGGATAATAGGGCTTCCATCAACTTTGAAGAAAATGATGATGACTCTCAGATATTTAAGACACTGAAAGAATCATTTCTCAAGGCTTTTAGAAACATGGATAAAGAACTAAGACAACATCCTGATATTGATTGTTTTTACAGTGGCACAACAGCAGTCACTTTGATCAAGCAGGTTAATGTTTAGTCATTGACACCTTTCAATTGCTGAATATTCATTCATTATTTGGATTGAATTGGCGTCATCTGAATGCATGCTTCTAGGGCCAACAACTTTATATTGGAAATGTTGGAGATTCAAGAGCAGTACTTGGAACTAGAGACCAAGATAACTCCTTAGTTGCAGTTCAGTTGACTGTGGATCTTAAACCCAATCTTCCAAGTATGTATTTCAACCCTTTTCAGTTGACTGTTAGCACATAAAAGTGTACTTTGCAGTTTCAATATATCAGGTTATATGTATTAAGTGTGATTTTTTTTTTTTTTGAGATTTTCTTTTCTCTTCTGTAAATTGTACAAATGTTTTGTACAAATATTTTGACTTAATGTCTATCTTCTGACCTATATAAGTTGCAACAAATTTCATCAGAATTAGTTCATCTGTGATTTCTATGGTCAATGGTGGAACTACAAAAGATAATTGTGTTTTCCATCATGCAGCAGTTCATCCTTGTTTTAGGACTTGAAAGTTTTGTTAGAATTATGAATCTAGAGTATTTTTTTTCCTCTCCTAATATAACATGAGAACCTGTATAGCAGATATTTAGTTGAAGACTTAGAGACAAAGTCTAATGGCATTTTGTAGGAAACTGAAATTCTCTGTTTAGCTGACTGGAAGAAATGATGATTCAAGATTTGTTAAAATTGTCAGCATACATTCTGGATTTCCGTGTGTTTAACTAATGGTTACTGAACTAACATAGAAAGTTGTCTTTATGTTTACTATTAACAAGAATTGCTACGTATGGTTATCCTTGCAAGAGCTAGGTTATGACATTCCACATCATTGTAGAGAAACATGTCATTGATATCTGGAAGTCTACAATAAGTAGGAGAGGGAACAATTCATGCTTAACTGATTGTTTCGCTTGAGGATTTTCTGAGTATTTTCCTTTCCTTTTTTCTATTTTTCCATACACTATGCTGGATTTCTGCAAGCTATGATGAATTACATGTTCTTTTTGTTTTTTTCCTTAAAACTCCATCACAACATGTAACAATAGGAAGAAACCATCCAGCTAATTGCTTTCAGGTATATGGTCATTTCCTAAATTTTGCACACTGCATTTTCACACTGTCCCTTGGTCTAATGTCACTTTCTTGATCTCTTCCACGCTTCTCTTAACAACAGTTGGATTTTTCTTTTATCTGTCTGCTTCCAAACTCTTCATTTTCTTTAGAAACGTCAGAATGTTTTTCTAATCTAATTTTAAGAATTATTCACCATGTCAGTTTTATGGGATCCTTCATGTGTTCCTTCTTTACCTCAAGCTAAATAAGCATTCTTCTATTTCCCTGCATCATGTGAACCTTTCGTCAGATAAGTAGCTTTTCAAACAGATGCCAACACCTAAATGCTTTATTGATTTCTCTTGTAATTTATTTATTTTACGTATTCCTTGAATGATGATAACTAAATCTTTAAACAGCAAGAAATGCATTGTTTTTACAGATGAAGCAGAAAGAATAAGGCTGTGTAGGGGCAGAATCTTTGCTCTTAAGGATGAGCCTGATGTGGCTCGAGTTTGGCTGCCTAACAATAATGTCCCAGGCTTGGCTATGGCACGGGCATTGGGGGATTTTTGCTTAAAAGATTATGGTTTGATTTCCGTGCCTGACGTTTCATTTCGGCAAATCACAGAAAGAGATGAGTTCATCGTCTTGGCTACTGACGGGGTAAAATATGGACATCACTTTTTTTCAATTTTATATCTGCATAAAGCTTCGCAACGAAGCCCGCAGTTTACCCTTTTAGCACTAAAAGAAAGCAATTTTTATTTCTTTCATTTTTTAAGTACATGACAAAAACACCTGTGTGTTTCAAGTTTAGAACGATTGAACTTTTCTAGCTGATTATAACAGGTCTGGGATGTGCTCTCCAACAAAGAAGTGATAGATATAGTCGCTTCTGCTCCAGATAGGGCTTCTGCTGCTCGCTGTCTTGTTGAGTCAGCTGTGAAAGCCTGGAAGCTTAAATATCCAACTTCGCGAACTGACGATTGTGCTGTAATTTGTCTCTTTCTTCAATCTCAGACGTCTAACATTTCCACCGATGTCTCCATCCATTCTCAAGTTGGCGACCCATGGACTCCCTGCCCAACTGATGGCAACAAGCAAGGACCTTCCAGTTCAACTTCCCATGATGGCGTCTTTACTGTTCCATCAATCTCTGATGTCAATGTCGGCTCGCTGGATGGAGGTAATTGGTCGATCCAAGAGGGTGTCGCTCGAGCGGATACCTTGTTGTCATTGCCCAGGTTTGCTGCAGGGAACAAGCAGTCAACAAGTACCAAGACTCAAAAACTAGCTTGAGAAGTCGACCTGCATTATCATCGCCATAAGAGCAGCCTGGACTTTTTTTAGCATGTCTAGGTGCTCTCTCATTCGCATATTCATTGCATAAGCATTCAATTAGTTTCCTTTTTCCCAAACATGGCAAGCTTTGTTCTAATTCATTCGTTCGTAATAATTGTTCCGACTATTCTATTTTTTGAAGTCTTAAACTATTTTTTTGAGACTGAAATTCTTTTACAAAGTCATTAAGACTTGATTTGATAATCCTAGCTGATATAGTTGCACCTTCATACATCATCAGAAGGTGAAGATGATGGTCAGGGAGGCCGGTTCAATCCTCTTCGTCTATTGCAATATTGCCTTCCATGCTTCTTGTTCAACTGAGTTGGGCATCATCAACTAGTGTGCTTTTCCACTGAATCCATTAGGCTATACTACAACCAGAAAGTTAGTCAAAGAAACAGATTTGCAGCCAGGCTGCGAGCTCTTTCAGAGTTTGTAGCCGCTAGTTTGCTTGGAGCTCAGGAGGAGTTCTATGGACTCAATGAGATTGAGTATTGGACTAGGAGTTGTAGAATGAGTTAGAGGTTTGTATATGAATTGTTGTTCTTTGAGCTTGAGGAGGAGCTTAGTTGAGTAAAGAAACAAAGGTTTGGATCGAGGTGGACCGAGGATCAAGTTACTTCACTTGAAGATCAGGGAGGAGTTCAATGGACTCAAGGAGATCAAGATGTGTTCGGGAGTTGCGAGTGATTGTGTGGATTTATCTTAGAGACTTGGAGTTTTCTTTGGCTCAACCTGATAAGCAGATCATGCCAAGAATGGCCGTATGAACCCCCTTTAGTCCGCTATGTGAGTCAAGCAGCTGCCTTACGACATAAGTAGTATCGCTGCAACAAGAGTCCAGTCCGGTGTCATTATGTTAATAAAAAAATGACTTGATCATATGTTAACGAATTGGTCTACTATGGAAATGAAGAATAAAAAGCAGGCGATATGATCAAGTGAGACTCGCTAGGTTTCTGCAATGTTTATTGTAGATTAGGAACCATGACCAAGTTAGCATAACGCTGTCTATAAGAATTGGAAGCAACTACTGTTGAAATGATAATGATTGATCACCGGCAAGAGTTGACATAGACTTAAACACACTTTTCCTTCTAACATAATGTAATTTTTCAATTAAGAAAAACAATCATGCAAGGCAAATAGGCAATACGAGTGGGATAATAGTTCTCCCGAGTTGACAAGCGTTCATTTAATAACTATTTATATATAAAAAAGCAAAAATTAGAAGGATGTCCCAATCAAGAGAAATATTAAATGGGTGATTTTTTGAAAAAAATAAAACAAATGAACGTTCTCCCATAATTTTATTTCAAAAATATTTCTAAATATGATATTATTGTAAAAGTTATCGAGTAGAGTCTATAACATATTTAAAATGGATTTAAAATTTATATCATATAAAAATTATAGTAGCGTGTTTGAGTTAAATTTAGAATTTAGTATTCTAGTAGGTACATAATGGTTTCTATAACTTTTGAAATAAGTTTCATAAAATTTAAATAATTTTAAATAAGTTTATAAATAATATTTTGATATAATAATATTCACATATCCTAAACTTTAATCTCACATTAAACGTGTTATAGTAGCTATCTAGTAATTTATACATGTTCAGCTACTAGGTAACTTCTACCCAATATAAATCTTAAATTCACTATAAATATATTATAATAACTATCCAATAGTTTCAATAATAGCAATATATATAATATATATACATACACATAATCTTATTGCATTGTACGGATTCGTACGAAAAAATGTAATTGGTTTTTTTTTTTAACTTTTTACTTTATTTTTTTAACTTATAATTATGTTGTTTTAGATTTTGACTTTAGAGATTAATGATTGAATTGCAAAATTTTTAAATTAAAAAAATAATTAAGATTTACATGAAATTTGGACGCAAAACCTTTGGCATAGCAAACCCCATAGAGATGGAAAAGGCTTGGCCTGGACATTTCTGGGGCCATTGAACGTGTAATATATAAAGAGAAACAGGAAATTAAATAAGCCAATCCAGGGCTCAGTTGATGGTAATTATGTCGTCCCGTAATTCCCTTTGCATGCTCCCTCTCCTCGCCTTCGCAGCTCTCCTGATCGCCTCTGCTGCTGCCGAGGCTAATGGAGAAAGAAAGGTGCAGATTAATAAAAAATTATAGGCACGTATTATTCTGATGGTTAGCACAATTAACGGCGATGTACGTACGTAATCTGATCCAGGTGTATGTGGTGTACATGGGGCATCAGCCCCCGGCGCCGTCGACGACGCCGGGTTGGTTCGCCGAGGCTAAGTATCTTAGTATCCTCGATCAAGTACTCGAGGGATGGTAATTAATTAACTTCTAATTTCTTGTTAAATGTTAATCGATGCCTGCCCTCTGGTTAGTTAATTTGCTAATTGATTAATTAAGCGGCCGGAATTGGTGCAGTTCGTCGAGGGAGTCGCTGGTTTACAGCTACACCAGCTTTGCCGGACTCGCCGCCAATCTCACCGAGAAGGAGAAAGGAAAACTTGCTGGTAATTAATTAGTCGAATGGTGGTGGTTAACGGCGATCGAAGTGCAGTTAATGATCGATCGTTCGTGCAGGCTTGGAAGGAGTGGTTTCGGTGTTCGAGAGCAAAATCCTGAAGCCGCTGACGACGAGGTCTTGGGATTTTTTGGGGTTTTATCGGAACGTGAGACGGGTGCCGGCGGCGGAGAGCGATGTCGTCGTCGGAATGATTGACACCGGAATCTGGCCGGAGTCGGAGGCTTTCAGCGACGAGGGATTCGGGCCGCCGCCGCCGAAATGGAAAGGCGGCTGTGTGAATTTTGTCTGCAATAAGTAAATATTTGGGATAGTTTTGCGTAGATTCGGGATGAAGATTTCTTCTGGATTTAGTAAAGATTTTACTGATCGATTGTAGCAAAGTCATCGGCGCGCGGTACTACAACCAATTTGGCGGCGGCGGGTACGAAGCCACGCCGCGGGACTTCGAAGGCCACGGCACCCACACGGCCTCCACCGTCGCTGGCCGGGAGGTCCCCGCCAATCTCTACGGCGTGGCCGGAGGGGTCGCCCGCGGCGCGGTGCCTTCCGCCCGGCTCGCCGTATACAAAGTCTGCTGGTCTTCCGGCTGCTTCGGCGCCGACATCTTGGCCGCCTTCGACGACGCGATCGCCGACGGGGTCGACGTCATCTCCGCCTCGCTCGGCGGATACTCCGCCGACGACTACTTCGAAGACCCGATCGCCATCGGCGCCTTCCACGCCATGAAGAAGGGGATCCTCACGTCGGCCGCCGGCGGCAACGCCGGGCCCGGAAGAGGAACCGTCAGCAACGTGGCCCCCTGGATGCTGGTCTCCGCCGCCAGCTCCACCGATCGCCACATCATAGACAAGCTGATCCTAAAAAACTCCAACTACATCGCGGTGAGTGATCGATCGATCACTCTGCGACTGCAATTCCTCGATAAAACTATAATCTCTTCCTCTGCTCTGCCATTTTTCCCCTCAGGGAGCTTCCATCAACACCTTCGGCTCCGACAAGAAGCTCTATCCGATAACCTACTTTGGAAACGCAAGCTCACCAAGGTAAACACATGAACCCTAATCATTAGCCAAAGATTGTTTCATCACACAGTCCTATGGCATGCGCAGTTGCGATCAATTGGAGGCGAAGATGGTGAAAGGGAAGATAGTCGTGTGCGGGCAAATGACTGATGGATCAGGGCCTCTGAACGCCGGAGCTAAAGGAGCGGTCATCTTCTTCGATCTCACCGATTTCTCAATAGCATTTCCGCTGCCGGCGTTGGTTGTAAACAGCACCGTCGGCGACCAACTCATTAAGTACATCGACAGCAACAAGTAATTAACTAATTTATTTATTTATCAGTTTAATCTATGCTCGATCGATCTCACGGGAGTCGAATTATTCAGGAATGCTTTAGCTGATATTCGCAAAAGCGAAGCCGTTCACGACGCCAAAGCTCCGGTGGTGGCTTCGTTCTCGTCGAGAGGTCCAAATACCATAACGCCGGCCATTTTGAAGGTACTAATTAGTTTAAATGTATGGGAATTTGTTCTATGGAACGTTACTCTGTTCCTGTAATGGAATGTTCCGGTGGCGGTGCAGCCTGATCTTAGTGCTCCGGGAATCGACATCTTGGCCGCGTGGTCAGGTGCAGCATCCATGTCGGAGTACCAGTACGATCCACGCCGAGTCGACTACAACATCATCTCGGGAACTTCCATGGCTTGCCCTCATGTTACTGGATCTGCTGCCTATGTCAAGGCCTTCCATCCTCTGTGGTCGCCGGCTGCCATCATGTCTGCATTGATCACTACAGGTACTTAATTTCATATATATATATATATATATATATATATATATATATATATATATATATATATATATATATATATATAGGCTCTAACTTTTATAGATGAAAAGTACATCTTTTTAAAAAATTTAATAATAATCAAAAGAATAATCTTTTAATATTTTTAGTTGAAAAATACTCCTGAATTTAAAGTTGTTATAAAAACTATAAAGTTATTATGGTGTTTAAAAATTATCGAATAGTTATTATAATATATTTAGATTTTAAAATTTAAAATTTATATCGTATAGAAACTATCTAAATATTATTATATTAAAATATTATTTATCAACTTGTCAAAATTATTTAAATTTTACATAAATCATTTTAAAACTATTATAAAAGTAATTATGTAGTTATTATAATTCTAAATCTTAAAAATATCCTAAACACGTTATAGTATCTACTAGATAACTTCTACACGATACAATATAAACTCTAAATCCTTTATACATTGTAGCTTCTATATATTGTAACAACTATCTAGATACTTTTGATATAAAATTTTTAAAGAGACGCCCATTTTTTTTTAAAAAAATAACGTACATTTTGACATTTATTTTAGTTTGATTTGGGACACCTTAGCTTTTAGTGTGTTTTTTTTTGCGCTATATATAATTAATGTAATTAATTATATATGTGATTTTATTTACTAGCATCGCCGATGAACCCTTCTATGCACCCTGATGCGGAGCTCGCCTACGGCTCAGGCCAAGTGAACCCGGTGGCGGCACGGGATCCGGGCTTGATCTTCGACGCAGCAGAGGCAGACTACGTCAAAATGCTGTGCGACCAAGGGTACAACGAGACCCAGATCCGGCTCATCACCGGCGAACTCAGCAGCTGCCCTGGGACAAAATTAGGATCTCCCGGCGATCTCAACTACCCGTCCATGGCTTACTACGTCCCGGCGAACCAAAGCTTCGCTTCCGGATTCAACAGGACGGTCACCAACGTCGGCGACGCCGCGACTGCGCGGTACGCGGCGACGGTCAACGCGGGGGGAGGACTGAGGGTGACGGTGACGCCAGGCGTGCTGCGGTTCAGGAGGTTGAACGAGAAGAAGAAGTTTGCGGTGACAGTTTCGGGAGGGCCGTTGGAAGTCAACGGTGTTGTGTCGGCGTCCATGACGTGGTCGGATGGGAAGCACCGCGTCAGGAGCGTTGTTACGGTCTTCACTGATTACTCAGAAGATTAATGATGGTCAAGGAGATAATTAATGTCGTACGTTGATGAAGATGATGATATATGGAGATTAATAAGACAGAATAATTCTTGGTTTGTCTCCCATCCATGTTTTGATGCACTGCTTGCGTTTTTTGTTTTTTATTTTTTATAATTTTCTGAAAGAATAAAATTGTTTTTCACATCCACATTGATTTGAATATTAATACATACCATTTTTTTCAAAAAAGACATCACATATCTATTATATTAATAATTTTCTTTTATTAACCTATAATCATATTTATTTTAACAATAATATTCATTATTTATGGATCTCACTATCTACTCATTTATCTTTATTCTTTATATCCAAAAAAAATTATTTTCGTATTTTTTATATTTTTTTGTAAAATCTGTTCTAGGTGTTATAATATACATATATTAATACCAATATGAATAGATACTCTAAATAATGGATCAGGGATAATTACTTTCTTAAATACTTTCTTTAGATCTAAGATGGCTAATTTAAATGGCTTATATATATATATATATATATATATATATATATATATATATATATATATATAAAACGTTATAATCATATGGAATACTATCCTAAGACAATATTTCAACCTTCTTTCTAGACATTTTTGGTGACTAGAACTAATTTTACCATCGCTAAATGATGTGGTGCAGATATATAGGCAGCACATCGTGGTATAGTAAGTTAAAAATCAAATTGAGTCTTGTCTTTTTTTTTATTGGATCAGATAACAGATAAATTTAGGATAATCAATTCGATCCTATGAAAATTTTCTATCGATCACTAGGATAAATCGGAAAGCGTTCGTGGTGGACGGTCTAGAAGTCCAACGTCCCAAGATTCGCGCCCCATTTAGAGAAATTTTTTTTACAAAATATAGCTATAAGAATCGAACCACGGATGCCTGAAATAGCAATTAGTCATCCTACCATTATATCATAGCCTCGGGAGCAAAATAATAATAATAATAATAATAATAATAATAATAATAATAAGTTGTAGCATTAAGACAAACAATGTATTTTCAACTCTCTTTACTAGTAATTTTCTTCGTCTATTAATTTTCGTGTCTTTTCTCCTAGGTCTGATTTGAGCATCAAAAGGGTTTTGCCAATGGGGTCGGATCCTCTAGTCCCTAAATCCCTGGTCCCTCCCTGGTCCACATCGCGATTGCAGTCGGATCGTGATTGCGATCCGGCCGCAATTTGTTCCAATCCCCTCTAGGGTTCATCATGCCCCCCAGGTTATAGTTTGGGTTCGGGCGGATGGCCGGAGGCCACCCGACGGCCTAAACCCTAAATCCGGATTTAAAATTTAGGTGGTCGGTTGTTGTTGGGATGACTTCTAAGAAAGTCGATCTTTTCAAGAGTTGGCTTCCAGCTGCCGAGCACCAAACGAATCTTTAGATAGATGTCTCAAGGGCGGTGCGGATCCTCTGGTCCAGGATCCCTGGTCCCTCCTTGGTCCAGGATTTGCCTTATAAAAAAGGATATCACATGCGTAGCACATGGACACAAATCATCGGCAGCTGGGGATTTGCCTAAAGATTCGTTTGGTGCTCGGCAGCTGGAAGCCAACTCTTGAAAAGATCGACTTTCTTAGAAGTCATCCCAACAACAACCGACCACCTAAATTTTAAATCCGGATTTAGGGTTTAGGCCGTCGGGTGGCCTCCGGCCATCCGCCCGAACCCAAACTATAACCTGGGGGGCATGATGAACCCTAGAGGGGATTGGAACAAATTGCGGCCGGATCGCAATCACGATCCGACTGCAATCGCGATGTGGACCAGGGAGGGACCAGGGATTTAGGGACTAGAGGATCCGACCCCATTGGCGGTGCGGATCCTCTGGTCCAGGATCCCTGGTCCCTCCCTGGTCCAGGATTTGCCTTATAAAAAAGGATATCACATGCGTAGCACATGGACACAAATCAACCAAAAAATACGCAGCGCTCGCGACCTCTCTCTCGCGCGAAAACCTCACGCCCGACGCCCGACGCCCGACGTCGCTTGCGCCTCCATCGCCATCGGACTTCGCTTGCGGCGCCATCGCCCGCTTGCACTGCCAGCGCCCGCTTGCGCCGCCCCCTCGATCTCTCGACGACGAAGTTCGGCGTCGTCCGCAGCAATGCTCAAGAAGGAGCGAGAAGGACAAGGTGAGTTAATAACCTTGATTTCTCTTTGGAATTCGTCGCCATGCTTGATTCTAACGGTGATTTCTCTTTAGAATTCGTCGCCATGCTTGATTCTGACGTTATGTTGATTGCGGCTACTTAGGGTTTGTCTCTCTCTATGTGTGACTACTGAATGTCAACCTGAGATTACAAGGGGGAAATGATTTTTTGGAGGTAGTTCATATATTGGTGAAAACTAGTGGATTAGTAAGTTTAAGGTCATGGAACTATTAAGTCGAGTATCAAAGCCAGGTTTTGTGATCATTGATGTTCTGCACAGTTGATTTTTGTGCTAATGTCTTCTCGCACTATTGCTTGTCTAAAAAGATTGCTCAAAAAAAAACTGAGAGTAGGCAACAACTACTAATAGCCGAACTAATCTTGATACAACTATCTTGTTTCTGGACTTATCAGCTGTAATTATTATGATAGTTAACCTTGCAAACTAACCTATGCTATCTTCCTCGGTTATAAAATAGATCATCCTTATCTGTCATAAATTGAATACAAGGATCCATACAAGTATCCACAATCAATAGCGAACACAGGAACCTTAAATTATGGGTGTTTAGCACAATATTTCTTTAAACACTGTCTAGATGCTCATTTGTGTTTCCCATATTTTAAACCTCTTTGGAATTTAGACTGTTATTTTGCTATTTCTTATGCTTCTAATGAAGATTGGACATCCAAGTTAGAAATAACACTACGATTCTGGAATGTATTTCCATCTCCTAAATCTCAGGTAATTTTGTTTTCAACAAAAGACATTTCAACTGTTATCTCTTTGTGCTTGTTACATTCATTGTGGTGTTTCCTCTTCTTTCGTTAACTTTTTTGTTTTCCTTTAGGCAGAACACTGGTAGCGACATTGGAGCAAGATCGTTTGGTAGAAGTCACATCCGGTGATCGGAAAGTCATTAAATCTTGACTCCCTTTCGATGCTCATTTTGTGTAGCCACTAAATCCTTGTAACATGAAACTGTAAACTAGTTGCTACGTCGATATTGCGTTGCTACGACCGCTCTATATCCTGTTGTATATACTCAAGAGTAGCACACACAAATTTTGACAAGATCAATTCACAAGGCATCTCATTTGATTTGATTGTTTGAATGTGATGCAAACATGTTTCGATCATAATATTTTCATCATAGATTTATGTAACAAGTCGCCATCCTTATCGCACATACCAAAAAATTGATAAGAAAATCATCATAACTGCTAGCCAACCCAAGGCAAATTAACAGGTGAGCATATATCGTCTGGTGCTAAAAATAATTAAGAAAAAGTCTTGAAGAAATCAATGAGCTAAGTGCCTGTGCGAGTATATTATGTAGTGTTTTGTCACTTGGAAGCAATCATAAAACAACTTGGTGTTTATAATTGTAAAATAATAGATCCTTTTGGTTGTCAGACAACATTCCAGATCATCTTCACAAAAAGAATAAGATCGTCAGGTGCAAAAACTAGGCAAATAAAGACGAGGGATACAAACTTTAAAGACGAGTGGTAGGGTTCTTGTGAGATCGATAACACGCATGACTGACGTGGTGATGCAAAGTTTAAAGACCAACATTAGCTAAATTAAGAAGTCATTGACAGTGATCATGTAGCTTAAGGAATAAAATGGCTAAAAAAGTGCCACTATTCATGCCATGTGATTCAACAACAGTGGACAGAATTTACGAAAATGCACAACAGTGATTACAATAAACTTAATGGACACAGAAAACTATTCAGCTTGAATGTTTAAGAGCGAGTCATGGAGCTTTCGGCACTCCTAACTGGATTGAAATAAGGATGCTCCTGAAGTGATAAGCAACAACTAGCATTAGAAAGCATATCCATGAATTATGGAGCAATAGAATTTTCAAGAAAGAGCATTTATCATCGTTCCTTTGCTGTCAGCCTCTCCTGGTGATCATATTTAAGCAGCATGTCCACGAAGTCAACGACCTATGAAGAGAAGAAATGAAAAGGTAAGGAAAATGTTGAATTGGAACCTGTGAATCTAGCAGGTCACACCTCAGGAACAGATCAACAAAGCCTCCATAAAAATAACATTTGCATACCAAAGTCTCCACCAAAACTTACCACCATACATCAACATTATTCCAAGTTGGCCGTCGGAAAATAACTAAGAAGAGATGGTTGATTCACCTATAACATAACAGTATACCATTATTAAGTACATACTCAACCATAAACTAAAATAAGAGACCTAGCCACACTCAACCGTATGAAATATATATACCTGAGAAAGTTGTGATGTCAATAATTGTGGAAATTGAGTCCCAGCTGCACTCAAACTATCAATAGAGCTAGCAATTGTTGGCACATCATTTATAGACTACAATAAGAAAATAAAATACATTCTTAGTTCGTTATAACATGAATTATTGCACATTAACATAAGTAAAATAAATACTAACTTGATGATTGATCCGATCATATTGTACGTTGGTCATGCTGGAAATAGTTTCATCTACACCCTTGATTATACAAAAAGTTAGAATGATTTAAGTTGTTCAAATTTAACAACAAATATTACCAAATAAAGAAATATTTGAAAACTAAGGAGTAGAAACCATTACCGTCATTGAAGCTTGGTTTGTTTTCCTCATTGCTTTTTTTTTCCTTGAAAGCCTCTCTAAGCCACCTTTCAACCTCTTACCTGAGACCGTCTTCTTCTTTGTTTTAATTCCTTTCACTCCACTAGAGTTCCCTTCACCATAATCAATTTCCCAGGATTGTTGGCTCACATTTGATTGTTGGACATTTGATTCATTAACTTGTAACTTATCATCCACTATCTTACACAAGCTTAACATAGCATCTTTAACAAGCATGTAAGTGCTATCCCTTTCAGCTGTCTTGGTAACCAATTGAACATTCAACCCACATAACTCTTTGTAACACCTGTTTTGAAATACTTTCGGATCCAAACTAGCATTGTTGTTCATTGAATCATTAACTCCAAAATATCCAACTTTTGCTTTTCTTGTCCACCTTTTCAATACATAATCACTTGGAATCTTCATGATATTTTTCCATGTAAAAATTTTCAAAATATGAGAACATAAAATTCCAACAAATTCATATTTTCTACAGCTACACACAATTTTGTCAGACATCTTATCAAGTGTAACTATATGATGATTTCTATTTTTGTGAGGAGTAACTTTATATTTTGTAAATGTATCAACATCCTCACAAATTTCTAGACTAGAATCATGTGACAAGCACCACTCTTGTTGAAAACACTTATATGTCTCAGGAGTATAAATTTCACTAGCATGCTTTAAAATCTCAATTGGAAACATTAAATATGGAACAATTGTATTTGATTTGAAATCAACTTTTAATTCCTCATATCGGCGATCATCAAGGAGTCTTTGGAAGTGGTTGAAGAAGTCTAAAAACTTGTGTTTATAAGTGACATACTTTTTCACAATACTATTCATACTCTCACTTCTTTGAGTTGTAGTCATATCCGCACAAAACATTTGCCATCCATATACTAAAGCTCATTTTTCCTTTATGTTGTGCATGCGTCTTAACCAATCATTTTCTTTAAGTGCATACTTAGTCAACATCATATTCCATGCTGAAATAAAATCTTCCTCTTCATCAAAATCATATATACATGAGACAAAATCTTTAGCAAACTCCCTAAACTGAGAAAAAACTCCAATCAAATGTATGACAGCATTTTGATAAATGTGTCAAATGCACAAACGATGATGTGTTTCAGGCCATCTAGAAGCTAACGCCTTTGCCATTGCTGCATCTTGATCGGTAAGAATAGTAATTGGTTTTTTATCACTCATAGCTCTAGTTAATGTATCAAATAACCATTCAAAAGTCAAACTGGTTTCATCATATAATAAAGCTGCACCAAAAAGAATGGATTGTTTATGATGATTAACACCTACAAACAATGCAATTGGCCGACCTTCATTGTTTTTTCTGTAAGTTGTGTCAAAGCAAACAACATCTCCAAAAATAGCATAATCAGCTCTCATTTTAGCATCAGACCAAAAAATATTAGTAATCAAATCATCCTCATCAACTTGGATAGCATAAAAAAAATTAGGATCATTGAACTGCATTTTTTGCAGATACTCCAATACACCGCCAGTATCCCCAACTCTCATAGTCATTGTTCTTTTGGATCGCAAATAGTTTTTGTAATCCTCAGGAATAAATCCTAAATTCTCCCACCTACTTGCCTCGCCATAAGATCATGAGATGCTTTTGGGGGAATTCCCACATCATTTGCCATCTTAATTTGTCTCGCTGCAGAAGAAGATATATTCCTATGACTTCTAAAGAGGTGCGTTTTGTTTGGACTCGAGAGAACATGATTATGCTCTTAAACAAATTGCACCACAATAAATTTGTTTTTTTTTCGATTACAAATCTTCATTTTAGCCTCACAACCAAACCTTGTTTCATCACGACTTGCTTTGACATAAAGATCTCGTTTGTCTTTTCCTTTTTTACCTTGAGCACAACAATAAAAGACCCTATCAAGTAATTTACCTGATTGATCTTTGTGAATTTTACCTCACCTTATGCCAAATCCAACCTCTTTAGCATATGCCAAATAAAATTGGTATGCATCTTCTTCAGTTCAAATTCCAACCCCAGTTGGGGTATATCCAAATCTATTTCAATGTTCAAACCTATACAATCAAACAAACAAAGTAAGATGGCTAAATAGGACAATTTAATACAATGAAGCTTAGTATATTTCACGTATGTGATTATTATTACCTTCATTCATTTCATCAAAGCCCCTGTCTCAACTATCTTCATTTCCTTCGAAATTGAAAGTAGATTCACCATCCATCTCCATAATAATTACTTTTTATCATGTAAAAAAATAACCAATTTAGGGCAAAACAAAAAATTGAACAGAAGTTATATGAAAGAACATTAACAAGAAGAAATTCAGTCGCATAAACCATAACAACAAGTGGTGACAAAATCAAAGAACATATCTCAACCAAAAGACAACATTATGCTTGTCCTTTTGAGAAATCATAAACCATGAATCTCCAATTTAACATCAATAGCATACATACAATTTATTATCAATGACATTTGTCAATTAACTAGAATTCAGATATACAATGATGTTACTAATAAGTCAAGTAAGGTCTTGCTAAGTATTGCCAAATTTTAGTGAGTGAGTGGCATGAAGATGCAAGTACAAAAAACAGAGGTAACCACAATTAGTCTATGTCAAATTCCTAGATTAGTGGCTACCAACTACAAAGGGTGGGCATTTTAAATTAGTACATACTACAGAGTTATAGTGATCAACATACTATGATCGTATCAAACAAAATGGTTAGTACAACTGGAATAAACAAAAAACGACTATCATAAAAACTATCTGAGTAGATGTAAATAGCATAAATAAATTTTATAGATGTATGTAATATCAGGAAAAAGAATTCGATTATGGTTACATTTAAAAAAAAGGATCAAACCACAATATTTAATCTCATATAAAAGGTAAATCTTCCTCTGTCTTAAACATGAATTTTGACGTAAAGAATCACAACAACAAATCCCCAAAAGAGCAAAGTCAGAAGAAAACAGAGGCGAAAACAAATAACCATACGATGCTTGGGTAGGAGAATTTGGCTTGGTGGCGTTCCCATTGGCGGCGGTTGAAGAAGTGGTGCTGCCGTTCTCGGCTGGGACTGGCTGAGGGCGTGAGGTTTTCGCGCGCGCGAGAGAGAGGGCGCCTACGGTGCAGGGGTCGGGTGATGGCGCCGATGGAGGCGGAGCGGCGACGGCGGCGATGGCGGCGCAAGCGGGCGATGGCACCGATGGCGGCGCAAGTGAAGTTCGACGGCGATGGCGGCGCAAGCGGCATCGGGATGAGGGCGTGAGGTTTTCGCGCGAGAGAGATTCGGGCGAGATAGACGTCGCGAGCGCTGCGTTTTTTTGGGTTGATTTGTGTCCATGTGCTGCGCACGTGATATCCTTTTTTGTAGGGCAAATCCTGGACCAGGGAGGGACCGGGGATCCTGGACCAGAGGATCCGCACCGCCCTTGAGACATCTATCTAAAGATTCGTTTGGTGCTCGGCAGCTGGAAGCCAACTCTTGAAAAGATCGACTTTCTTAGAAGTCATCCCAACAACAACCGACCACCTAAAAAGTCATCAAGTTCGACCTCATTGAGGTTTGACCTGAAAAAAGCCAACCTCCCGACTTGAAAAGAGTCGACCTCTCCCAACATGATGAAAATCATCCCGACCGGTATCTAGCTTACCAAAAGTACTCGGCCATGATTATTTGCTGAGTCATCCCATCCCTTGATCTCACATCAGATCACTAAAATTGCCATCTTCCTTAGAATGTTAAAATTTTTATATCTCTTTGAAGAAATTTCTAATGTTCTGTTGGATATATAGTGTGAATAGAAATGGAGGTGGTGGGACTTTAGTTCCACATTGGAGCTTTCTAGTGAGTAGAAAGTGAGGTGGAGAATAAAGGGACTCCATTGTGAATAAGGCTTTAGTCCCACATTGGGAGTTTCATGACATAAATGTTGGTTTATATTGTTTCACAAGCATGATAGTTGTGAATAAATGCTAGGGGAGAGGCTCTCTCTCACGCGTGGGAGCGCAGGGGGTGCAAATCTAGGGTCCGGATTTGTACTAAACCAAGTGAACTCGTGTGCGTGCACGACTTGCGCACGTCGAATGTCCGATCGGTCGGGGCAAAATTTATCCAAGCAGATAAACCAACATTTTGCAAAATTATTTTTGCTCAAAGGTAACTGATGCATTAATTTTGATTAATGCAAGATCAGTAACCCCCAGATGTTTAGACCTGGCCGGTTAATTGGCAGTAAATGGCGATTAATTCGTCATTGAATACTGCGGGGGTCGGAGCCTCTATAAAAGGGTTGTGCGACCGAGAGCAAAAGACAGACGATACAGAGAAATTCTCCTCCACTCCACCTCGTTCCCGACCTCCGTTGATAGTGTTCGGAAACATCCTCAGTTCGCCACGAGCAACGAGTGTTCCGTTATGCCCGTGGTTCGGCTATTGTATCCTGAAAGACAGACGCCCATCTAAGCTTCGAAGCACCACGGAGGAGGACAAATCTGTTTTAAGGAAACTGCGTTGCGCAGGCCTCAGCAACTTCCTGGTCGGGAGATGTCCGACTACTGCTCGACAAACCCCGGTCGGGAAACTCGCTCGGGAGCTTCACTCGGGAGCTCGGGAACCTCACTCGGGAGCTCGGGAACCTCACTCGGGAGTTCGGGAAACTCACTCGGGAGCTTCGCTCAGGAGCTCGGGAGACACTGCTCGGGAGCTCTGGACCTTGGTCGGGAGCTCGGGAAACACTGCTCGGGAGACTGCAGTTTGGGAAAAAATAACTCGGGCCACTCAACAGATAAGTTGGAATTATTGTTGTAATTTCAATTTATTGTAAATTCTCCGAATTTCCTCCAACATGTTCTAGACACGAACTTGATTTTTTCTAATCTATCATTTTTTAGGATTCTCATACTCAATTAGCTTGTATAACAAGTTAATTATTGCATAATAAGTTGTTACAAACACTTGATTATTTTCTTGGATTCTTCTCTACGGTGTGAATTCATCCCTTGATGATGCTAAAGGTTCATTCTTCATGAATTCTTATGTTGGAGATCTCTCAACCATTGAGTTTTGGTCTTCGTCATTCCTCTATTACATTCACTATTGCTTACTTTTTTGTTTAATTTATCATATGGAGGTTGTTGTGCTTGCAAAGGTCGTCTTTGGTGGAGATTGACCACCTTGTTCCAAAGTTCTTTGCATCGGCATATTCTCTAATTGTGTAATTGTGTACAAAATTTCACTAGGTAAAACTTCAATTAATATTCTTTTCATTTTCTTCAAATCTCTAGATTTGTTTGTTGGTCAATACTCCGATCCTCCTTGAGTACTAGAGCATTAAATCCTCTAATGATAGACACCCGATAATCAAAATCTATCACGGTGAAATCTTTATCTTCAATAGACAAAATTCCTTATAAAAGAAGAGTGGTGCCACAATGTATTGTCCCTTTTTATTATAGTAAAAGATGATTATATTTATCTCAGATGTCTCTCACAATCTATTCCTAAGTGATAGAATAGAGATGAGCATTGCTTCTTTTGTATCATCATATATTGATCATTAGATAAATACTCGAAAGCCTTGGCTTTGATATCAAATATTGTAGTAATCGACACAAGTCACAACTAAACAATACATGGACAAAATAAAACAACACTAAAAATGTCACGCCCTGAGGAGCCGCTCGTCCGATACTGACCGGACAGCTACTCCCTCGTCCCGGCGGACAATTCAGATGACCAGACCCCCACGACTATCTCAGTCGGCCTGTACCGCAGCCTATAGGGCTGGAACAAGCGACCGTATAATGAGCAAAACGGAAAACGACGATAAAGCTGTGTACCGGTATGACTTACGACAAACGCAAAGCACAAGGCCTCCATGGCTCACAAAAGTACAACTATACCGCCGTATAAAATGGCAAAATCAAACACGAATATAGCAGCGGAAACGTAAAGTAAAAGAAATAGAAAACGGGTACCAACATGTACCACCAACAAAGTAAAAGAGACATCCCGGAATCATCTCGAAGAAATACGCGACCTGGGACAGACTGCCGGGCACACCAGACCATCATCCTGAAATAAAAACAGGGAGCTAACGGGGTGAGTCCTAAGAACTCAGCGAATACAGACTGATATGCACAGGATGAAAAATAATAGCAGTAAGTCACCATCTATCTATCTACCACAATACTGAAGATAACTGTAGTAAAAAGAAATACAGAACTGAACTATAAGCAGTAAAGGAACTACATACCTACCTGCGTCGATCCAAACCCGGTAGTATGCATGTCAACCAAGTGCAACAATCAAGTGCAGCTAACACAACCAAGTGCAGAGATGCAGAGCATGCTCATGATGCAACATGGGCCACCCCTGACACCAGTCGGTATAGGTCGCGGAAACACGCAACCGAGTGGGTAGGGCTCTGACCTGGTCTTCTCTGCACAAACAGACGATCAATAATGCACACGCGGGACCGAATGGGTAGGGTCGGAGACCATAAACGTACCCCACCATCGGGTGAAGTAACGCTCTAAACGTCCTTGCTATCATCGGATAGGTAGGGGACCTGCTGCAGTGCCCGGGTCCGCCAACGGGGTTGCACGACAGGTCATGTGGCAGGTCTGACGGCCCCTCTCAACCGCTAGGGGAGTCAAGGGTCGCCTACATATGCCCCTACACGGGTAGCAAGTACGACGGCCATCTCAACCTCCAGGGAGTCAAAGGTCGTCCCCTATGCTACGTGCAATAATGATGCGTGTCACTATCCCATGCATCATCCACTATCTAACCCTGCTGTCATCTACATGATATGCAGTAGTCCATATAACCGGTATGCACCAATACCTAAATCCTAGCGTAAGGTATAAGGTAAACAGTGCATCATCAATCCATACAGATATAGTAAGCAGTAAAGCTAACGGATACAACTACCGAAGCAAAAGCACAGAGATAAAGATATCAGATATCCCTACTGCTAACTATGTCTAGCTATGCATAAACAGAGGTACCCGCCTCGATATGAAGAAGTCCAGGTGTCGAGAACCCCCGTCTAGAAATAATAGCCGCGACGAAGATAGCCGCGACACTCAATATCCTGCATCAAATACACAATCACTTAGCCGAATATAACTTCTAATTTAATTAGGATTAATCCTAACCAATTAATCCTAATTAAACTCCCCTTTAATTAATTAGGGTTAATTACAATTAATTAATCCCAAATTAAACCCTAACTTCCTAACCACCATACCATCTAAATTAATTGGGGATTAATTAGAATAATTAATCCCAATTCATGATCTAATACAACCCACAGACCAAAATAACTATCCTGTGATAAATATGAATTTGGCAGAGATCACATAACAAACCGATCCAAAGCTACAATTCAACTCACTGATCACCGAACCTAATACCAGCCAAAACCTAATCAAACAACTCAGATCAACACTGATCCAAAGAACAGAATTCACCAAATTCACCATTACTTATCCAAATAGAGATGGAACTTACCTTAAACTGGTATACACCAGTTCCTCTGCCCAGGTAACACAGAACAAGCCCACACACGAACTAGCCACCAGCTCTCACAGTCGAAGCTAGGCACTCGACTCCAAACCCTAATCCAACGGAGTCTTTCCCAAATTCGCTGTTCTGGAACCACAAGAACCAGAAACCCATCAATCGAATTCAGATTGAATAATTAGAAATCCAAGAGACGAACACCACTATATCAACCCATCCAAGCTCAGCGAAAAGAATTCGAATTCACGCATCAATTTCAGAATCCCAATCAAGAAGAGAATTAATAACCCTAATTTGAGATCGATCAAGACAAATGCAAGATCTAGAGATCGAAAATCCAACTCAATTCATGGTCCATCGAACGATCGGAAACCCGAGATAGAAACTAGGTTACAAAACAAACTCCTCACCTCCTCGTGTCTCCGGCGGTGGCGCAGTCGTCGCTCGCTCGAGAGGAAGCAGATGAAGGGTGGAACAACTCCGGATCTGCGATCTCCTCCCTGAGAAGAAGCTCAGACTAGATCGGTGAGCCTCGCCGAGCGACCGGAGACGACGTCGTGAGCTCGCAGTGGCGGCGAACCGAGGAGAGAAGAAGAAGAAGAGGAAGGAGAAGTCGGCTAGGTCAGTTTCGACAAAGACGAGGGGAGGAAAGGATAAATATACAAAGGATATTTGTATCTAGCCCCTTCGATTTTCCGCACTCTCACATAAGCCTTTAAATTCGACAAGTTTGCGTTTTAACCCCCAAATTTCTCAGATTCTCACAAAAAAAGTTGTTCAACTTGATTCAAAGAATCTTATCCTAAACCAAATCCTTTTTAAGAGGTAGAGAAACCTATACGAAATAAAATTTCATCTTACAAAAATGAAAATTAATTAAGCACGAGTGAAAAGTACTAAAAGAGTTATAAAGTCCATATTAACTTGATCTCTTGAAGCCATTGAGAGCACTCAGGGACTACAAAAATAAGAGGATATAAATATTCAAATATGATATTTTGAGTTTCTCTTGCACCTCTATTTATATTTGCAAATTAACCTTCAAATAGTGGATTCCATCAATACTCTAACAGATAGCTTTTATTTTATTTTAATTAATTTAAATCATCTTCAATTAATCAAAACCAATAAAAGGAGACTTTATTAGTTATAAAAGATGATAACGTATTCATAATCTGTCCTCAGATATTGTGCATGTCTAATTGCCATTCAACTAAAGACCTAATTTAGTTGATCAACGGTGAGTTCTGGGATGTTGAACTTTTAGATCGTCCATCGCGAGCACTTCTCAATTTATCCTGATAGTCGGTGGGACATTTTCGTGGAGCCGGAGTGATCATCCAAAATTAAAAAAATCTCGTTAATTATTTAATTTAGTTGGTCCAGGACAATCATGCAATGACTAAGTCACTCGATGAATCATCAACTTGTTTAAGATGCATATAAATTGACATTAGATAAACTCAAACAACAAATCGGACTTAGCAAACACGCATCGATGGCGTATCAGACAAACCATTATTAAAAAAAAGCCCATATGTTTTGGGGTGGTCAAACCAAATTTATTTAATGCAAACCAAATTTGGAAGCTCCAAGAAATCGTGACAGATAAACAACTCCACTTCCTCCTGGGTCAAAAACTCAAAATCTATTCCCCTTCTAGAAACAAATCTAGTCAAAAAGCAGAAATCAAATCTAGCGCAAGAGGAAAAAGTCAAACCCGGTTCCACATTTCTCCTTCCCAATCCTCCAGTTAAAGGACCAAATCTACCGTGACTTAAATTCCAATTCCATGGGCAATCCTGTAACATTACAACCCTGAAATGAAAACCTAAACCAGAATTAACTTTGCGAACATTGATCTTCAAACTTCAAAAAGGAACGCATTGACTCATTCATTATATAAGGAAACTTGGCCCTTCCCTTCCTCTTCACCAAGACAACATCCGTCTATAGATTTATTTGTTCATCACAAATATATTCGATGGAGAAGCATACAGATCAATGGGGTTACAGTGAACAGGACAGGTTGGCGACAATGGTGGGAAACAACAAGAAGAGCGGCCACGGCGGGGGATGGAAGAAGGGAGTGGAGAAGACTAAGGTGGCGGCGACGTCGGGGTTCAGGAAGGTGAAGGAGGGCACCTCCACCGGATTCAACTGGATCAAGGATAAGTACCAGCAAAGCACCAGGAAACACTGATTCAACTGGTATGTAATGTTTTTTTTTCCCTCTTTTTAATCAGTGCGGTTTTTCTATTGAACTGATTTCTTATTTGGATTGTTTATGATGTACTGGTTTTTTGATTGTATGTAAAAAGATCGATAAGATGATTCATAGTGTATTTGTCGTGCTATATATGTTTGAGGAAAAGCTAGTTATGGTTAGGGTCCCATGATGCAGGTATGAAATTAGATTCAGACTGTTGGATTTAATCTGTGAGTTTATATGTTATTTTACAACACACGGATTTATATAGATAAATTCATTAATTAAGTGATGTAATTGATTTATTTGGTGGGATATTTATATATTTGGTCAAATTTGTAATTGATTTTAATTATGAATTTGTGTTATTAGAGCAAAAGATGATATCTTTAACTCTAAATGACTCGGTATCGTCGGTCCCATAATAAGATACAAACAAGTAAATCATAAAATATTTTACCCTAACATAGGAAAGATCGTGTTAATTTATGTAGACTAGAGATAGGGGAGGGGATGTGTCATGCCCCAGAGGCTCATGCTTCCTCGAAATTAGACAATATCTCTCCAGTACGACGGACAAGCTGAAGCATATATACATAACACCTCACTAATATAACTTAGCCACAAGCGGCTAGCATAACAAAAATAAAGTAAATAAACACAACCACGCAGTTTATAATAATTGGATGGTTCAATACGAAATAAACATACCGGCTTAATACGAAATAAACGACACTCTACTAAGACAAATATCGAACTAATAAAACAAATCCAGTCTTGAAAATGAAAATACGGAAACAACGAAAATGCAGAATAAAGTACTACGATAATAATCCAATATGGAGACAAACTCAACAACGTGGGGTTGACAACTGGATCCTCTCCTAGCTCCAAGAAATGCAACTACATGTTATCTGAAACAAAAAGAAGAAGCAGGGGTGGTGAGTCCGGGCAGACTCAGCGGGTATATGAATAGATAATAAGCATGACATATGAAGATAAAACAAGTAGGAAAATCAACAGGTACAGTCTCTAAAAAATATAAGAATACCTAAACATGCATAACATATATAAAACAACATGGTATAAAATCGAACAGCAACTAAGCATGTATAAAACAACGCGACAATCATAAAACCAACATATACATGCATATCAACAAAATACAGCAACCATAGCTCATATTAATGCAACAAACACAAAAAAATACATAAATGTAATAAATGCATATGATGCAATGACATGTGTCACCCCTGACGTCAGTCAAGCCGCCAACACATCCCATCTGTGTGACTGAGTGGGTAGGGCTGTGACAACTGTACGCACTCCAACAAATACCACTAATACACATAGTTGAGTGGACAGGATGCTGGGGAGCCAACTGCTCTAAACCCCGGAATAAAGGGGGAGCTATCAACAGCTCTAGTATCCATCTGAAACAACGGTGAGGGTGTCATTGCTAGCCTACAGCTGCAACATGTGTGACATAACAGGACAGTTGCTCGCACTCTATCAACTACCATGACAACAAGTGGTTGAGTGAACTGAGCAACTAAATGACTAACGACGACTTAACCATATGGAAGCCCAACAGTCGTTAGTATGCAATGTGCAGATATAGTGCATGCTGCAAGATGCACAAACAAACGGAAAATAACGATGGAACAAAATCCAACAAGTATCAACGATGCAGCGATACAACCAACCAAGTATCGAAAATCAACGATTATGCATCTACACTACTAGGTAGGATATTTCTAATGCCAAATAAACCTAATTATGTTTAATGAACCTCTAAGTACTCACGTACAAGCGATACTTTACAGAACAAAAATTCTATGGAAGACTATACGGATATGAAATTTCGAATAACTCGAAGATCAACGAAGAAAAGTATCAACGACAACAATAAACAATCAACAACAAAGAACAAGGTCAAACAACTTATTTAGACATAAACAATCATACTTTAAGATAAAAGAACTACACGAGTACAAAGGAGAAGTATCCGCCTTTTATTGAAGAATTTCGTAAACGAGGACCTTCCACTATCAACCGAACGAGCCCAAATTAAAGGTCCTGAGTCAATACATAAGTTTAACTAATTATAACAATTAAATAAATTAGTTAAACTGTATATAAACAAAATTAAGGTCGTCCATAATTACAACATCTTTTTTTTATTCAATTGTATCTATCCTTCACAATTGATTAAACTACCCAACGAATTATCTAGTACCAACAATGTTGGGACCGGGTGCATGTTGACAATGATACAGATTCGTAAAATTTTAAATTTTTACGTGCAGCGGAAGAATTAGCATAAAATAATTTCTCAAATTATTTTAACCACGTATCTAGCATGCAACCTTATGATGTGTGGACATGATCATAAATTAAAACTTTGCGGAAAAGTAAACTAATTTACTTTGTACCTCTCGTAACTCGAAGAAAGGGACGAGATCCAACCGTAGCGTCCCTTGGAAGCTCCGCCTCTATTCGCGTCCACGCCGAGTTCTCTTCGGGATGACTTCGCAAAGTCACGAGTTTTGTGCCGACGAGAACTACTAGATTCTCTAAAGGCACAACTAGAAGATCAAGAGAGAAGAAAGGAAACTAACCACCAAGAAACGGAATCTAAATTCCGAGAAGGAAAGAGATGCGATCCGCTTCTTCTTCTTCTTCTTCTTTGGCACCTCCTTGGTGGATGTTGCTCACGCCAACCCTAGGTAGTGTGAGGATGGTGCGCCGGCCCTAGGGTGGTTGTGCGCCGGCCCTAGGGAGGGGATGGGGTACGCCGGCCCTAAAGGGAAGAGAGGGAGAGAATAAGAGAGAGAGGGAGAGAACTACTAGATCTCTTGACAACTCAATTAGGAATTAAAAGCTTGCCTTTGGTTCCTTTATATAGTAGCCTCTCCCTTGTCAAGTCTCCCTCTTAACGGAATTTTCATAAGAAATTCATCCTATAAATTTTTTTATGAATTATTCCGTTTAAGCCAAGTTTTATTATAACTAACTTTATAATAAAACAAATACATCTCTCCTTTTATTATGGAATAAATTTTACAAGAAATTTATAAATTTTCTTATTATGGAAAAATCAATTCATAATTGATTTTATAAAATTAAAATAAACCATTCCATGGATTATTTTAATTTCCATAAAAAGGAATAAATTTCTATAAATTTATTTCTATAAATTTCTTTATACAAATTTATTTATCGATAATTTATAAAACAAATCGCGCTAGATTTATTTTATTAATTAAACCAAATAAATTGGTTTCTCCCCATTGTTGTGGCCGGCCAAACCAAAGGGGTTTAGCACCCTCTTTGGCCGACCAAACCGAGCCGAACCCATCGCGAATTAAACTCATTTAATTCGCCTGATAAGCCTTCAAAAGACTTAGCCATTTTAAGCTTCCATTGCGCCTCTGATTAATTCAGATTCGACTTATTTCTCTTGATTGGAAAATCTAATTTTCAACTCATTTTAAATCCCTCGGATTACTCGTAGTGCGTGTGACTAAATAGGCTTTCGATTTATGTTGGTCGTCTATAATTAACTAATTATAGAACGATCATGAGTGACACTTAGTAGTACATCATGACCCCCAATTAATCGAAAGATCGACGGTTGACCTCAGAGATATTTCTGAAACCCTTCAGCAGCTCTAATAAATCGTGCCCCATTCCCTTCAGCATCTTATACCCACTTGGTTCAGGACATGGTCTGTTTGTGTCAGTCCCCACTAGGCTGACTACGTCACACCTAGCCCAAGTAGTGTCTTTCTCGTCCTTTGGATTTCTAATTACTCTCATGTATGTAAGAGACTCATACTCTAAACATGATATGCTCTGGCCAGAAGCTTTGAGCAACAATCCGACGATAGGCCTGGGTATACATCTCCTCGCAAGGAGTGGTGAATCCTTTGTAGGCTGTTCAAACATCTTCAGGCACTTCGGCTTATACCCAATCATCCTGGGTCCACATCTCCTTGGAGATGCTTGCTTAAGATGTTAAAGTATAAGTCTCCATGACCAAGATGACCTGAACACCGCAAGTCAAAGAAACATCGCACTTAAGCTGCAGTAAGAACTTCATTGACATATCTATATAGATTACCATATGAAGTTTTACAGCTAGTCACTCCAATGAACTAGTTCCCTTAACTAGCATCCATGTTTATCTCCGGACATCCCAATGTCACCAGCCAGTGAGAATCAGCTGATCAGAGAATAACCCATGCTAGTCTCAACAGAATTGATAGTGTCCGTTTTTATCAATTCATCGACTAGGGATATTTTCAATACTTCACAATTGCACATGTAGAGATAATCACTAGTTGTGATCCCATCACAAATTCTCTTATACTGTGAATTGTATTGCGGACATTCAATAGATGAGTTTAAGATCCCAATCAAATACACTAACATGTATACTCAAATAGTAAATTATCATTTATTAAAATAAATGTTTACAATCATAAGGCGATTGCCTTAGGACACTTCTCTCATATCACTAACAAACAAAACCCACATTAATCACCTTACCACTACTTCCGAGACCAATAGGCTCACGGACTAGATGGAAGATAACAATAAACTCTGAGCTAAACTCTAAAATCCTTTATCAGGTTTAAACCCAATCAACCCATAGCTAGGTATCCCTAAATCAACAGTCTATCCAAACTCCCCACAACTAAGGTTGCATTAGGTAAATTCCCAAGATCAAACTCCTACTTGATCCAGTAGCACACGGCAAAACCAACACAAAACAAAACTAAAATCAAACCCCAACAGAACTATATACCACCCAAATCCAACAAATTCTCATACATAGGTAAACACCCAATAGCCAAGATGAAAACTCACGACAACCAAAGAAAACCAAACCCTACTCTAAATCTTAACGCGAAACTCCAATTCAAACTCATGGCAAGATCAACCCTAATAAAATTCATACCGAAATCAAAGGAAGGATCACGGCAAGATCTAGGGTTTACCTCTTTATCGCCCAAGGATGGATCATCCAAAGGAAAACTGAGGAGAAGGTCGCCGGAGCCTAGATACAAACTGAGGACGAAGGGGCATCGACTGATTGCACGCGAAGAGGAATTTGTGGCGCGGCGCGACTTGCTTGCGTGAGGGCGACGACGCGATTAGGTGGGCGCCGGAACAAGCAAAGGAGAAGAGAGGGGGTTGCAACAGGGAACTGCTCGAGCGAGGGGTTCGACGTCGAGCGGTTGTGGCGCGTCGAGGGAGAAGTGTGGGATCGTTTAGAATCGATAAAGGGAGGGGGTGAATATTGATAAAATCTTTTACGAAAAAATAAGAGTAACAAGCAGAGGAAAAATTGCAAGATAATGCTAACTCGGTTTTCTTTTACTTGGTTCGGAGTCTAGATCGACTCCTACTCCAAGGCCCACGGTCCTTAACCGTTTACGTTGGGCAATTCTATATTTCATAAAAGTATTACAAAGTTGAAGTTCAAATATAGAATTTAAATACAATAATTAATTAAAAATTATACCGACGACCGAAAAAGATTCGAAGATCTGCGGGTCATCGTTGGCGCTTGAGACTTGAGCACGGAGCGTTTGGAGCAGAGCGCTTGATTGAATTCGTTGGAAGCAGTTGTCTTTGGAAGCAAGGGGTGAACCCCTATTTATACAGCATGCTTGGGTGCCTGTGTTGAAGGGGGTGCCTGACACGTGGCCTGTTCTGCGCAAATCCTCATCCGCAGACTTGGCCAGCGCTTATCCCTTCAACTGGGGCGCCTATATCAGCACAGGCGCCTCATTTACTGACATGTAGGCTTTGCTTCGAGACTGCTTTGGAACACCCTTCATCTGGGGCGCCTGTCACCATACAGGCGCCTGATCATACAGGCGCCTAACTCCATTCAGGCGCCTGGGAAGCAGAACACTTCAACCTTTGTTTCTGCAATCAGGGTTAGTTCCAAAACATAAATAATATATATGTTAAATCAAGTTAACAACCTGAGCTGTCTTGGTTTTGACTTTGGGCTTCCAAAATGGAACCCTAGGTCGAACCAACGCCTAGTGTTCCCTCCTATGGGGAACGCGTCCTCGCTTACTCCTCTCAGGAGAGTTTACCTTTTTGCCAACCTGCTCCTCCGGTTGGAATTTTGCCCAATCCTCCAGATCAGGTCTTCATGCCCAGTCCGCGACTAGGACTTATTGCACAACCCCCGGTCATGTCTTCGGTGCCCAACCTCAGCTAGGACTTATTGCCCAATTCCTCGAATCAGGACTTCGTGCCCAGTCCGCAACCAGGACTTATTGCCCAACCCTATGTCAGGACTTAGGTGTCCAGCCCTCGGCCAGGACTTATTGCCCAATTCCTTGAATCAGGACTTCATGCCTAGTTTACCTAAGACTTTCCCTGCGCACTTCAACAAGTTTATTAGATCACAATAACACCTTAACTTATGAACCCTTTGCCATTATCAAAACACAGGTTCGATCTTGGTGCTTCCGGCACCAACAAGAAGGCGGCGTCGGGGAAGAGAAGGAGATGGGGGGGGGACTGAAACGGGGAGAGGGATTAAGAGAGGAAAAGTTAGGGTTTAATAATATTTTTGGCTTTTTGCAAAAAGTCTGTTAAAATACTGAGTGTTTAGGGGGTTAAAAGGCAAAACTTTCGAATTTAAGGGCATGATTTGGATTTCGAAAGGTGAAATGGTTTTTTCTGCAAAAAGCCACCCCTTATTAACTCTTTTTTTCCCCCTAAGCCGAGTGACCTAGCCGCAACATCACCCTTCGATTCCTTCCTCTCCTCTTCGCCTTCCGCCGCAGCCAGGAGAGAGACCGAATCATCTCTTCTTCTTCCTCGCAAACCTTCTCGATTCTTCTTCTCCTCCTCCCAACCATCAAGCCCACGCGACCTCGTGCGATGCTTCTCTTCCGAGCAATCTAGGTCATCTCGGCGAGTCGGCGACCCGTCCTCGTGCGGCGAGTAGGCGACAGCGGAGAGTACCTCTCTTAGCCTCTGGAGTTGAATCGAAGTTATCGGTTTTCCTCTTGTTCTTCATTAAGCGATCGATCGAGAGCCCTCTCTTCTTCTCGACCGAGTGGTTCTGTTTCCGGGGATCTCGGCTACACTTGAAATTGGGCAAAGAATCGCTGCACCGACTCCCTTCGAGGTAAGAGCCGTATGATATTTTGTTCGGATGTGAAGGAATGGATCAATCGTTGTTTAGGGTTTGGTTGTCTTCCATCTGTGAGCTTGATTTTGGGTTCTTTTGCCAGGAGCTTCTGATATTAGGGATTGATCGTAATCTCTACCTGGACCTTGATTTTGGATTGTCAAAGGGGTGCGCACGATTACTATTGCTTCCAGTTGTTCCCTGTTGTTGGCGTGCTTCTGATCGTGAGGTAAGTGATGCTATGTGTTCTTGGTGATTTGTGGGTGATAAGAGTTTATTTCTGGATGGAGTGATCTGTATGAATTCTTGTTACTCTGTGTACATTCGCATGTTGTTCTTAGATGGATCAGTTGGGGATTGTTTTGATCAGAGTTAGGCAGGTGGCTTTGGGAGTTGATTTGGGTAGTGTAAAATGGTTAAGGTTCTGTTTTCGGTATATTTTTGAGCTTTCGTGGGTTGCCGTGTGGTGAAGTGTTGAAGAGGGTGATGAGTTAGGATTAATTGAGACTTGGTTTATTAGGTTTGGTTTGGGTTAGACCTAAGTTGAACCTTGATTGATTTGGGTGGAATTGGATCATGAATTGGGATTAATTATTCTCAAGAAATCCTAATTATTTAGATGGTGTGTTGGTAAGGAAGTTAGGGTTTAATTTGGGATTAATTAATGGTAATTAACTCTAATTAATAAAATGGACGTTTAATTGGGATTAATTGATTAGGATTAATCCTAATTAAGTTAGAGGGTATATTTGGCTAAGTGATTGTGTATTCGATGCAGGATATTGGGTGTCGCGACTATCTTCATCGCGGCTATTATATTTGGACGCGGGATTCTCGACGCCTGGACTTCTTCATATCGAGGCGGGTACCTCTGTTTATGCATAGCTAGACATAGTTAACAGTAGGGATATATGATATCTTTATCTCTGTGCTTTTGCTTCGGTAGTTGTATCCGTGGCTTTACTGCTTACTATATCTGTATGGATTGATGATGCACAGTTTACCTTATACCTTACGCTAGGATTTAGGTATTGGTGCATACCGGTTATATGGACTACTGCATATCATGTAGATAACAGCAGGGTTAGATAGTGGATGATGCATGGGATAGTGACACGCATCATTATTGCACGTAGCATAGGGGACGACCTTTGACTCCCTGGAGGTTGAGATGGCCGTCGTACTTGCTACTCGTGTAGGGGCATATGTAGGTGACCCTTGACTCCCCTAGTGGTTGAGATGGGCCATCAGACCTGCCACATGACTTGTCGTGCAGCCCCGTTGGCGGACCCGGGCATTGCAGCAGGTCCCCTACCTATCCGATGATAGCAGGGACGTTTAGAGCGTTACTTCACCCGATGGTGGGGTACGTTTATGGTCTCCGACCCTACCCATTTGGTCTCGCGTGTACCGCCTCATAGACCGTCTGTTCGTGCAGGGAAGACCAGGTCAGAGCCCTACCCACTCGGTTCGCGTGCACTGCGACCTACACCGACTGGCGTCAGGGGTGACCCATGTTGCATCATGAGCATGCTCTGCATCTCTGCACTTGGCTGTGTTTGCTGCACTTGATTGTTGCACTTAGTTGACATGCATACTACCGGGTTTGGATCGACGCAGGTAGGTATGTAGTTCCTTTACTGTTTATAGTTCAGTTCTGCATTTCTTTTTACTGCAGTTATCTTCAGTATTGTGGTAGATAGATAGACGGTGACCTACTGCTATTATTTTCTTCCTATGCATATCAGTCTGTATTCGCTGAGTTCTTAGGACTCACCCCGTTAGCTCCCTGTTTTTATTTCAGGATGATGGTTTGGAGTGCCCGGCAGCCTGTCCCAGGTCGCGTATTTCTTCGAGATGATTCCGGGATGTCTCTTTTACTTTGTTGGTGGTACATGTTGGTACCCGTTTTCGGTTTCTTTTACTTTACGTTTCCGCTGCTATATTCGTGTTTGATTTTGCCATTTTATACGGCGGTATAGTTGTACTTTTGTGAGCCATGGAGGCCTTGTGCTTTGCGTTTGTCGTAAGTCGTACCGGTACGCAGCTTTATCGTCGTTTTCCGTCTTGCTCATTATACGGTCGCTTGTTCCAGCCCTATAGGCTGCGATACAGGCCGACTGAGATAGTCGTGGGGGTTTGGTCATCTGAATTGTCCGCCAGGACGAGGGAGTAGCTGTCCGGTCAGTATCGTACGAGTGGCTCCTCGGGGCGTGACAAAGCCCCTCCTAGTTTGGTTAATTCTAACTAGGTCCCTAATTTGCAAAGAACCCCCCTAAAATTTCAGTATTTAACAGGATGAATAACCTAAAAAATAAATTCAACACTTCTCTTGCTTCTAGCTGAGCAAGGATAAATGAATTCACTAATTAAAAATAATTACAAATAAACAACATAAAAGAAGAGTAAGAGACGTCGAATTTATTTGGTTTGCAATCGAGAAGATTGCTAATCTAAGACAATGAAAAATGCACTAAGAATCTCCATCGTCAAATTGGAATAACCTCTTGCAAACTTTGAATGCTCAAAAAGAAGTATAGAAAATGAGTACGAGTTATCATACAAATTTCGAACTCAAGGGGTTCCATTTATAATCCTCTAGAAAAACTAGTCGCTTATTGACGTGACCTATTTCTAGCGCTTGGAAGCCTATATTGGCACCTAGACTCCGTTGAGTTTGATCCACTTGGCTACGGTCTCTGGATGACTTTTGGCGATCAAGGCGCCTGAAAGCGATACAGGTGCCTAGAGTTTTGCTAACGTGGCCTCCAAATCTAATCTCTTCGACAAACGGCTCGTTGACATGGCGAATTGGGTCTAGACACTTGGAATCTGGGCGCCTGGAACTGATCCAGGCGCTTGGAATTTAGGCATCTGGAATAGTTCCAGGTGCTGGAATCGTCAACTCAAAACGTTGACCATTCTTCATTCCGCTCGCTTGGGTGATTCTTCGGCCTTCTCTTCGAGCAGACTTCCTTTCTGGCTTCTTGTCCCTCAAATGTCACACGTATCCTCCTTGCCCCACTGGTGTACTCTTCCTCAGCTCCTTGTTCTAGACCTGACCACGATTTGGAACCGTCGGTTTGATGGTTCGTGGGAGGTCGACATTTAACCTTAACCGCCCAAAACAATTACGATTCATGGTTCGGAACCACCGGTTTACGGTTCGCGACGGTTCGAGATTATTATATTAAAAAATTAAAAATTAAGAATTTAAATTTAAAATATAAAATTTATTTAAAAAGGGCTTGCACTTATTTAAGTTGTCTTCATATCCTCTTAGGGTGTAGGAGAATCAAAGTCCACGTAGTTATTTTACATTTTTACACTTTTATAATTTTCATCACTCACTTCCATTTCCTCCCGTTCTCGTTGTATTCATTTCTTCGATATTAAATTCTTCAACTCTATCTTCTGAAAGTTACATTTCTTGGATTCTTTTCTAGGCTTTGGTCCAATCATCTAGTAATGCTTGAACTTCCAATGAGTCGGGAGACATAGTTGATCGTCGTTCATCTAATATGTTGGCATCGACACTGAACGTCTGCTCCACAGTAACAGTTGACACTAGACAAGCTAAAATTTCTTTGGTAATCACGGAGAGAACAGGAAAGCTTTGAGCCTTCTGTGACCACCACTTTAAGATATCGAAATCTTCACTATCTACTTCATTAAAATCAAAAGAAGTCGTAAAATAATTCTAAAGTTCCTGTGTGGAACTTGAGGATCCACGTGGACATTTCGTCCATTCTTTTAATTAAAGCTGTGCTTTTGTAAGTTTTAAATTAATACTAGTAGGCTGTTGTGTTTCAGAAATATTAGTTTATATTTCATATTTAATATAATATTGATTATAAAAATCATATAAATAATTTCTAATATTATATATAATATTAACTTGATCTGGAAAAGAAGAATCTTTAATAGGAATTAAAGTGTCATAATATAAAGTTAACATTTTTTATAAAACTTTTAATTTAAATTTAGGAAATAAAGAAAATGCAATAAAATAAATTTCAGAAATAAAATAAAAATATTTTTCCCATTTAGTTTTCATAGCTAATATGCAAGAAGTTAAAGCTTCATTATTGACGTGTTCATTTAATACTAATACTATACTAGAAAAATTAACTAAAACTAAATGAGCAGTGGAATAATAAACACCAGAAAGTTGTTCAGTTGCATCGTTAAATACTTTTAAAATTTCACAAATATTCCTAAAAATATTTTATTGTTGTGAAAATAAATATATAATAGTATTACTATTTTGTGCAAAAATAAACAATAGGAAGGTATCAAGGGAAGTTATCTCTGGTGAATACCTAAAGCACTCAAGGAGCATCAATATGTTTTGGGTTCCTAAGAGTGTGTTTGACACACCCTATATAGGTCTAGGAAGTGTCAACTCAAATTGAAACGGTAGTTAACCCAACCTTGATGAAGTTGACACTTTGGGGCATTTTCAAGGGCTTAATACCCTTGAAAACGAATAAGTCAATTGTTTACTCTTAGGGGAGCAAAATTGTGCCAAACTATATTTTTGGAAGATTGAACTAAATAAAGTTAGCACGACTAGGTTAGAATTCAAAGATATGTCAAGTTGGGGAGTTTTGGCATTATCTTGGAAAATTATGGGCAAAATTAGGATTATTAATGGCTTAGCGATGAGTTATTGATACTTAGATAGGAAATCTAGGTATTTTCTTTTATACTATTATATCATGATTCATATGCCCAATCACATGTCATGACATCATAATTCATCATTCATATTTTATTATGAAAATATCATGTGTCATGTCATACATGCATCATTTAGTTATAATAAATATTTTTTTCTTTTAAAAATGTTCATGTGATGCATGTCATAGTCATTATCATGCATAGTTCAATTTATATTGAAATTAAGGATATTGACATTAATTGACATCCTAGGTAGATGATCAAAATTTTGAATGTCTAGGTAGAAATACATGAATCCTAATTTAGGGAGAACCAATTTATATATCTCACCAAGACCATAAGTTGACTTGTGTATATTTTGATACACATTAAAAAACAAGTGAGATGTTAGGTTGATGAATAAAACTCAAGGTGTTGATTAATATGCATCTTATTGAGTTTTAGGTTCATCAAAACATAAATTTAAATGAACTCTAATCATTGAGAAAGTTAATGTACAAGTCATGTGCATTTAGCCCAAAAAACATGGCTGGAAATTATTTTTGAAATCCATTTCAAAACTATCTTGGAAAATCTTGGTGAAAACTATCTTTTGATAAAACTCATCATTGATGAATAGGATACAAAATAGTGTGAAACATTAAAATATCTCAATGGTTTCTAATTTTGTGCCAATATATGAAAATGGAATTTATTTTTATAGAAAACTATTTTTTCATGATAGTATATGTCTTAAATAATATTTACATAAAATCTCATAATTTTTTGAGTTTTGTAGAATTATTTAGGAGTTTCTGAAATTCGATCTAAAATTATTTTCAGAAATTAGAAACTCCCAATCGATTAGGGCAGTAACCAATCGATTGGTGAACCTTTTCTGCAAGCACAGAGGCTTGCGTAATCGGTCCGTTAATCGATTAAGGGCAATCATAATCGATCTGGTGATTGATTAAGGCAAAACTTAATCGATTGAGACCTAACACCAATCAATTGACATGACTGAAATTGTCTGATTTTAGTTTTTTAACCTAATTTTGAGTAACCTAACAATCCCTAGCCCCTTGGAATACTTTTATTAGCATATTTGCGTAAATTTCATTATGGAATCAAAAAGGGAGGTGATTTGGTGAAAATTATAGGGTTAAAGAGAGGTTTTGATTCAAGTTTTATCTCAAAATCTCATAACCTCAAGTTGAGATTTCCTAAAGTTTTAGGAACTCAAAAATCATTGTTGGTGCAATGATAGAGGTTTAGAGCATGTTTTGAGGGAGAGATTGTAACGGCCGCCCCTTACGTGAGCGACACGTTACCCTTTTTTTGTACATTATTGCATATGTAGCGTAAATATAGCAGCGGAAATAATACTAAATCATGAACATATGTAATTGGATAAATTTCTTTCTAACTAAACTACTTTAAGCATGTGAATCATAGCATAACATATTTAACAAGAGAGTATATAGTTCTACATTAAGCATGTATATCATAAAGAACTTCAACTCCAACAAGTAGTAAGCGTAAACATAAGAATTAACACATGCAGTTTATAAGTAGCAACATTAAGTCCATGAGAAATAAGTCCATAAGTAAGAGTAAAGACAATAGTAGGATCGTTCTGCCAAGTCACTGCCACACACACACATGCCCTCCTGCTGCTTCCCCTTTAGTTTGATCTACAACATAAGAAGGTAGACTATAATCATAAAATGCTTAGTAAGCTCCTTGCTTACTCACAAAATCCGTACATCACATATAAGTAGAAATCTACATCATTTGACATAAACATATAACATGAATAAATACTTAAAACATCTAAAGCACATAAGCATAAATACTTAAAACATGAATATGTGTGTCGTTATTAAGGACATATGGCATGAGTAAGTACTTAAAGCACCTAACATTCGCATAATCTTTAAAACATAAACATGTGCATAAACATTAAACATAGCATATGCAATATCATTAAACATAAACATGTGCATAAACATTAAACATAGCATATGCAATATCATTAAATATAAACATGTGCATAAACATTAAACATAGCATATGCAATATCATTAAACATAAACATGTGCAAAAACATTAAACATATCATGTGCAATATCATTAAACATAAATATGTGCATAAACATTAAACATAATATGTGCAATATCATTAAACATAAACATGTACATAAACATTAAACATAGCATGTGCAATATCATTAAACATAAACATGCGCATAAACATTAAAGATGCTCTTTGAAAAATATATATAATGTAATACTTGAACATTAACATATCATCATCATTGGGATCCTTGGCTTGTACCCATTCATCATTTGCGCGCATCCCTTCGTAGAGTGCGAGGTAGCTAATCCCGACCTACTAGGGTACTAGGCAACCTTGGGCCTAGGGACAACTACGATAGTACAGAACCGGGGCCTTGCTTAGGAGCCCATCCCTTGGACCTTTTTCAAGATCCAATACAAGCCAATACATAAAGTAAAATAGCATACACGATTCCTTTTCTTTCCATAGCAATTGCTCTTTAGCATAGCGTTCATCATTTCTTTTCTTTTCTTAGAAATTGCTCTTTAGATATTCTTTTATTCATAATGTCATACATGTCATGGGCATACATTCAAAGCATAAATATCATCATAACTTTCAAGCATTAACATGACATGGAGAAAACATAATTTCATGGTAAGAAAATTCATAACATGCCAACTTATCATTCATGATTCATAAAACACATAATGTTCAATTTAAAACTAAGGATAATACGCCTAGGGAACTTGTTTCATTTTTTTCATCTATCATGGCATAATGAAACATAGATACCTTTAATTCAACCATAATTCAACATATACTCTACTGGTCAAAACATTTAGATAGGGTTATCATGGCATAAAACACAACACAACATCACACAACTCATACAATATGCATTCATTGAATATCCTATTACAAAGAGACATCATCAAGTGAGGTAGTGACCTTAACTCATCCTAAGCATGAACATGACATGGAGAAAACATAATTTCATGGTAAGAAAATTCATAACATGCCAACTTATCATTCATGATTCATAAAACACATAATGTTAAATTTAAAACTAAGGATAATACACCTAGGGAACTTGTTCCATTTTTTTTCATCTATCATGGCATAATGAAACATGGATACCTTTAATTCAATCATAATTCAACATATACTCTATTGGTCAAAACATTTAGATAGGGTTATCATGGCATAAAACACAACACAACATCACACAACTCATACAACATGCATTCATTGAATATCCTATTACAAAGAGACATCATCAAGTGAGGTAGTGACCTTAACCCATCCTAAAACCCAATTTAAGGTACTGATAAAAAACTTCTAGGGTTCATATCAACATGAAAATGACAAAAAAAATAAGAGCAATTGATTCATACAACATGCATATAATATATATTCCAACACTATGGAGCATTAGCAAGTAACATGACATCTTTAACTCTCTTTCTTTTCTTTTTTTAGCCCTTATTTAGGGGTTTTGACCGAACATGTACAGAGGATGAATATAGCCTAAAAATATATATAAAACTCTCAAACAAAACATTAACAAGGAATTAAAAATCATTAGCTAGTCAAAAAGAACCCAAACATCTTCTTGTGGCCAAAAAGCCTATGGCTTCATGGGAGCCTTGACCGAAACTTTTAAGGGTCTTTTTGCTCCATTTTTTTTCATCATAATTCATAACTTGTTATCAAATGAACATTGGAGTCATTAGATAGCATCAAACACAAACATAGGCCCTAAAACCCATGCTTGGCCGAAACATGCTTATAGGGGAAACTTCACGATTTTAGCAACACATCACAAGAACATACAAGAACATGAACAAAGACATATATAAGCTATTATGTTGCAGGTGAGGGGAGTCTTACCCTTGTGCTAAAGATTCCCAAACAATATATATCACCTAGAAGAAGAAAGAAAGAACTTCTTGCTCCTTGGCTCTTCCTTTGCTTCACAAACACAAAGCCTTCACTAGATCTTCTTGGAGAGAATTTTTTTGATGGAGAGAGGGCCTTGGTGTTTTCGGCAATGAGAAGAATGAGGAGATGCCTTGTGGCATTTTCCCCCTCATCTTCTTATAGTAAATGAAAAGGTATGCCTCTTCACCTTCCATGGTGATCCGTTTACCTTCCATGGTAACTCTTCATCTTTCATGGTGACTCTTCATCTACCTTACACTTATCTATAATTTTCTCTATCCTCCTAATAGCAGTCCCTTGCTAGGTGAATTGGTTACATATGCATTCTTAAGGCTTACAACATCTCTAAGGTCCAAGGTTAGATCCTTGGCACCTACATCATTTCATTTTTTTTTTATTCTTTTGCAAGCCCATCTAAAGTAAGGTCCATTACATGATGTGTTTTTTCTTTTATCCTCATGAGGCCCATTAGGATAACTAACGAGGTGCTATTTAAGACCCATTAGGAATTTCCACCATTTAGAGCCCATATAAGGCCCATTAACACTTATACTAAAATTCCCACAACTCTAACTATTATTCATGAATCATACTCAATATGACTATTATTCATGCAATTATACTCAATATTAGGGATAATATTGAAGGAAATTTTAGTGGGGTGTTACAGAGGTCTTCCTTAAAAGCAAGTGCTTGATTTTTTTTTTTTTGGGATAAGTGAAAAAAATGAAGATTAGGAATCTTCATCATGACGAATGCTCAAGGTTGAGCATGAGTTCAAATGAAAGATAAAGGACTTTCATTGAGCATTCCTTTGACCATATAAACTCTCGAAGAGAGTTTTTGATGTGTGTCAAAGGGGGAGAGATTAAAAGGCTAATAGGGATTAGTCTTTGTCAAACATCAAAAAGGAGGAGATTGTTATTACAATTTTTGTTAAGTCAGGGTTGACCTAGTTTGACTAGGCTCGGGTGAGTTTATGTTTGATAAGCTTGGTAAGCTTAAGTTTCGATGTTTGATAATGATGTTTGAATATGTGTGAGTTAAGTGAGTTAAGGTTGACTGGAGACCTGACTGGGAAAGACATGGTGGGACTAGGCACACCTAGTGAGACTAGGTGAAGTCCAGGTGGATCGGGGAGATCGCACGCTGGCACAGGAAAATTCCTAGTGGGACTAGGCACACCTAGTGGGACTAGGTGAAGTCCAGGTGGATCGGGGAGATCGCACGCTAAGGCAACGAATTTACTTGGTTTTTAACTGGAGAGTTTGCTAATCTAAGACAATGAAAAATGCAATAAGAATCTCCTTCGTGAAGACAGAGCAACCTCTTACAAACTTTGAACAGTAAAAACAAAGTATAGAAAATGAGTATGAGTTGTTATACTAATTTTGAGCTCCACGGGCTCTAATTATAGCCTAATGGAAAAACTAGTCGGGCGCCTGGAAGCCTATTTGGGCGCCTGGACTCCGTCGAGTCTGATCCACTTGGTAATGGTCTTTGGATGACTTTTGACGATCCAGATGCAGAAGTGGTCCAGACGCCTAGAGTTTTGCTGACGTGGCCTTCAAATTTGATCTCTTCGTCAAATGAGTCGCTAACTTGGCGGCCCATTTCAGACGCCCGGAATCTGGGCGCTTTGAACTGATCCAAGCGTCTGGAATAGTTCCAAGCGTCTGGAATAGTCAACTCAGAATGTTGATCATTTTTCATTTCGCTTGCTTGGGTGTTTCTCCGGTCGTCCAGAGTTAAGCTTACTCGAATCCAACTCCTGTCTTCTCCTCGAGTAAGCTTTCTCCCTAGCTTCTCATCCTTTAGACGTCGCACGCGTCCTTTTCGCTCCACCGGTATAATCTTCTGCTGCTCATCATCTCTCAGATGCATCGAGCCTGTCGACTCCCTTCCCGTGTCATCTTTCTCGCCTATTGCATCTTCCATTTGACTTCTTTTGCTCTTAAATTCCTGTATACTTAGGCACAAAGCATCAGACACAAACATGACTTAACTTGATTCTGTTGATTATATCAAAACTAACCTAGTGTAGATCAAATACCCAACGAGACATATGGGTAGCATCAAGTAGCCTATTCTGTAATTAATAATGGATTGATAATAGAATTGGATCTAGCTACTACTTCGGACATGATTCTAGGAGAATTGGATAATTCTAGATCACCTTGATTCTGATCATTGGTGAAGAAAGTAGGGCGCCGTCACCCGCTGTTCTTCTTCTCTGGTCCATTGTCTTATTCTTTAATTTATTTTTGATGTAAATTTCAATGTTGTTAGATCCTGTGCATGAAATCTGTTCTGGAGTTCGTATGGTTTTTAGAACTTGATTTTAGGATTTATCATTAAGAATTCCATCACACAGCCTAAGCAAATCCCTGGCAGATAACTTAAAATGTTAAAAACAATCACAAGTTGGAATCCGATCTTACAAAAATCAACCATATATGATGCAATTAATCCACAACATGATGACCATGAGAGAATCAAGAACTGTACCGAGAAACAAAAAACTGCAGGACAACTTTAATTTGATCAGTCCAGTAATTTGTCCAGCCAACTCATTGTGCTTTCTTGGGAAGAACCAAATTGCAAGTCCTGCAATAATAATCGTGAGCAAACCATAATTAGCATAGCCCAACTTTGAACAATCAATTCAAACACAAGACGATCGATCAGAGATCTTACAGGAAGCTGAAAATCCAGGGGTGTATCCATCAATAGGTTGTCGAGATCAGAGAATTCCTGAGCTGTGCTAATGGCTTCAGCAGCAGCAGTACTGATATCGTCATTGTTTCCAGAGTTTCCATTGTCCTCATTGGGGGAATCCTTGGAAAGCCGGGGTGGCTGTGGAGTGCTCGTGTTTGGGGTTCTTGGATCAGCTCTCAGGCCCAGCATTTCACTTTCCTCACCGTGATCAGTTGCAGCCGACGACTGTTGGTAGAAGACTTTCGAAACCACAAGTTGACCTTCCTGTTCATCTTCCTCAGGTCCAATGTGGTACTGATGCACGACCCACTTAGCTTTGCCTGCGAGTCTGGCGGCAGCTCCTTTAGCACTCGTAGTGTAGAGGACCATGATCTTCTTCCATCCTTTGATCTGAACAGTAGCATTCATGTCCTCACGGAACACTCGTTTAGTCTTCCCTGTTTTGTGCCACCTCACTCGCTCCTCATGGCTTATCCTTCGCCGTTTGCGCGGGCCTTTGGCGTACGCATTCGACACTCTGTGAAAGAAATGAACGCTGCTTCCATCTTTCTTAGCGCCGGGGAGATTCTGAGGATGAGTGTAGCAGATTCCCGCACCGTCATCCAGCATGGGAATGAACTCGTCGATGAGGACGTGGGGCGGCTTTGAGTCGTCGTCGTAGAGCCCGATCCTCGCCGCTAAGTGCTCTATCAGCTCGGCGTCCGACGGGTCGAACTTGACGCCGGCCGGAAAGCCCGGCCAGTCAGGGGTAACCTGCATTGTACAAGAGTTAAGCTATACAGCTAGCTAGCATGGAGAAAGAACATCGACGAAAACTCACGTACGTCGCTGTTGTCGATAAGGTGGCTGCAATGGGGGCATTTCATATTGGCTTCAACGTCGGCATCTTGTTTGATTTGATGGCGGCTGCTGCTGCTGCTGCTCTTTATTTTCCTGGCGATTCCTCTGCTAGTAACAAGCCACGCCCTGCAAACAAATGAATGATCAAAGGTCACAAAATTGGGGAGCAGCAATTTGAAAGCGTACAAAAGAAGAAGAACTAATAACAGATAGATCAGACAAACCTTGCCATCGATCAGCTGGGAAAGAGAGTGACAGAGCTTAATAAATAGGGAGAGAAAGCGAAGGAAAGGACCAGGTTGTTGACTCCCTTTTCTCCACAACGGGAAGCAAGAGCTTGGGCGCGAAACAGTCGATGCGAGACTCACTTTGTTACCTGGCTTGCAAGTGGAGATTCGAGTGGGCCCGATGGGGAAGTTTATTTTTCGACCGCGTTGGTGGAAAAACCTGTGCTTTTGCTTTCTTGCTGCCCAAGCTAACCAGTTTTATTTATTTATTTATTATTATTATTATTGACTGTAATATTGTGAGCTAAGATTAATTAAGAGAATCAAGTATTGATAAAGTTTTCTCAAGATAATATTAACATTTCCAATTAATTAATAACTCATAAAGCACCGAATCAATTGTTCGTTAAACAATAATTCATATGTTTTAGTCAAGAAATGTGATGACTAACACATTACTCTATAGAATTATAGATCTTCTGTTGTTCTAGATTGTTTGAAACTAGTGAGAAATTCATATATAAGTTTTTTTTAAGAAAGAAAAGAGAATATATATTTCTTTTGATCAAACATGTAAGATAATAGGGTTGAACATTCGATGATTGATACGTGAAACAGAGAAACTTTGTGGAAGGGTCCACCAAGCCTGATTGTCAAGAACTGACTCCCGAGACCACTCGGGAGGGCTGACTCTCGAGGTTGTCTTGAGAGAGCAGGCCCCCGAGGCCAGGCCGGGTCATAGATCTCGAGATCATCTTGGGATGGTAGGTCTCCGAAGCCAAACCGGGTCATAAACCCCGAGATCACCTCGGGAGGATAGACCCCTGAGGCCTCTCACCAAACAGTAGACTCTCGAGACCATCTCGAGAGAACAGACGTCAGAGGACGTCCCGGGAAAAGATACCCCGAGACCCTCTCGGGAGAGTGGAGCTCAAAAAGTCATACATTCGATAATCCGATTTCAAGTAACCGTTCCTCTTTCCGGATCAAGAAAGTCGTCGAATAATTATTGTCCGCTTTATGCGACAATTAAAACCTTAATAATCTCTGCGGTCGTTAACTAAAAGTTAACAGGTAACCGATGAGTAAGGAATGTGGAGAAGAACGTGGAGATACGCGTGACCAAGCCCTTAGATATATAAAGTACTTTAATGCGAGATAAGGGGGTAGACTTTCTGAACTCACAAACCTTTTACTTACTCGTTTCCTCCTGCAAGTGACCTAGATTCTGACTTGAACGTCGGAATGAGCTCCGTCGGAAACCTCTGATGTGTTCCCATTAACGCTCATGTTAATCTCGCAGGGCGCGATCTACCTCCCTTCGTCTTCATCCTCATGGGTTGGACTTTGATGATTTATCATCTACGTCGATTCCTTCCGAAATATAAGAATATAATAAAAATGATGCTCGAACTAAGTAGATATGTATTTGAGTGAAAAAAAAAATTTGCTCAATCTTCTTTCATCTCATCTTGGCACATGATAGGAATTACATGCTCTCTCTTTTAATATAGCTTTTGTAAGCATCAGGTTAACCTCATCTAAAGGTCATATATTCTTCTACCCTCCTCACATATTAGTTACAGCATTCAAATTAATAATTTTTATAATTTATCTTTTCTATATTAATCTTAAAATAAATTAAGAGAGACGTTAAAAATAAACGAATCATTTTTTACCATAATATATTATTATCTCATATGCAGATATAACTATAAAGATATTTGAGTTACTTCATATATATTTTACTCAGAGTTGTAGGAAGAGTGAACAGCAGGGACATAGAGATTTATTTTAAATTCAAAATCCAATTTTATTCTCACCCAATGATTCTTTAATAAGATATATATTTCACCAACTGAAAATTAATCTCGAATTCTAAGGACATCTCTAATGATAAATTTTAAAATTAAATTTATTTTTGCCAAATTACTTATCACATTAAAAATTATAAACTCACAAAAACATCCCAACAATAAACCTAAAAAATAAGTTTATTTTTACCACACCATCTACAATATTAAAAATTATAAATTCACTAATTCATTTAGTATATCTTTTTTTCTATGTCCACATTCCATATATCTTTATTTATAAATTTCACTTTCTATTTTTTATTTTAGTAATTAAATACTTTTTATAATTTAAATATAGTATCTTCACAAACAAAATATACAATTTATTTCATATATTTTTTTCTACTTTCATTTCATATATTTTTATTTATAAATTTTACTTTATAATTTTTTATTTGGTAATTAAATATAATCTTTACCATTTAAATATAGTAGTTTCAGAAAAAATATATAATTTATTTAAATCTGAAAAATAAAGTACATAGAATTAAATATGAATATAGAATAAAATATAATTATTAAATATTAATGATCATAAAAATTTTATTTTTATTTTTGGAATTAAAAATCTAAAAATCTTAGCCATCCATGATGATAAATTTAAAAATTAATATTTGTTTTTTTAAATCTAATGATTTAATTTCTCATTAAAGATCCCCTAATTTAACAGGCGCTCGTAAAAATATCAATTATAACAACTAATGGAAAAAAAAAACTTATCAAGGTTGGTAACGTCAAATTTCGGACGACCAGTTCGATTTCATAAAAAATTTCATCGATTCTCAAATATATCGGAAAGCACTTACAGTATCTCAAGATTCGCATCTCATTTTTTTTAAAAAAATAAATTATTAAAATAATAATTAATTATCATTTTACTGTATCATAACTCGAGACTACTATAACAAGTAATGGAGACAACTCATCTACTATTTTAAATATACATATTTGTCTCAATCATGTAAACTTATTAATATTCACTTATGGCTCCTTACAAAACGAAAGACACGCCAGCTAACTTCATAGGTATTGGAATTATGTTTAAGCTTTATCACCATCTCCAAATTAATACTATTTTTAGCTATAAATCGATAGCAGTAAATGAAATCGATGAAATTAAATTTGAGACAGTAACTTTAGAAAGCAATTCAAGCTATTTAAAATTCACGCGTAAATCTAAATTTTTTGAGACAGTAACTTTAGAAAGCAATTCAAGCTATTTAAAATTCACGCGTAAATCTAAATTTTGGTCGAGATTAATTCGCGCTCGAATGGATAAGGATATCCTGCATTTCCAAAATTCGCAAAGTTTGATTTATTTTTTTTATCGACGCGTCTAGATTATATTCGATTAATTTTAAAAATAAGTATATTTTGTAAATTTATTTTTGGGATAAATATATACAATTTATATTTAAAGATCGGCTTAAGTATTCATCTTTAATAAAATTTTAATTTAGTTCTCTTATTTATTTTTTTTAATACTTTTCCATTGCACTCAATCAGTATTAAAAACTAAAAAGTGATCTTCTTTTTAATTGATCTATTAAATACATTTGAAATATAATGATCCCAGTCCAGTTTGCGTGTAGCCTGGCCTGGTAGTCTGGCACCTAATCAGAAGAAAGATGGTTAGGAGACCGAAAAGGCCCGTTGGATCGGTGTCGCGTGGGTCAGGGCCTTCAATCAGATGAGTGGCGCCCCACGCTCTTTGGAGTCGATATGGCCCACACTCAGTTGCCCCTCCATGTTTGGCTCCCCGCCGACGCGTGGCGGACCACGTTCCAGGGGTAAGTCCGAACCGGAGGAGGCGTTACTGAAGGCCTTGTCGCTTAGTGTCCCAGTCGGCACCCTCATAGACCCTCAGTTGGCCTCGTCACTTAGTGCCCCAGTCGGCACCCTCATAGGTCCTCAGCCGACCTCGTCATGTAGTGCCCTAGTCGACACTCTTATAGGCCCTCAGTCGGCCCTAGCAGACACAGCCACTCCCTGCCACCAGACTACCAAAAGCTATACGGGGTTAGCGCAGGACTGAAGTCATACTGGTCTCAAACGATGGATATCACGCTGAGGTATTGATCTTCCTGCCATATCCTGTCCCCCGTACTGCGACCACCTACACCGGTGTTAGGCCGAGCGACGTCTATCTGCATCAGTCATTAAGTTGACAGTGTCCTTTTCCTTAATACAGTATGTGCCACTTTATCCTGCCACCTCTGGATATGTATCATCTTGTCCTCGCTATATGACAGCAGGTGACAGACGGGGCAGGAACTGTCAGCTTCCCCGACTTTATAAGCCTCCACACTCTGTATCTCTCATGTACGCGCGATAGTGTAATTTTCTACTGTTCCATTGCTTTCCATCGCCACTGTCGAGTACTGACTTGACCGCCGGAGTGCCTGGCCGGGGACTTTTCCCGACGGGTGCTAACGGTCTCTATCTTACAGGCTAGAGGCAATCCGGCTCGGTAGACCACCTCAGCGACTTCGTGTTCCCCGGAGGCTCACTCAATTGTAGGAGCGTCCACCTCACTTCACAACAAGATCATATAATTTATACTGATTTTGTTTTGGATAATACAGAAATAAAAGTTTTCCATCCAATTAATTCTGAAGATTTGATCTCATTATAATTTTAAATCGATCATCAATAAATTGAGAATTATAAATTTTTAATTTTTTTCAAATATAATAAGTAGGGTGAGATTTAAATCTTTATTATTTTGAAGTTCTATTTCGCACCCTAATTGGGGACTTTCAAAATTTTGATTTATTCTAAAGGGGTCAGCCAAGCTTCCGTATAAGGGTAATTGTCCTAGATTTTTTCCTCCATGCTTAAGTAAGAAAATTTTTAAATTATATTATATTTTTAATTTTGTTATCTTAAAAATATAAAAATAAATTAGAGTATATTAGATAGTTGAAATAAAGAAAAAATTACATATACAATTTGGAAATAAATTATTCTCAATGATAATTAAATTTAATATTATAGATTTTGAGATAGTTTAGTATACGCATACTCGGATAATCTAGATACTCATAAATATATATGAATACATTCCATGAATATAATTGCTTCCGAATTAGATTCTGTCCCCAAATTCTATAAATATAAAATGCTACTCATTCTTGCACGCTGCGCCTCACTCTCTCTTCTCTGTTCCGGCAAGGCTCTTGTCCTCTTCTTCTCCCTCTCCATGGCTGTTCCCTCCCTTCTTCCGCTACTTCTCGCTCTCACATCACTCGCACTACCCGCCACCTCCCTCTCTTCCTCCTCCTCTTCCTTGCCCTGCTCATTCCCGGCCATCTTCAACTTCGGCGACTCCAACTCCGACACCGGCGGCATGTCGTCTGCCTTCTTCACCGTCTCTGAGCCCAACGGGGAGACCTTCTTCGGCGCTCCAGCAGGGAGATACTGCGACGGCCGCCTTGTCATCGACTTCATCGGTGAGCATCGCATGTGCCTGTCTAGTACAATCTCTTCCTGCTCTGTCAACGATTTTGATTGCGTAACCCTAGTTCTATTGTAGCAAACCCTAGTTCCAAAACCCTAAGAAAGTGCGTATTGACTAAATTAAGCTCACCCATCATGTTATCTAGCATGGTAAGTGGTAAGCTTTTATTAGGGCTACCATGATCCAAAATCCTACTTCCTCTTCTGTTAGAATTACTGTCTTTCTTTATATCACTGTGCTATTGGTTAATTTAACTAGTGTTTCTCGGTTAGTTTAACAAGTTTATCAATGGAGTCTTTCGCTGGCTACTGTTTTAATGGCTGAGGTTTGGGGAAGGAAAACGACCATTTTGAAGATATTGTCCATAGGGGAAGATTCGTCTGTCTAAAAGTCAACTGACGAAGAGGAATTGGAGGGATTAGTTAGAACTGATTGTCCGGTATGGTTGTTAAGAGGGCATGTGATTCAAAAGAAGTCTGTCTAGGTAGTGGTTTGTCCTGTGACTTCAATTATTGCCCTTCTTTTGCATACAAAATGCTGAATTTGTTGGCATCATGTGAATTGGTTTGCACACTGACAGATTTTGGTCCCATTAAGCAATACTTTTAACGTGCAAGGATTGCTCAACTTAATCCATTAATGATGGTTGTCTTTGATTCCACTTTGTCCATAGTCCATGCTTTATGGATGTCTTTTTGCTTTATCGATGTTAATTGATGGGATCCTGTCACCTTAAACAAGAAGTAGTGACTGAGAAAGATTGGAAGGTAGATGATACATCCCTTTGTCTCCATCAGACAAATCATCTTTTTGAATAACTCAGTGCCTTATGAAATGTTTAGGAAGTGTTTTGTGTTTATGAAATGTAAGTGCATATCTTGATTCGACAATTCATATTTGAATTTTCAGCTCAGGCACTTGGACTTCCTTTTATCAGTGCGTATCTCGATTCGATAGGGACAAATTTCTACCACGGTGCCAATTTTGCCACAGCGGGATCGACAATCCTAAGACAGAACACGACTTACTTCCAAACTGGCTACAGCCCCTTCTCTTTGGATGTGCAGTCCCGTCAGTTCGAACAGTTCAAAACTAGATCCCAACTAGCTTACTCTAAAGGCAAGTACTAGATATCTGTATGCTTCTTTTATTGAAGAAATCGAACAACAAATTTATGCTGAACCTTGTTTTGTTTTGTGAAGGAGCTATCTTCAAAGATTTGTTACCTCCAGAAGAATACTTCTCCCAAGCTTTGTATACGTTCGACATCGGCCAAAATGACCTCACTTCTGGCTATGTCAGTAACATGACAACTGAGCAAGTTAAAGGAACCATCCCAATTATCCTGGACAAATTTACTGATGCTATCGAGGTAACTTTAGATACACATACTTCGTATCATTGACTCTGGATACTGATGATCCCTTGGAATTGAGCTTGCGCAGAGTGTTTATGAACTGGGTGGGAGATACTTTTGGATCCATAATACAGGACCAGTTGGCTGCCTGCCGTACATTCTAGCTCGATACCCTCTTAGAGAACCCGAGGTCGACCCTATTGGTTGCGGAGCTCCATTCAATGAAGTGGCTCAACTATTCAATGCCAAGCTTAAGGAAACTATAGTGCAACTCAGAAAGACATTTCCTTGTGCTGTGTTCACCTATGTCGATGTCTACACCGTCAAGTACTCACTCATAAGCCAAGCGGAAAGGCTCGGTGAGTTGCACGACCAATTCCTGAATTACACGAGTAGGGTGGGCTTGTAAATGTCTGTGTTGAATACAATGGATTGCAGGGTTTGAACAACCTTTTGTGGCTTGCTGCGGGCACGGAGGGAAGTACAATTTTGACGTGCGGTACAGTTGCGGGGCTACACAGACGGTCAACAACACCAAGGTTATCATCTCAGACACATGCGCGGATCCTTTAAAGAGGATATGTTGGGATGGATATCACTACTCGGAGGCCGCTAACAAATGGGTGTTTGATCGCATTGTGGATGGTGCCTTTTCAGACCCACCAATTCCAGTTGCCATGGCTTGCAAAAGGTGAGAAGCTCATCGAGGAAGGCATTATTCAGCATTATTCATCAAGATCCGATTGTGTTGTCAAATATAGATAAATCAAGAATTTAGATTCCTTTTTCAAACAAAGGGGATAGAGTTGAATAGCATAAAGATCCATATAGTTGATCCTATCAAGTGAGATAAGATTTGATTGTTATCTAAACTTGTCACAGCATAAACTCGTGAGGAGTGCAAGAAGTATACTAATATCAGAATAATAATGAAAAAAAAAAATCTATGGAGAATAAAATTTGTAATCGGTACTTAGAATTGTTTTTGAGGATGTGGAAATTGGCCACAACTTCGTTTGACTATAATTTATAGGGCAAAAATTAAAAGGGTCTATCATTTTATTGGAATCATCGGCGTTCCTTTTGTTTTTTAAATATCAAAATGGCATCCCATCACGCCCATCCCTTCTAAAATTACACAAATGCCCTTAAGAGCACTGTTTTATCGGTTTTATATTTTTGACAATCAATTTTAAAGCCGACCAGTGTGTGAGCCAGGTAGGTCTACATTGTAATAATTATAAAATTGTAATTATTATAATATAAATATTATTAAATATGACACGAAAATGTAAGTTATAGAAAACGTAGTATGATAATCGCTATAACATGAATGTCATATTAATAGGTTAAGTCTTGTAACAATTACGCAATTATAATCGTTATCATGTAAATATTTTTAAACATGTTCAGTCTATTTTATAATAATAATGAAATTATAGTTATTATAATGTGAATGTTATTGAAAATATAAATTCATCTGACCAATTTAAGATTTAAATTTAAAATCAATATGTCAAAAAAAATCAAAATTTATCTATAAAAGGTCAAAATTCGTCAAACAGTAAACATAAAAGATAACTATATAATTTTATAAGGGGACTGATAATTATGTCCCATTTATTAATTGTGACATTAAGCTACTCCCAAGTCGTACTTAAGATTGGTTCCGTATGGTATATTAGAATTTTCATATACCATATACAACATCGAAAATTTTAGTACAAGAAAAATCTATATGGACACCGTACCAAAAATTCAATATATCGAAACTTTGATGAATCGAATTTTTGGTATTATATTAATTTTATATTGTTCATATTGAAAATGTTGACATATTAAAATTTTAATAAGGTATCATTACAATATCATTTATACTGAAATTATAAAATGGAAAAAACAATTCCCAATTGCCCACTAATTAATAGGGGAAGGCGAACATTTGATTAAACTGAATTAACCAACAGAATTTAAATATTCGATTTAGTTATTTCAGAAATTTATTTTTTAAAATATCAATTATTTTGAGCAATTCATTTTGGTTCCAATTTTAAAACTAATGGTTCAAACCAAATAAATTGATTTATCAATTGGACCGAATCAGAGTTGCACTGACACCACACCGCGGTGAAAATCAATATCACAGTGATGTTGATTTTTGAATTTTTTTTTATTTATAAGGGATATCTTACACCTGACTAATTCGTTTGGCTAATTGGCTCTGTCCCATAGTTTTCAATGAGAGTCCCCACTGGTCAACGAGGGTAAATCGTGGGACGGAGATACGTGGCGACTTCATCACTGATAATATCGGTCCCCGATAACCCGACCATGCTAACAGCCTATGACGATTTCTTCCGTCAGCATACGATGCTCTACCAGGGAGGGATTAAATCCAGAAAGTGAAAGATCACTCAAGTGAGTCATTATCAATCGTGTCATTCCCGCAGGGTAATGGCGCTATTGGTGAACCCTTGTGAAAACTAAGACAAATGTGCCCCACATTGGTGAACCACGCAATGTGTGCTGGTTTTGCCCAATATCTTAATTAAATAAATAAATAATTATATAAGAGAATTTATTTTGTATTTTGATATGTATCTCTTCCGGAAGGAGTCGTCGATGATAATCAGTCACCGAAGTTCCGCTCACGTGGTAGTTGCTGCGTCAGGGAGGAACTTAGGCTCCGGCGAGGTTAATACGAGCGTTAGGGAATACGCCGGCGGGGTCCGGCGAAGTCGACTCCGATGCTCAAGTCAGTCTGGCGTTCGAGAAGTAAAGGTAATAAGAAAGTATCAAGATAGGAAGAGTTCAGAGAACATAACTCCTTTACCGGAGGGGTTGGACTACCTTTTATACTAATGGTGATAGACTAGACGTGCCCCTTGATCAGTGCCACGCCTTCGGAGCTTAAGCCACGTCCCCCTCCCTTTTCAGCAGTTACGGGATATCCGTTGAAACGGTCTGCGCCGTTATCCCGCTACCACCCGTTGCGCCATTTAAGAGTCGCGAAGACCTCTTCTAACGGGGACGCTTGTCCGTACCGAAGGGAGGGGGGAGTCCGTACCTGAGGTCGGATATTACAGGGACTCCACCTCCCGAGGTGAGCTCGGGGTCTTCGGGTGCCTCAATTCCCGAGATGCTCTCGGGGCCTAACCTCTCAGGGTGTTCCCGAGAGGGATCTTCCAGCTGGCCTTCCCGGGTGAGTCGCCCGCGGTGAGTCCCGGGGCTCGGGAAGGAGGGTTATCTTGACCCGACGTATTGTGTCTCGTAGCTTCTTCATCCCTCGTTCTAGCCAAAGCTTATTCAACCCTATCACAAGTCTCTTCCTTCAAGTCTGATCGAAGGAAGTGTAGATCGAACTAGTGCCCGAATGAAGAAGTTGAGCTCTCGTGGGCCTTCGCCTCCCTGACTATTCCTGCAGTAATGATAGAGGGCTCTTGGATCGTATCATCTTCATCCTACGTTCCTAGAAATCTCCTTTTGTGAATTCATCTTTTTCAAAAAGACTGTTGACGTCTATCCCCTTGTTATAAAGGTGTGTGGCCCCTTTTCCGAGGGCAACAAGGTGCTCGCGCGAATGCCTTATTGCCACGTGTTCTAACTGTCATCTCCACGAGTCCCTACGATCGTGCTCCGGTATGGCTGGCTCGCGACAATCGACTGTCTGGGCGCGGCGATTTCTTGCTTTCAACGCGTCACTCCCCCATTGTGCCCAGGCATCTTCCTGATTATAAAAAGGGGGAAGATGAAGACGTCAGACCTACTACCGACTCGGCGACCGGGTGCACTTCGTCTTCTTCTCCTGTAAAGCTTCTTTTGCGCGTAAGTAGTTTTTCTCCCTCTTGTCTTCCCCTCAGGAATCATGGAGGACTATCACACAGAATGATATGAGTCCGCCTCCTTGAGAGTGAGGCCGGAGGCTCTGCAGGCGGCCATCGAGGCCTACGGCGTCCCGGCCGACATGTTGGCGGTCATCCCCGGAGTGGGCCAGGCGCCTGTGGAGCCTCCTGTAGGCATGCTGACATTCTTCTTAGGACAGATGGAGTTCGAGCTCCGCTTCCCCATTCCTCATTGTTGGATCGAGAGAAACGATAGAGGGAGGGGGTGAATATCGTAAAGCGTTCGGATTCGTAAAAGAGAATTAGCAGTGGAAATAATTAAAGTAAAACACACGCGAACACCAAGATTTTACTTGGTTCGGAGTCGCGGTCGGCTCCTACTCCAAGGCCCACGGTCGTTGACCGTTTACTGCGGGCAATTCTATATGCACAAAAAGTTTACAAAAATAGATTACAAGATTAGTACAGTAAACTAAAAGAAAGCCGCTCTTAGTTATCGACGTCTGGAGTAGATCGTATTTTCGAAGCAGAGGAATGTCGTCGGCGCTTGTATCTCGAGTCGGGAGGTTTCCGGGATAGAGCGCTGGAGCAGAAGACCGTGAATGTGTTGGAAGAATTGTTGTTCTGAAGCCTTGGGGTCGAGGGCCTTTTTATAGCCCCTGGGGGCGCCCGGAACGTTGGGGGTGCCCCCCCCCACGTGTCATCTGATCCGAGCTCCTCTCGGTCAGCTTTGATCCCTTCAAACTCGGGATCAGACTTTGACGGGGGCGCCCGGGTCGCTGGGGGCGCCCGAGTTGACTCTTATCCATTGGTTTCTCGCTGGCTTGCCTCTTATCCGTTTCGTTAGCTTGAGCTTGGGGCGCCCGGACCATCCGGGGCGCCCGGGATCACGGGGGCACCCCGCCTTTGAGCTGTCGAAGTGTACATTTGCTCCACTTCTTTTTGTATTCACCTTGGGGGCGCCCGGGACACTCCGGGCGCCCTACTCAGCTTCTGCCTCACTCCTTTGAGGCTCTCTGAGCTGCAGACACTCGTTCCTTCGGTCCTGCATCCAGGGTTAGTCCAGAATAACATAGAGCAATAATATGTTAGTTTTATACAGCCTTATCTATCTTGGTTCTGACTTTGGGTCTCCAAAATGGAGCCCTAGGTCGAACCGACGCCTACTATTCCCTCGACGGAGAACGCGTCCTCATCTACTCCTCTCGGGAGAATTTACCTGATGCCAATCGGCTCCTCCGGTTGGACTTTTGCCCAGAAGTCCTTCGCCAGATGCCTAGCAGTCCTTCGCCAGGTCTTCAATACCAAGCTGTCCTTAGCCTGGTGCCTAGCAGTCCTTTGCTAGGTCTTTGTATCCTGGCATTCCTTCGCCAGGTGCCTAGCAGTCCTTCGCTAGAGCTTTGTATCCTGGCATTCCTTCGCCAGGTGCCTAACAGTCCTTCGCTAGGGCTTTGTATCCTGGCATTCCTTCGCCAGGTGCCTAGCAGTCCTTCGCTAGGGCTTTGTATCCTGGCATTCCTTCGCCAGGTGCCTAGCAGTCCTTCGCTAGGACTTTTCCTGCACACTTGAGTAACATTATTAGATCACCAATAATACTTAACTTTGAACCCTTTGCCAATATCAAAACAAGGTTCGATATGGTGCTTCCTGCACCAACACTCATTTCTTCACGAACATAGCCTCCTATTTCGCAATCCCCCTCCACCAGATGGCTCCTAAAGCCTTCGCCTAGATGGGAGGGGGCATACATCATCTTCAAGCTTTTTGGCCTTCCTTTGACTCCTCATCTCTTTCACTCTTTCTTCGATCCGATAGGGTCTAGAGGGGTCTTCATCTTTGCTGCCCGATCAGGTCATAGGTTTTTAGGAGGGTTCCCTTCCTCACATAAAGGGTGGAAGGAGAAGTTCTTCTTTATTCGATTGCCGTCACTGTCCTTTAGTTCTCTATTCTGGATAGAGGACTTGCCAACGCCCCCTTCTCTAGGGGGGTTCTTCAGAGTTCGACGTATCAACGTGCTAGGCAGGTTCTCTATGGTATGGAATTCAGCGGCCCGGGGCTGGTGTAGAGTGAAGAACATATGTATCGGGCAGGTCTTAGCCCTAAAGTGACGTGCATCAGCCCCACCCTCGATACGTTGCATCTTTTTCTTCCGTGCCTGTTAGTTCTGACTGATGTTCTTTCTATCTGGCTATTGTTGAGGAAATCATGTTTGCCAAGGTGATGGGTCGACTTATCAGATGGGAGGAGGCCAACAAGGAGGCGTTGAATCCTCCCTTGGCCACTCTAGACGTACCTCCTGCATCTGCTGGGTCCTCGGAGGGGACGACAGTCTCGCCCCGAGGGATGGCTTCACCTTAGGGGGTAGAAACCACTGTTACATCCCCTTCGGCAGTGACCCAAAGGCCTTCTGCTCACTGGGTGGACCCTGCGCCGGACCCTTCCTCTGGGGATGGTTCTCCCTCGAGGATCGTCCGTCCCGAGGGGACCACCCTTCCTATTGTTCCTCTCGTCGTTCAGTCCGTTGGTCGGCAGAAGAGACGACTTCCCAAGGGCTTGGGCCCTAGATGGAAAAGCTGCGCTCTGCCAGCTCCTCCCCTCCTTCCCCGGTGCCCGAGGAAGCGACACCATCCTCCGAGGGAGTAGCTCCTACACATGCCCCCGCCGATCTCCGTTCCAGAGGCAATCATCCCTGTGCCTCCCTCCAGCTCCCTCGACCCAGCCACCTCTCCCACGGGTAAGGAGATGTTGTGTAGTCAATACCGGATGAAACTAAATCGACTAAGGGAGAGGTTGGATGCAGCGTTGGAGCCCTCCATGCAATTTGTCCCTCCGGTGCAATTAAAGGAGACCCCGACCAAGGGGGTTTTGTCGGAGGGGACTTCTAGCTCCAAAGATGATGACTCCAACCCCTCCAGCATGCCACCTGAAGCTCCAGCCATCCAACGACTTCCCCTTCTCCCGAGTTCTCCGTTGTCCGAGGGGCGAGGCGACACACCCAACACTATTGAAGGGGCAGTCGTGTGAGCCTTGGCTGGACTGCTATCCAACCTTCAGGAGACACTCCTGAAGGTGCGAATTATTATTGCATTGAATGTTTTCTTGCCCATCTGCTAACCTTTCGGCGCGATGGTAGGCATCTGAGGATTGCGTAGTAGTTGGTCGGGGCTTGTATTCCGGGACCCAAGTGGAGGCCTTACTCCATCAAGCCTTACGGGCGGAAACTGCAGCTAACCATGAGCATCGGGCAAGAGTGATGCAGGCTGGCGTCAGCAGAGCTCTTCGTGAAGAGGTTGAGCACATGAGGAAACTCTTACAGGACAAGGAGCAGACTCTTCAGAGTTCCCGATGTTGGGACCGGGTGCATGTTGACATGGATGCGGGTTCATAATTTTAAAATTAATTACATGCAGCGGAAGGTTTAGCATAAATAATTTTCTAAATTATTTAACCACACATCTAAGCATGCAACCTTATCTTGTGTAGACATGATCATATATTTAAAATTTTGCAGAAACGTAAACTAATTTACGTATTACCTCGCATAACTCGAAGGAAGGGACGAGATCCAACCGTAAGCGTCCCTCGGAAGCTCCGCCTCTATTCGCGTCCACGCCGAGTATCTTCGGGATGACTTCGCAAAGCCACGAGTTTCGTGTTCTCGAGAACTACTAGATTCTCCGAGAACGCGACAAGAAACCAAGAGAGAAGTAATCATATCGGAAAAACTCACCACCAAGGTTGGCCGGAATCACAATTCCGGCGAGGAGGAGGAAGATGACTTGCGCCCAATCCCAAGGTGATGATGGTCAGAGAGGAAGATCGTCCCAACGGAAGAACTTCGTCGCCTCGGTGCTTCTCCTTGTGCTCACGGCAAGAAGAAGGGAGAAGGAGGGAGAAGCCGGCCAAGAGAAAGAAGAAAGGAGAGGGAGAGAGCCCAAGCAAGAATACTTTGATTATTTCGAATGAATTTCAAGCCTTGCCTTGGGTCCTTTATATAGTGGCCTCTCAACCGCCAAGTCTCTTTTTTCTTATGGAATAAATTTTCATAAGAAATTTATCATATAAATTTTCTATGACTTATTCCATCATGCCAAGTCTTGATTTTTATATCATGGTTAAAATCATATTTTAATTCATGATAAAAATCAACCAAGTCTCTTTTTTTCTTATGGAATAAATTTTCATAAGAAATTTATTATATAAATTTCTTTATATAAATTTCTTTATCATGGTAAATCAATCCATGATTGATTTTATAAAATAAAATAAACCAATCCATGGCTCATTTTAATTTCCATGAAAAATAAATTTCTTTATCATGGTAAATCAATCCATGATTGATTTTATAAAATAAAATAAACCAATCCATGGTTTATTTTAATTTCCATGAAAAATAAATTTCTTTATATAAATTTCTTTATATAAATTTCTTTATCATGGTAAATCAATCCATGATTGATTTTATAAAATAAAATAGACTAATCCATGGTTCATTTTAATTTCCATGAAAAATAAACCAAACCTTGGTTTATATAAAAAATTTATATCATCCATAATTTTATAAAACAAACCACACTTGATTTATTTTATAAATTGAACCAAACAATTTGGTTCCCTCCCTTTGTTGTGGCCGACCAAGCAAAGAGGGTGGGGACCCTCTTTGGCCGGCCTATCCAGGTCACGCCTCAATGAATTAAACTCATTTAATTCATCTATTAAGTCTTCAAAAGACTTAGCCATTTTACGTTTCCGATGCGTCTCTGAAAAATTCAGATTCGACTTATCGTTTGGCTCAACCAAACCTAATCTCTCTTGATTGGAAAATCTAATTTTCAACTCGTTTTAAATCCCTCGGATTACTCGTAGTGCATGTGACTAAATAGGCTTTCGATTTATGTTGGTCGTCTATAATTAACCAATTATAGAACGATCATGAGTGGCACCTAGTAGTACATCATGATCCCCAATTAATCAAAAGATCAACGGTTGACCTCAGAAACAATTCTGAAACCCTTCAGCGGCTATAATGAATCGTGCCCCATTCCCTTCACCATCTTATACCCACTTGGTTCAGGACATAGTCTATGTGTGCCAGTCCCCACTAGGTTGACTACGTCACACCTAGCCCAAGTAATGTTTTCTCGTCCTACGAATTCTAATTACTCTCATGTATCTAAGAGATTCATACTCTGAACATGTCATGCTCTGGCCAGAGGCTTCGAGTAACAATCCGACGATAGGCCTTGGGTATACATCTCCTCGCAAGGAGTGGTGAATCCTTTGTAGGCTGTTCAAACATCTTCGGGCACTTCGGCTTATACCCAATCATCCTGGGTCCACACCTCCTTGGAGATGCTTGCTTAAGATGTCAAAGTATAAGTCTCTATGACCAAGATGACTTGAACACCGCAAGTCAAAGGAACATCGCATTTAAGCTGCAGTAAGAACTTCACTGACATATCTATATGTAGACTACCATATGAAGTTTTACAGCCAGTCACTCCAATGAACTAGTTCCCTTAACTAGCATTCATGTTTATCTCCGGACATCCCAATGTCACCAGCCAGTGAGAATCAGTTGATTAGAGAATAATCCATGCTAGTCTCAACAGAATTGATAGTGTCCGTATTTATCAATTCATCGACTAGGGACAATTTCAATATTTCACAATTGCACATGTAGAGATAATCACTAATTGTGAATGCATCACAAATTCTCTCATGCTGTGAATTGTATTGTGGACATTCAGTAAATGAGTTTAAGATCTCAATCAAATACATAAAGATGTATACTCAAATAGTGAATATTCATTTATTAAAATAAATGATTATAATCATAAGGCGATTGCCTTAGGACACTTTTCTCATATCACTAACACCCGACATAGGGAACGCTTGGCATCCGAGAAGGCTGTGTCGGCCATCGAGGGCCTTCTCCAGGCGACGCAGAAGAGAGATATGCTCCAGGCGAGAGAGAAGAAGTTATCGGGCCAGATGGAGTCGGACCTCCTGATGACCACCGACCACGCGTTTGTCCTGGAGGATGACCTAATCCAGGCTCAGTCGGATGAGCGGGCACTATATGAAAATCAAGAATAGACTTCGTCACAAGTTACTTCGGCAAAATCTTTTAACGAAGTAATACATATTAATCAACTTTGGTAATAAATTTGATGAATTAAATTCCATTTTAGACTTTGTAGGTTAAAAATTACGGGCCTTACTATAAAATTTATTTGATATTTTACTTCATAATAAATATTCGATGAAGTAATAAGTTACAAAATAAAATTCATAAATTTCTATACCGAAGTAATAAGTTTAAATCAATTAAAATTTATTTTTAAAGTAATCCTTAACAAGGTGTAAACTCCCCGAGTTCAAACTTTGCCCTAACTTCATCGCACACAACTGCACAACACCGCCCCCTTCTGCCCGACGACGCGGCGCCCCCTTCTGCCCTGAGCAGCGCCTCCTCCGGCGTTTCTTCGTGGCAGGAAAAGAAGCCCTTGAAGGGGGTGAGGAGGAGGAAGCGGGGCTCCTCCAGGAGGGAGCAGCTGCTACATGCGATCTCCGGGAGGATGTTCTCGAACGGGGCCAGTGAGGTTGCTTCGTTTTTCACCCAGCAAGGGAGGAAGGGAATCAACCAGGATGCCATGATCGTTTGGGAGGTTCGAATACGCAAGAATTTCATCTTTGTTCGCCTAAGATTCTCCTAAGCAGAATGGAAATTCTGGGACTCCCATGTCCTCATACAATTATCCAGAGAATGGTTTTCCATCTTAACTTGATCTCTTGCCCTATTGATAACTCATTTCAGGTCTTCTTACTTTACGTAAGCTGAAAGTTATAAATCCAACTAACCGCCATTTAGCACTGACATCTTGCTGTGGAAATATGCTAAATGCCAGTGACAATTAACATAATTGGTTCAATTGCAATGTAACTGTATAATTGATAAAGGGTTGTGCACTTTTGGCTTTCTGTTTTCTTTACTTCATAGGGTCTTAGTATTCTTGCATGATATTTGTTCAACTGTCCAAGTTCTAATTCAGGAAATAATCTTTGGGTTTGCATAGTGATCTAATCAGCAGGTATTAGTTTGTCATTTATAATGAGATAAAAAATTAAGTGTGCTTTTAAGGTTTGTGACATAAACTACTAATACATTTCTTCTGAATAAATCTAATTGATGTACTCTACTCATCATATTGTGTAGCTCAGCTGGCTATTTTTTGTTCAAGTGGTAGTGAATCATAGTGAACATGGATTATTATGATATCTAATAGAAAAATAACATGTTTTATGCCTTTAATGTAGCCTCTTAGTGGTAGAATCTCTTAGGTTACTTGTTATATAAAAGTCTTACTGAATTTCAATATTTGATTATCTTTGTTTATAAGGCTACTTGTTTCGTTTCTAGACTACATTATCCTTTTTGTGTATTAATGTCCTTATAAATACTGCAGTTGGCATACCTACGTTGAGTATTTCTAGTGATACTTTGGGGGGCTTTGACATAGAACAGCGAAAGGTTCTTTTATACTAAATTTTCTCTTGAATTCTCTACCGAATCTTTATAATTAAAAATTCTGAACTGAGGATCCTTAACTGTTTTTGAGTAAGTGGAGCAGCTAGGGTAGTCTCAATACAGTTCTGCCATGTCATGCTTAAGAATGATCTTGAAGAGATCCATAATACTTCTATGTAACCTTGAAGCTCTCTTGTGCATGTTTTATTCCAAATAAGCAGAAGATCATCAATACAGCTTTGCTAATTCATATTTGTCATGGTAGATTTGTTTATTGCAAAACATATTATTATTCAATCCCTTGTTTCATTAATTCACAAGTAGATATCCAATATTCCAATCTTTGTTCTAGTTATCTGTTTGACTAACGTTTTCATTTTTCTCTACCTTTTCTTATCTAGTTTGATGATGATCTTGAGCCTGCATTTCCAGCAAATAGACCTTCTATCATTTTATTCATTGATTGATACTCAGAATCATTGAAAGTTAGAGAAGAGAGCAAGTTATCTCTTGAGGTTCTTAGCAAGTTATCTCTACCTTTACTAAAGATGATCTTTGTTCGCAAGAATTGCATTCTTTTCTTTTAGAATCAATTTTATTTTTCAATTTTAATGTTTTGCTGATGGAATTACTAATTGATATATTTGTCTCTAATTATTTCCTGAATTTGTAGAATTTTCTTCTTGTCATCTTTATTTCAAGATATGTAACGTTCTTTGCTTTTTAACTAATTCCCATTATTCTTATGTAGAACCTTGATAGGATAAAGAGCAGGCTTTAGAAGGTACAAATGCTCAAGATGCCCATTATTCTTATGTTAGATTGATGAATGAATCGGAGAGCATATACATTAAGTTTGAAGATGCTATGTTTGGACGTCCTAAAAGCATACGATTGCTAAGAGAAGATATCTTACGCTTTATGGAGATGAGAGAGATAGGTGTCAGACAAATTTTGATTTATATGGGGTATGTTATGTTTAACATACAATGTTTGTTTGCATATTTATATTTTTTTGGAACTTGTCCATATCTTGAAACATTTCTAACCGAGTTATATAATATTTGAGTGCAGTTATCTCTACAAATATTTGAGGGACGAAGACAGAGCTGATTATATTTCATTTGAGGAACAATCAAGAATCAATATTACCAACAATCCGAATACGATGATGTCAAAAGTGAATGGAGTGAATTCGTCTACTCATATATAGGTGTCTAAATTGGTGGTGTACTGAGGATATATATTTTGTTCTTTCATTATGGAGTTTGGATATACTTGTGGATATATATTTTGGTTATATACTTGTGGATTTGTGAAGTTAAAAAAAATATTTACTTCATCACAATTTAATAATTATGAAATCGTTTCAAATTTATTACTTCTGTATAATACAAAACAATGAAGTGTTTTAAATCGATTACTGTGTCAATAAATGTATATTATGAAGTAACATAATACTACATACTTCGATAAATATAAATACTGGCGAAGTTATAAAATATATTTGTTTCGAGAATTAATGTAAACTGTGAAGTTACATATCATCTATTACTTCGCTGTATTACAAAACTACTAAAGCAACAAATATTTTTTTACTTCGACAATCAATTTAAATTGTAAAGTTATATATCATCAATTACTTCAGCACTTTACAAAACCAACGAAGTAAAAGATAAGTTTTTACTTCATAATCGGTCTAAATCTGAACCGGTTTGTCTCTTTGAATCGGTAAAAGACTTCGCTATTTTCATGGATATGACTTCGGTGATTTGACGAAGTAAAATAATCCCTTTTTTACTTCACGTGCGTCTACTTCGGTAATTATCTATCTATGACTTTGGTGAATATACGAAGTAAATTAAGGAAATTCTACTAGTGGGGCCACCTCGGAGAGGCTTAGAGAGGCTCTGTCCGAGCAGGCGGAGATGGCTGCCGAGTTGGCATGGCTGAAGAGTTCTTATAAGGCCGCTGAGGCCGAGCTCCCGACTCTTCGGGTAGCCAGAGCTTCTGACTCTAAGGAGGCCGAGATGGGCTTCAAGGCGAAGTTCCTAGTGTCGGATGAGTTCCGTACCATTGTAGTCGACCATGTAATGCAGCGCTTACAGCAGGGCTTCCATGGGGCCATCGATAAGCTGAAGAAGGAGTAGCTCCTGCCTTCTGACACTGACCCACGATTGTAAATGCCCTCTGAGCTAGGTAGAGGTCTTCTCCCGAGGCTCTGAGCTTATGGGGCCTGATGTTTGCTCAAGGGACAAGTCCTGTTGTTGCTATTTTGAATTAGTGTAATCATATTCCCTATTCCTTGGGTATGCGCCTTTACGAGATGTGCCTCTTGCCTTTATGTGTGTACTTAACCAACAATTAATTGTCTTCGAGGTTGATTCTGGTGGTGGATCCCGTTTGATAATTCTATAAGTCAAATCTTCGTGCCCTACATTTATGTTTGCGGCGAGTCCTCGCCGATCTTTCCTGCTGGAGTGCGCGGATGATTTTCGAACCGTCACCTCCGTATTATTCGCGATCTTATTGATTAAACTCATTAAGAGTCGCGGGTTCCTAGGCGCAGTATGGGCGCGCCGGTCGAAACAACACTTCGGCGTCTGTTGGCGTTATTGCATCCTCCCTGTATTAACTACACAAAGCCGCAGCTATCAGTATAAATAGGGGGAGAGGGGGCACCGTCTTCTTCATCCCTCCTATCGACTCGCTTCTTTGATAGCAAGACACCATTGCTCGCTTTTCCTTTCTTCTTTGTGGGTGTCCATTATGTTTGCCACCGGAGGTGAAGTAGTGTTCCTGGCTGAGGAACCTGACAAGGGTAGAGGCCTTTGTGCAAAAATCTTTGCCGAGGAGCATGGTGGAGATGATGTCCTGGGTCTCGCTAAAGATCCTGGAGGATGTGGGACTCCCGGATTATCTAAGGAGTTCAGAAAATACCTTATGTGGTCTATCAGGGGGCATGGGGGAGATGACTCTTCCTGCCACTTTCCAACCCCCTGGTCAGCTTATGGCGGCGTCCCCCACTCACCATCGGCTGCTCGTTTCCTCCAAGCTTCGGGCAGATGAAGGTGTCTATGGGGTGCCTCATCACCCAGAGGGGAGGGGCGGTAGCTGCTGATCTTTCTCTTTCTTCTTTTCGTTGAGAATTTTCAGCCGTTGTTCCCTCTCTTCTACTAGGGCGATTCCTCCTTGTGCCTTTTCTCGACCTGGAAGAGAATCGCGACCGCTGTGATTCGGAGTTGCGTCTTTATATGCTCCAGAGAGAAATTGCAATGGCTTCCACCCCTCCACTTTTTTCTACCTTTGAAATGTTGTACCACCTCCATCTTTGTCCGCCGCTGATGACTCGAGAAAGAGACCAAGCTACCTTTATTGTAACCACAGTTGGAGGGAGTTCGCCTGACCTAAGTGTGCGGGTCCAAGTTTATGGGCTATCTGGGAGCGGACTTGAGTTCAGTGTCTGTGTAAAGAATGTCGTAGTGACGCAGAGAGGCCCAAGTGGAGGGGTACCCTCCCTTCTGCCATATGTTCTGCTTGTATTTTTGTGTTTCTTTGGGATGTATATCTGTATGTATTTCTCCACGCAAAATAAAGCAAACAATTTTTCCTTTTATTGCCTCGCGTGTGTGTATACCTGGCTTGTGTTGATACTGTAATGCTTTGCTTGCTCTCCTGTGGTTGAGTTGCGTCTGCTTCTAAGTCGGTTGCGTCTATCAGGCATCCAGAGCGTCCCGAGACCTCCTAACTTTGTTCTAGACACTTGGCCGGGCGCGTATGTCCCAGACTAAGCCTAAGTACCCCGGACATCGGCTGCGCCGCAGGGTATTAGGGTTTTGGATAGTTGGTCGGACGCGTATGTCCCAGACCAAGTCTATGTACCTCGGGCCTCGGCTGCACCGCAGGGCATTAGGGTTTTGGGCACTTGGTCGGCGCGCGCATGCCCCACACCAAGCCTAAGTACCCCGGGCCTTGGCTACACCGCAGGGTATTAGGGTTTTGGACACTTGGTCGAGCGTGTATGTCCCAGACCAAGCCTAAGTACCTCGAGCCTCGGCTGCACCGCAGGGTATTAGGGTTTTGGATACTTGGTCGGACGCGTATGTTCTAGACCAAGCCAAAGTACCCCGGGCCTCGGCTGCGCCGCAGGGTATTAGGGTTTTGGATACTTGGTCAGACGCGTATATCCCAAACCAAGCCTAAGTACCTTGTGTAGGATCGATGCACGTGAGAGGGGGGGGGGTGAATCACGTGACTTTTTAAAATATTAGAGTGCTTCAAAAAGCGTGCACAGCGGAAATGAAAGAAACGAAAAACGAACACACAAACAAGAACGATTTTTACTTCGTTCGGAGCCTTCGGCGACTCCTACTCGAAGGCCCAGGTCCCTCGGACCTTTCCGTTGGGCAATCCACTAAAACTCTCTACCGGGAAACCCCGATAGAGTAGGCGAGTACAAAAGAATTGAAAGTGTGACAACCCCACACTTTCAAGTTATTAAGTGCAATAAAGTATTTAAAAAAATATTCTTCTTTTTACCGACGTCCGGAGTAGGTCGACTCTTTCGGGGCAGCGGGACGTCGTCGGCTCGAGGTGAAGCGTTTCCGGAGCAAGGCGCGAGCGTAGAAGAACTTTGAAGCGTTGAAAGAATTGTTGTTTGAAGAAGAGGATCGAGGGCCCTTTATATAGGGCTGGGGGCGCCCGGGATGCTCGGGGCGCCCCCCCACGTGGCGTTCGATCCGTTGCACCCTTCGGTCAAGCCTGATCTCTTCATCTTCGGGATCTGCTTTGACCGGGGCGCCCGGAGCGCACGGGGCGCCCGGGTTGACCGGTCAAAGCCTCATCTCCTTGGCTTCGCGAGGGCGAGCTTCGGCAGCTGGCAGTGAGGTGGCACTGGGGGCGCCCGCGACACGCGGGGCGCCCCGAAATGAGCTGCTGTCGGGGCTTTTCTTGGTCTGCGGACTTGTTTGACTCTGGGGGCGCCCGGAACATCCGGGGCGCCCTGCTCAGCTACTGCCTCACTCCTTTGAGACTCTCTGAGCTGCAGATACTCCTTCCTTTGGTCCTGCATCCAGGGTTAGTCCAAAATACAATAAAACACAGTGTTAGATCATACAGCCTTAGCTGTCTTAGTTCTGACTTTGGTCTCCGAAATGGAGCCTTAGGTCGAACCGACGCCTGCTGTTCCCTCGACGGGGAACGCGTCCTCACTGGTTTGCTCCTCCAGTGACTTACCTCATTTACCTTGTGCAGCTCTACTTGACTTCTTGACCCACCAGGACTTCCTGCCAAGGCTCAACCACCTTGGTCTTCCCGCCAAGTCTCAACCAACTTGGTCTTCAGCCAGTTGTCAGGTCCCGCGGACCCAACTGGACTTCCCGCCAGGACTCAACCATCTTGGACTTCAGCCTGATGTCTGGTCCTAAGTCTTTCAACCCTGCACACTTAGTAAAGAGGTTAAACACTAACAACCCTAACTTTAACCACTTTGTCATACATCAAAACCCGAGTTTGACCGTTAGTGCAAACTGCACCAACAATCTCCCCCTTTTTGATGTATTGACAACTCAGGTTAAAGTTAGAAAAAGAACAGCAGATATGAACTTGCATAAACATGCAAATAATATTACATAAGCATAGGTATGAAAGTTGTAGCACACAAGAAAGCAGAATTAATTAACTGTGAAATAATCATGCTGTTTGCAATTTTCTAACCCTTTACCCTACTCTCCCCCTTTGTCATTTATCAAAAAATAGGCATAACAAGTTTAAGGGAGTAGAAATATAGGCTAAGTGTTAGAAATAAACATGTCTTAAATCTATTTACTTAGCTCACAAAAAAAATTTTCTTTCAAAATATCAATCTTAATAAAAAATATTTTAGGGATTAGTTGGAATTCCCTCTCAACCTTTATCAACTTTTATTAAAATTTTCAAATGTGTTTTGTCAAAAATGACATTTTGAAAAAGTATTTTGACCTCAGCTCCCCCTGGACTAAGTAATGATTGTGGTCTTTTCATGTGTCTAACTCTAGTTACTGACTAACTATCTAGATGATAGTAGTGTTCACAGGGTTAGTCAAGTCAGGTAATAATGTCTAGCTCAGATTTTAGTGCAAGAGTACTTGACTTGATCAATGTAATGTTGGTATTTTATGCCCAGACTTACTGTGATGCACTGACTTAAGCATTCGGAAGTCCAGGCAGAGTCCTATGCATCTCACAACCGTTCTATATTTTTGCAAACACAAACAAGTTAATCTTAATGTGTTTTGTGAGATGCGGCTACCTAAATCTATAGGTTCATGCAATTCTAGGGGTCAAGCTTAGGCTAAGACTGCCAGTTTTGAAAATCAAATTTTGAAAGACAATAAAGTTCTTGAAAACCAAGTTTGAAAAGTCCGTGTTTAAGTCAAATTTTGAAAGACAATAAAGTTCTTGAAAACCAAGTTTGAAAAGTCCGTGTTTAAGTCAAATTTTGAAAGACAGTAAACTTTTGAAAAACAAGTTTGAAAAATCCATGTTTTTAAACTCATAAGCTTAATTAGTTAACCCAAAAGTCAACTTAGGCTTATCAGGTCAGTCCTAGTCTATAACACACATTCCTATTAACCTTCTTAAGTTGCTAAATTCAGATTCAGGAAGTGGTTTGGTAAATATATCAGCTAGGTTAGACTTAGATTCAACATGGTTAAGTTCAATTTCTCCTTTATTTACATGATCTCTGATAAAATGGTGTTTGATTTCTATATGTTTGGTCCTAGAGTGGTGGATTGGGTTTTTGGTTAAATTGATTGAACTTAGGTTGTCTATAAAAATTTTGACTTGTTTAAAATCTAAGTGAAGGTCCTTTAGGGTATGCATCATCCAGAGTAGTTGGGCTACACACTCACCCATAGCTATGTACTCAGCTTCAGTGGTGGATAGGGCAACACATGTTGTTTTCTACTAACCAACTAACTAGTGAGGGTCCTAGAAGTTGGCATCCACCACTGGTACTTTTTCTGTCTAATTTACAGCCAGCATAGTCTGAGTCAGAATATCCAATAAGCTCAAACTGGGTTGTTCTAAGGTACCAAATTCCTAATCTTTCTGTTCCTTTAAGGTACCTAAATATTCTTTTAACTAGGGTTAGGTGTGACTCCTTAGCACATGTTTGATACCTAGCACACATACTAACTGCAAAAAGAATATCAGGTCGACTTGCAGTTAAGTAAAGTAGGCTTCCTATAGCACTTCTATAGTACTTAAGGTCAACAGGTTTGCCTTTTGGGTCACTGTCTATAGTTTGATTGGTAGCCATAGGTGTCTTAATTTCTTTAGCATTATCCATTCCAAATTTTCTAAGTAATTCTTTAGTGTATTTTTGTTGATAGACAAAAGTACCCTCACTGGTCTGTTTTATTTGTAGCCCTAAAAAGAAAGTTAATTGACCTACTAAACTCATTTCAAATTCAGTTTCCATTATCGTTGTGAAATCTTGTAAAAAGTCTGAGTTAGTTGAGCCAAATACTATATCATCTACATATACTTGGGCTACAAAAATATCATTTTTTAGGGTTTTGACAAATAGTGTTGGGTCAATTTTGCCTTGGTTAAAACCTTTTGAAACTAAGTAGTTAGACAGTCTTTCATACCAGGCCCTAGGTGCTTGCTTAAGTCCATATAGGGCTTTCTTAAGTCTAAAGACATAGTCAGGGTGTTCTAAGCTTTCAAAACCAGGGGGTTGACCTACATAAACCTCTTCTTTAATTAGGCCATTTAGGAAGGCTGACTTAACATCCATTTGAAAAAGCTTAAACCCCTTATGGGTTGCATAACTTAAGAGCATTCTAATGGATTCAAGTCTAGCTACAGGAGCATAGGTTTCATCATAATCAAGACCTTCTACTTGGCTAAACCCCTTAGCTACTAGCCTAGCCTTATTCCTGACTGTTTCTCCTTGTTCGTTAAGTTTATTCCTAAAGACCCATTTAGTTTCAATAAATTTCTTGCCTTTAGGTAAGGGTACTAAGTCCCAGACTTGACTACGTTCAAATTGGGCTAACTCTTCCTGCATGGCTATGATCCAATCAGGGTCAAGTAAGGACTCTTCTATAGACTTGGGTTCAATTTTTGAAATCAATGCAATTTGACTAAGGTTTCTAAAAGCTGATCTAGTCTGAACCCTTAGTTCTGGATTACCTAAGATTTGATTAGTTGGGTGGGCTGAGCTAACTCGTATAGTTCTGGGTTGGTTAGGTTCAGTTTCAGGTGTGGGCTTAGTTAGATCATCGTTTTGGTCCTCAATTGGCCTTTCATCAGGGTCAGTACTGGATCTAACAAAGTCAATTGGTTGGTAGGTGGTTTGATCAGAGTTATTTGGGTCAGATTTTTCATTAAATTTTACATTTGTAGTTTCTTCAATTTTTAGGGTAATTTTGTTATAAACTCTATAGGCTCTACTGGTAAGGGAATAACCTACAAAGATACCTTCCTCAACCTTCGAAGTAAATTTTCCTAAGTGTTCTCTAGTATTTAAGATATAGACTTTACATCCAAATACTTTAAGGTATTTAATGTTAGGTTGTTTGTTGTAATAGATTTCAAAAGAGGTCTTTCCTAGGTTTTTAATTAGAGTTATTCTATTTTGTACATAACACGCTGTACTAACAGCCTCAGCCCAAAGGTATTTAGGTAAGTTGTATTCATTAAGCATTGTTCTAGCTGCTTCTTGTAGTGTTCTATTTTTTCTTTCTACGACTCCATTTTGTTGAGGTGTTTTAGGGCAAGAGAATTCATGATGGTAGCCTTTTTCTAGACAAAATTGATTAAATTTGTGATTTTTGAATTCTCCGCCATTATCGCTCCAAAGTTTTTTGATTTTAATCCCTTTTTCATTTTCTGTTAATTTACAAAATTGAGTGAGTATATCAAACGTTTCATCTTTATTTTTTAAGAATTTTACCCAGGTAAATCTTGAATAGTCATCTATAATTACTAGGCAGTATAGGTTACCATTAATTGATTTAACCCCATGTGAGTCAAATAGGTCTAGGTGAATTAATTCCAGAATTGACTTGGTTTGAGTTTGATTAGTTGGTTTGTGGGTTGACCTAGTTTGTTTTCCTTGTTGACAAGCATTACATAAGGTTGACTCAAGGTTAGATAATTTTGGTAGGCCTCTAACTAAACCATTTAGTTTAGGTAGTTTTCTGAAGTGAGTGTGTGAAAGTCTCCTATGCCAGAGCCAAGTCTCATCCTTATGGGTTAAGAGGCAGTTTTCTAAGGGACAGGTTAACTTAATTTCATAAATGTTATTGTGCCTAAGTCCTCTAAGTGTGATGTTTGGGTTGTCATTGTGTTTGATCAGACATTCATTGGATAGGAACCTAACCTTATAACCAGTGTCACACAATTGGCTAATGCTTAGTAAATTGAAGTTGAAATTTTCAACAAGTAATACATTTGTTATTATGAAATCAGACTCAAGTTCAATATTGCCTAGGCCAATTACCTTAAGTTTACCGTTGTTTCCAAAAGCAACGGTCCCTAGTCTTTTGTACTTGAGTTCTGTAAATTTGGTGGGATCCCCAGTCATGTGTCTGGAGCATCCACTGTCAATGATCCATTTGTTTTCCTACAGTTAAGTAAAAGGTTTAGACCTTATGTTAAGTTTTTGAATTTTAAAAAATTTAAGAAGATTTAAAAACTTGAGTTTGAATTTTAAATTTGAGTTATGTTAATTTTGAATTTAAATTTTATTTTTTTTTTTGAATTTGAATTTTAATTTTTGAATTTGAATTTGAATTTTAATTTTTGAATTTTAATTTTAATTTTTGAATTTGAATTTGAATTTGAATTTTTGAATTTTAATTTTAATTTTTGAATTTGAATTTCAATTTCAATTTTTGAATTTTAATTTTAATTTTTGAATTTGAATTTGAATTTTAATTTTTGAATTTTAATTTTTGAATTTTAATTTTAATTTTTGAATTTGAATTTGAATTTTTGAATTTGAATTTTATTTTTGAATTTGAATTTAATTTTAATTTTTGAATTTGAATTTTAATTTTAATTTTTGAATTTTAATTTTAATTTTTGAATTTGAATTTGAATTTCAATTTTTGAATTTTAATTTTAATTTTTGAATTTGAATTTGAGTTTGAATGTTGAGTTATCAATCAATAATTTGAATTTGGTTATCCTTATTCATCTCACTCGGTCTAAGTCATCAATCAAGGGAGTCCTATGATTTTGTGAGATGATTTTGAGTTTGTTTAGAAAAGTTAACTTGACCTTGTGTTAGATCCAAGTTCAACAAGTAGTAAGTTAAAAGTACACTTCAATAATTGGCTTCCAGGCCATGGCGAGGCACAGTGGCCTTCTTTGGCCGAAGCCTTATTGGAGCAACAACCATTTTCTAGGCAAAGTCGCTTAAAGAAGTTGGACTTTTAACTTACTCATTGAAAACCCTGTTACTAAATAGTACAAGAGTCAAATTAACTTTGAAGCTAGTCCTAAGTGCCCACCTGGGCAGCGGCTGATTTTAAGGTGCCAACTAGTTTGGAGCCTCCCCCTAAATTGTAGACTGGGTGTCTAGGGTCAATGTAATGGATGTCCCTTTTTGGGACATAAAATTGATTCTGACCTACTTGCTTTGTTAGATAAGCTTTCGGAACCCACGCTTTTCGTTGATTTTTGCGGGGGTGGATAAAGGAGATAAAGGATCTTTNTCAAACAATTAGACAAGCATGTAAACATTTATCTAATAATTTCAGTTATCTTTCTATTGGTTCCCCCTAGATTAAAGCCTTGATACAGTCTATCTTGGTAATGAATTTGATCCTTGGAGATCCAATAGTGGTTTCACCCTGCTTGATTTGTCAAGCTTAGTTTGGGGACCCATCCTTGGACGCGGGTGCTAGTACGGTTCACAATTCAAAAGTAAGATCTATAACGTGAGTTGGTTCTATACCCAAGTCTGGATCGGTTAAGAATGACCTTTTGTTATTCAAGAATCATATCAAGATTCTTGGAACCCAAAGTGAACCACTCTAGGATTACTATAAGTTCCTTGACTTCAGTTTTAAGAGAGGAATTCTCTTCCTCACTTGTGTAGAGGTTCCTTCCTAAAAGGTCTCAGTCAAGGAACTTGAGTTTGCCTCCTCCTTCAGGGCTTTTACCTCCTTTTGGAGGGACTTGACTCGGACGTTGGATTTAACCAACTTACAAAATAGATAAGAGATTAAGTCATAGAGTTCAAGTTCAGAGTAGCCACTTACTGTTAGTCGACCTTTTTCTGACAAGGAGATCGGTCCGTTGCTTTGCTCTGGCTCCGCTTCTGACTTGGACTTAGTGTCAAATTTGTCTTGTGTTGTCAGTACAAGAAGGTTTGAGTAGGACAGTTCTTCTTTGTTTGACTCCTCCAGGGAAGACACGCCCCACGTAGCTTGAAGCACCTTCTTTCGTCATTGCTTCTTTGCTTCTTTTAAGATGGGGCACTCCAATTTGAAGTGACCCTACTTATTGCACCCATAATAGGTGATCTCTGCATTATTCTTTTGACTTGTGAATGGTTAAGTTGGATCATCCTTTGACTAAACCATTTTCTTCTTCTTTTTAACCTTACACTTTTTGTACATATGGGATTGATGTGATAGATATAGGGGAGTGTATATCGATAATGATTTTTTGGATAAATCAGATTAAATGTAGCAGAAGTAAACAAGTCAAACATGGCTAACACCTTGTTTTTAACTTGGTTCGGAGTCTGTGAAGGCTCCTACTCCATAGCCCACAGTCCTTGAGTATTTTTGTTGAGTAATACTATAATTTGTGAATGAAGTACAAGAGTTATGATTAAGTACAAAAAATAGATATTATATCAATGACACTAAAAGAAGGAATTTCGTTGCAGAAGTGGCATGCCGTCAATCTTGAAATTCTTGATCACAGAGAACTCGAGCATGGAAGCTTTATCGTTGAGATTTTAAGAGCTTGAGATACTGTTTCGAAGCAAGGGGGTGAAACCCTTTTTATACTTGATCTCGGGTGCACTGAGTGGCTATTGGGGCACCCTCCACGTCACCGGTTCAACTGCATCCTTATCTGTAGACTCGACCAACCTTTATCTTGTTCTTAGGCACTCGGGAGCACTAGAGCGCCAATGAGCAGTGAGATGCCTGGGAGCTGACATGGCACGTCCAACCAGCGACTACCAACTCAGCTTCGACACCTATTAAGAAAACACATCTGGGGCACCTGAGTCCATTCAGGTGATTGGGTTCTCCAGCGCCTAGGAAAACCCATCTGGGGCGCCTGAGCCCTCTTAGGCCCCTCTGATTGCAGCAGCTGGTTCCTTTAGCCTACAACCAAGGTATAGTGAATGCATGCATAAATGACAGCTAGAGCTATCTGGTTCTGACTTTGGATTTCATTTAACTTTGGATTTTAAATGAAATCTTAGGTCGAACTGACGTCTACTGTTTCCTCTTCCGAGGAAGGTGTCCTCACCTACTCCACTCTGGAGAAGTTACCTTTTGCCAACCGGCTCCTCCGGTTGGACTTTTTCTCCTGAATCTCGAGGCGTTCGTACCTCGACCCGTCTCTACTTCTGTCCGTAGTCCTTGCTCGGCTAATTATCTTGCTCGATCTTCTAGATTATGTCTTCGGTAACCAGTGCTTGACCTAGACTTCGTGCTCAATTCCTCGAACCAGGTCTTCGTGCCCAATTCCTCTAACCAGGTCATCATGCCCAACCCTCGGTCAGGTCTTTATGCCCAACTCTCAGTCCGGTCTTTGTGGCCAACCCTCGGGCAGGTCTTCGGTGCCCATCCCTCGGTCAGGTCTTCGTGCCTAGATAAACTAGGATTTTCCTACACACTTAGTAAATTCATTAGATCACCACATAAACTTATCTTTGAACCCTTTGCCATTATCAAAATCAGGTTCGATCTAGTGCTTCCGGCACCAACAATCTCCCCCTTTTTGATTTATGGGAACTCAGTTTAAAAGTTAAGTAAAAATATTTAAACAAGAGATAAACCATAGTTAGGTATTAGAATAAAGCAATTTTTTTAAGACATAACAAATTTTGAAAAACCATTTAACTCTCCCCGTTGATTAGTAATCTCCCCCTTATTTTTAGAACATTTATAATTTTTTAGAAAAACCTTGAAATGTTGCATAAAGCTACCCCTTGATTTGAAATTCTTCACCTGACGCTTTTAAAAAAACATGCAATTTCTAATTTGAATGATTTTCCAAAAAAAATTCTAAGTATAAAAGTGATCATTGCTTTGAAATATAATTCTAAGTATAATTTTTAAAAAGTGTTTTGAAGAAAACTTCTGAGAAAAATTTGAGAAAAAGTTAGAAAAGTTTGAGTTTTACTTTACATTTCAGACTCTCCTCCTTTGCCATATATCAAAAAAATTGTAGTCAATTTTTTTTTGAAAAATTTTGATTACAAAGAATATTGAGTATCAGTGCCTATGAATTTTGCAAAATCATATTAAAATTTTGAAAAAAAAAAAACTTTTATTAAAAAGAATGTAAGGTGCTAATTTTGAGAAATAGTAGCTTTGACTAAGGTTAGTCAAGTTAAGTAGTCTTATCAAGTTTGACATTCTAAGCTTGATTACATAACTTGATTGTTTTTCAATTGTATTTATTGGCCAATTGCTTTTCATGCACTGACATAAAGCTTATTGAGTCAAGGCATAGACCTAAGCATCTCAACCCAGTCTAAATTGTCAATAAAATAATCCTAATGTGCTTGTGAGATGCTAGCTTCTAAATCTATAGGAGCATGCAAACTAGGGTCATGTCCATAACAAAGAAATCCCTAGTTTTAAAGGGGGTAATTTTTGAAAAAGTAAGTCAGAAAATAAAATAAAAAGTTTAAAACAATATGTTTTTAAAACTATGAATTTTTTAAAAGCAGTTAATAGTGTTTGAAAATTAAAAGAAATGACAAGAATTATTTCAAAAACACATAAATGGCAAATAACCCTATTCTATTGAGTACATTCTAATAAGCAGGTAAGCCAATAAAGATCAACCAGTATCAACTACGTAGGAGAAATCAAAAGACAAGTCATGTTCCGATCCATAGTCAATGTACAATGCTAGACTACAAAAAAGGGCCCGGACACCATGAACCAAACATAACCATCTATTAGGATATATACTAAAAGTCTAGCTTCTATATGAACATCTATATTTTGGAACAAGAATCACATGGTCATGTTTTGCATTTTATATTTACTATATGTGTGCATATTGTCTGATACTTTACATTGTAAATAGCATGGTGTGTGGTACCATACAGAAGATCATGTTATCAGTTCCTTGTAGAGTATAAGTAGTGGCTCACAACTGAGATGATTTTGGACAAACTATTGGGATGGTTGTAGTGTAATTTAGTATTGGTCTATCTTGACCATAGAATAACACTAGTACACTTTGTGTGTATTGAGCATGACCGATTTAGAACTGATTCAATTTATACTAACTATATAATCGAAGCAGACCTCAAGTATTATGATGTACATGCTCATAATCCTGATATAATAACGGGCACATGTACTTAATATCTATTTCTTTGATTTACCAATGGGCAAGATTTATTCGTTAAATCAATAGGCCTGGTATATTGGGAAATAATATTATTTATATGGTGTGTCGTTGATTATAGAAGGAAACTATGTCATATATATTAGGATGATGATGTCCCCTTGAGGAGCTCATAAAGTTCATCATGTAAATCCTACAGGTGGATTTGGTCCGACATGATGATAAGGATGAGTGGTACTACTCATGGAGTTAGATATTAATTAATTAAATTGTTTGTAATTTAATTAATTAATGGGCATGCGAGATCTTAAACACGGGGAGATTATGCACACATAATATGTTGGAGCTCATATATTATTATGGGGGTTGGTGCGGTAGTTCAATGGTAACCCATTAGTGAACCGGGATATCATTAATGGATCGGGCTTTGGATCCATTAGGTGACCAAAACCAACTTCCTCATGGTCCATATTGTATCCTATATAGACGTCATGAGTCATGAGACCAAGGCCTTAGTATTAACCCTAAGCCTCTCTCTTTTCTCTCCCTCTCAATCCCTCTCTCTCCTAGGGTTTGTTTGTGGCATCGGTGCAAGGAAGGAAGAAAGAAGCTCGGCTAGGGTTTGTGGAAGGGAACAAATCCTTCTTCTTCCCTTCATCCTCTTCCTCTCTTCATCCCTAAGGCGTGACCGGCGCCGGCGGCAAGGGAAGGGAAGAGGGCTTGCGGCTAGGGTTTGGTTGAAGAAGAGAACCTTTTCTCTTCTTCATCATCATCTTCTTCTTCCTCTGCTCTTCATCCTTTGGTCGGATCAACCTTGAGGCTTGGAGATTGGTCGGCAGCGCAAGGAGGAGGAGTTTGGTGTGGTGGCCGGCGCAAGCAAGGGAAGGAAAGACCATCTCTATCATTGGTTCTTTCTTTCCTTGGTCGGCACAAGCAAGAGGAGAAGAAGGGCCTTTGGTGACTTCGGTTCTTCGAAGATCGTCGCCCACACGACGTCCAAGAAGAGGATAGGATATACGATAGAAGATCACGAGGTAAACAGGAAGTATAAATCTTGTTTGTTTCTTTCCTGCATCTTGTTTTATTCTATGTTGTTAATTGTCATGGACCCTGAAATCAATCACAAAAATCGGCGATCAAATCATCATCTATTCCATGGCTAATCGATTAGAAGAGTTAGATTGCTTGAACAACAAGTTATGGGATCATTGTAATCTATAGAGGGGATGAATAGTGATTACGTAAAATTTTTAGAAAGCAAATCAGAACGCAGCGGAAGAAATAATAATCACAACACTAACAAGTTTTCTTTTACTTTGTTCGAAGTCTTTGACAGCTCCTACTCCAAGGCTCACGGTCCTTGACCATTTTCATTGGGAAATTATCTAAGTCACAAAAATATTATAGTTATTTAAGTCCAGTACAAAATTTGAACAACGAATTAAAATAATACCGACGACACCGAAAAGGATTGTAGGCTCTCTTGGATGCCATGTTGATGATCTTGATTGTTTACAGTGCAGACGAACTCAAGCACGAAAGAATTCTGGAGAGTGTTGGCATGCTTGAGTTGCTAGAAAGCTTCTTTGCGTTGGAATGAATTGATGCTGGAAAGCAAAGGGTGATGCCCATTTTATATAGGGTTCTCTGGCGCCTGATGCTTGTAGGGCCCCTGACACGTGTCGCGGATCCTGTGCGTCCCTATCCGCAGACTCGACCAAAGTCCTATCTCTTGTTCTTGGGCGCCTGGGTTCCCTAGGGCGCCTGATGGCTCACGAGCGCCTGAGTTGCTGACGTGGTAGCCTGCCAGCTCAACTGAACTCCCTGCTCGAAAACATCCATCTGGGCGCCTGATACCTATCAGGCGTCTGGCTTCTCGAGCGCCTTACTCCTCTTAGGCACTTGGGATGCAATGGTGAAGACCTCTTCACTCCTGCAACCAAGGTTAGTCCAAAAATAACATATAATATGAATAATTGAAATAAATCACAGCCGGAGCTGTCTTGGTTCTAATTTTGGATTTCAAAATGAAACCCTAGGTCGAACCAACGCCTACTGTTCCCTCTTCCAGGGAACGTGCCCTCACCTACTCCTCTCAGGAGATGTTACCTTTTGCCAACCGGCTCCTCGGATTGGACTTCTGCTCGGCCTCTGAGATTGTCGGATCTCGAGACGTCCGTTCCCCGACCCGCCTCTACTTCTGTCCGTAACTCTCGCTCGGCTAAAACTTCTGCCCAATCATCCGGATCAGGACTTCATTACCCAGTCCATAACCAGGACTTCTTGCTCAACCCTGTAGGTCAAGACTTCGTGCCTATGTGAACTAGGACTTTCTAGCACACTTGGTAAATCCGTTAGATAACAACACATACTTAACTTTGAACCCTTTGACATTATCAAAACCAGGTTCGATCTGGTGGCTCCGGCACCAACACAAGTTTGTTTAAATGGTCACTCGAATCGATTAGTACGATGATGAAATAGTTTCTTTGGAAGTTTCTTTCCATTCGGATTTGTTTTAATCAATAAAATTTTAATCCGGGGACATGGAGAGGAATCCCTATGCAATCGAAACCAACACCATCATCTCTGCATGGCGGGCCTGATCTGCTGTTAGCCTCTCCTCGTGTCGGACCTGATCGGCGTCCATCCTCTCTATCTGATGGGCCTCTATCTCCTCTCGAAGACTATGATCCTCCAGCTCAATCCGTGTAAGCCACTGGTCCATAATCAATGAAGGAGGGGGTAGTGGAGACTGCTACAGCTGCTCCTCAATCTCGGCAGCGACATCTGTAACATCGACATCCACATCATCCTCTAAGCCATCTTGTGGTGGAGCATCTCGTCATCTCCATGAAATGACCCTGATAGCCAAGAAATTTACCGCTGCTATGGAGAAGTTCCTAGATCTACTTCGTCGAACTCCGTCATCCTAATGATCTCTCCGACAGTAATATCACGTCCATAATAGTGGAAGAGTGCGGTCAAGATGTGATAGTAAGGTGTCCGCACTCTCAATCAGGTAGAGACACTAGATGCGTAAATGATCATCTGAAACATATGAAGTCTGATGTATATGTCCAGGTGGTCGATCATGGCATAGAATAGGAAGGAGTGGAAAGGTCGTATGACTGCTACATCCCGAGAGGTCAGGGGAAGAATGCAGCCAGCAAAGACTCGATAGAGTGCGTAGTCCTGGATGCACAGATCAAGAGATCGAAAGTTCTACACCATCGGATCACTCGCATCCCAGAAAAAATAGGAGTAAAGTGTGTCGACGGTGATGTGAGGGTAGGGTGCAGAAAAGGGAAGGTCCGTAGGAGGGTAGCAATCAAAAGTGGACTGAGAAGGTCGTAGTCCAAGAAATCTAGTAAATAAAGTAGGAGTGATGGTAAGTGGAAGGGTCTAAACAATGGTAGAATAGCAAAAGTTATCAATTTTGACCAAGTTATTATAAAACTCAACATATAAAGTTGTGTTTATTGAACTATTACAGTACACTAAGCGGTCAAGTTGGTAGTAGATGATGGCATCTACAGCTAAGGGACAGGATTGGGTAAAGAATCTTCTACTATGATAATTGGTTTTGAGTGGTGTATATGTAGTAGTTTCGAACTTATGAAAATGAGCTAGCGAAGGGGGATCAGGGCTAGGATCAGTACCGGGGTCAGTCTCAGTAACACGATATTTGCTAAATGGCATAATGATCAAGAAATGGCATAATGATTAATAAATAGCATAATGATTGATAATCTAAAATTTGAGAACAGGTTTAAGATCAAGAAATCTTACTAAGGAAGAATAGTTGGAGATTAGGAAAGGGCGAAGAATCTTGGTTGAATGTAGTCACTTGGGGATGACTTAGAAGTGAAAAGGAAGAGAGTAGGGGGAGTGTTTTGGTGTGGGGTTGAAAGTTGTTGGCAAGGGCTTATATAGTCCTGTCCAGGCACCTAGGTGCCCTTGGCGGGTACCCAGTTCAGAAAAACTATGAGGCGCCTGAGTAGCTACTCGGGTGCCCTGGATAGGGTTTTGACAATAGGTTTGACTGCCACCCCTAGTTTTGTGAAACCAGGGGTGCCTCGGGAAGAGTGTCAAAGTGGGGATTGGGGTCGGGCGCCTAGTTGACCTTATTTGATCGGGATTTAACTCATATGATCAAATCACATTTTTATTTGAATTAAAGCTTTGGTTTGTAATTTTTTGGATAATTTATGATAAATTTTGAAAAGGTAAATTAAGCTTACATTTGAAATAAATTAATTTCTTGAAAGATTAGCTTTGTTTTAAGTTATTTTTGAAAAATGGTTAAATAAAAAAAATGATTAGGTTAACTTTAATTTTGAAAAATATTAATGTTAAACAAATGTTAAGTTAAATTTAATTTTAAAAACTGTTAAGTTAAATTTAATTTTGAAAAATGTTGAGTTAAATTTAATTTTAAAAAATGTTAAGTTAAATTTAATTTTGAAAAATGTAAAATTTAATTTAATTTGGTAAAATGTTAAGTTAAATTTAATTTTAAAAAATGTTAAGTTAAATTTAATTTTGAAAAATGTTATTTTTGAAAAGTTGTTAAGTTGAATTTTGAAAATTATCAAGTTGAATTATGAAGATTATTAAATTAGGTTTAATAAATTAATGGTGAAATTATTTAGATTTGTGAGGTTGGTTAGGTTGGAATAAAATTTTGGATCCTAAGCATCTCACCCATTTCTATGTGACAAAATAAGGTATTCTTATCTGTTTTATGAGATGCATTAATTTTAACTTTGAATTTAAGTTAAAAACTATGAGTTGATTGAACCTTGAGTTAGATTCAAGTTTAACAATTAGCAAATTGAAAATAGATTTCAATAAACTCCTTCTAGGCCTTAGCGAGGCACAGGGGCATTCTTGGTTATCGGAGTAATGACCCTTTCCTAGACAAAACCTTTTAATGAAATTATATTTTTAGTTTACTCTATGAGAAATCCTAGTCTCACTAGTCATGGATGTGGCGATGTGGCGATGTGGCGATGTAGCTTCGACTAGTTCTACCGTGCTAAAATGATCAAATAGGGTACTCCTTACCCTACTTGACTCTTTAGACAAGCTTTCCTAACATACTATCAGGTGGCCCCACCATAATACTAACTAGCTCGGGATGATTGACTCCATCATCATCAGATTCTGAGTCATAATCGGTCTCAGGTATCGGTTGCAGCTTTTTCTGCTTTAGATTACCCGGGACTTTACCTACAAAAAGAGCAACACCTTTCTCGACCTATACAGAGTTAGTGTGTTCATATAATTCTAATTCTGAAAATAATTTTTCTAATTTAATTTTTGACAAGTTCCTCGAAACCTTGTATACATCTACAATAGATGCCCACAAAGAATTTTAGGGAAAAGAATTTAGAGCATACCTGATTAGAACTCAGTTCTCTACCTTGTGCCCAATGGTGTGAAGACCATTCATTAGTTCTTGAATACGTGTGTGGAGCTATGCAGCGGTTTTGCCGTCTTACATCTTCATGTTGTAGAGTTTGTTCAGTAGAAGATCGCTTGTTGATTCTTGTACCAGATGTTCCTTCGTGTAGCTCGATCAGCTTATTCCAGAGCTCCTTTGCACTGTTAAAGGAGCCGATGCGGTTGAATTCTTCTTTAGTTAGGACACACTGGAGGGTTTGTGTTGCCTTGGCATCCACTTCAATCTTTATCTTCAGAGGAGCATCTCACTCTGTGTATCTTTAAGGCTCTCCTTGTGCGTTCATTGAGATGTCTAGTCCAGCCTGGATAATTATCCACATATCCACCTGAGTTTTCAAGTGGACCTCCATTCTACTATTTCAGTACGAGAAATCCTCTCCCGAGAAGTGAGATGACCAGGCAGTGTTGTAACCTTTTTGCTGGGCCATGGAATGATATGAAAAGACACAAAAATAAGAAAACTAGTTCCAAGACATGGTCTTGGATTAATAGTGTGGTATAGAAGTAAAAATATTAAATCCCGAGTGGTGTTGCACCAACTTTGAGAAAATGAGAAAATCCATGAACGAAAAAGAATTAAAAAGAAAATATCAGAAAAGGCAATAATAGCATTTCTAATAGAAAATAATGAAAAAAATCTAAAAACTTGCTCAATTGGTGGTTTTACCGAGATTGAGCCACCCGCTCTAATACCACTTGTGGCATCAATGTGATCGTTAGAGGAGGGGGGTGAATATCGATAACGATTTTTCATATAAATAAGATTAAATGCAGTGGAAGTAAACAAGTCAATCACAACTAACACCTTGTTTTTTACTTGGTTCGGAGTCTATGTAACACCCAATAATTTCCTGATATTATTAGGGATTTTTTAGGAATTTTTCTAGAATTTTTCGAAATATTATAGCATTTTTCGGAATGATTAAAAAAAAAACCTTTAAAGGGGTCGGGTGGGGATTGAACCCACGACCACAGGGAGGAAGGGAAGCCAAGCAACCAACTGGGCTAGGGTATCAAGCACAGAAAATTATGGAGAGAAATAATGTTATAGAGTAGTTACGTTTTTTCATTAAGAGGTATTTAAGCCCCGCTTAAGTCGCGTGAAAACCAAACTAGGGTTGGGGGCCGCGCGAGAGAAGAAGAGAGGCGAGGAGGTTGCGAAAACAGGGGATTCAAGGGGTCTTCTTCTTCGTTTTTCTCCTTTCCCTTGAGTAGAAGCATCTAGGGTTCCTTCCTAGGGCTAAAGGTGGGAGCTTTTTACAAGGAGGAAGAAAAAAAAAAGATTTTGTTAAGGAGTTTTCTCCCTGTTTTTGTGAGTTTTCTTCAAGAACGAAGTAAGTAAATCGCTCACCTGCAATAAGAGTAGTTTCGTTTCGAAATTCTCATTGTAGAACCCGAGTTTTCGAAAAGTAGAAGCATGGTTAAGAGAGTTTTGCTATTCTATGTTTTAGCTATTAAAGTTGCATGTTTTATCATGTTAGAAATTCAATTTGTTTGTATTGAATGTATGTAGGCCAAGCATGATGAGTTTTCATACTTATGAAAAGACCTAAAAGTGAATTTGAGTTAAGGAGCACGCAAGGTGCTCGATGGAAAGTTAAAGTGAGAAAAGTAAAGTTTTTTTTTAGCATGCAAAATATATGCAAAAATAAGTAAAGTGATAAGTTTAAGTATGGTAAGTAAGAAAAGTATTTTACTTTGAGAAAGAGACATGTACCGGGCAAATGTAAGGCCCATCGAAAGTTAGAAAGTAAAGTTCTAATAGGGTGCGGTGGCTAGCTACCTCGCAACCTATTAGAAAAGCGCACAATTGGTACACCGATACCATGGTACAATGTCAAGGCCTAAAGAGAAAGTTGATTACTATTTTCAAGTATATAAGTATGATCAAGTAGTTTCTTTTTGTTGAGAAAGTGTTTAATTATTATATGTGTACCTTGATACAATGCAAGCATGATAAAGTAGTTCAAGTAGTAAGCATGGTTAGTTGTGTACATTGATACATTAACAAGCATGATAAAGTGTTTCAAGTTGTAAGCATGTTTAGTTGTAAGTTTTGAAGTAAGTAAAGTTTTAAATCATTCTTTGAAATGAGCATGTTTAGTATTGACATCATGATTTTGTGAGTAGGGATTTACTTACTAAGCATTGTGCTTATTAGATGTATTTTCCCTTCTATTGCAGATAAAGGAAAAGGGAAAGCGTAAGTTGGGAGGCGACAGGACTTGCATTGGTGTTCAGTGGCGGCGGAACCGTGGAAGAGATCTTTGGGAATAAGTATTATAGAAACATTTGGTTATGGTTTTA